>SSNP01000118.1:439934-626660 GCA_006937955.1 Pachypanchax playfairii | reverse complement strand
TCAGACTCTGCCCGCTCCTTTACCCCTGCTAGTGCCACACCCATACCCTGATCGTCAATCCTGTTGAGACTTTGGTTTTCTTCCACAACTCATCATCATCATTACTTTAACAAAAAACTTTATTCTAAACTGTCACATTGCCTCGCTCTCCATCTGCGCAACCCAGCCACAACCAGTTCATGACAAGGTTTTCTTTAAATCCATTTAACTGATCTCAGAAATTTTTATCTCAAATCTGTTTCTTTTACTTTTTTTTTTTTTAGGTCTTCCACTCATCCAGTGTATCAAAGATCTGAGATGCTTCATTCCATTCATACATTTTGTCAGGCCTAAAGATTGTTCAGGAATCTGTTTGTGCAAATAAAAACTTTTATATATCTTTAGAATGTCCTGAAGAACTTTTGCTTGAGACCATTTAAAAACGGCTACAACTTTATGATGTTCTTTTCTTTTCACTTTAACCTGAATCATCTCTGCATTTACTGATTTACTGGGTGTTTTTGTTTCACAAGACAACATATATATTACAAAACAGTGTTTGGTTTACAGCTCAGACTGCTGCCATATTGTTTAATGAAATGGTTTATCTTTAAGATATAAGTGTGTGGTGTAAAATAAAGGATAGTAACGTACACATTTTGGATAGAGAAGACAGATGTTTGAAAGAGGATTTAAGGAAACCCCACATGCTGCTTTGTTTCTGCTTCCAAGGAAGTTTTAAAACAACCAAAACTGTGAAGCAGCTGATCACAGCACCTCGATAAACAAGTCACAGGAAACAATGATTTAACAACTCTCAGGAGGGCCGGGTTTGTCTGTAACCTGTATGACTTGAAAACATCTTTTCATACTGTGACCACAACGACTCAACTGGAATTCCCAAACTATGATCAGACTTGAAGAAGCCTTTCAAATTAAAGGTGAAACATTTTCAAGAAGCAGAAAAAGAAGACCAGTTAACTTTTTTTAGTAAAAAACTTTTTGGATTGACAAATGAGAATCTACACAAACTTAATAAGATAGTTTGAAGGACACCAGCTGGTCTTAGTTTTGTTTTCAGAGTAGCTGCAGCAGTTCTCTTTACTTGCTGCTGCTGCACTGATCTATGAATAAATGCATGTTGCATGTGTGCTAAATATTTAAACAAAGGTTCAGCCTTTGGCTTCATGGCACTCAAATGTGGCCTCATAATCGTTTGATCAGCAGATCACACAATGAGCTGTTCTGCTGTGGAGACCTGCATTGTGTGTTTTAATTATAGAATGTGCTCCTGTTGCACCCTTAAAGAAGGGAAAAGTGAGGGAAGGTTGGTGAAATGAAACAGAACACATTCACTCAAACATATTAACCTTGAAATGGACTTTAAAAGTTGATAAATAAGTTTCAGCTGACAAACTATGTTCTTTAAAAAATTAGTAGCAGATGTGTATAAACAAAATATTTCTGGTTGTCTACCAAAAAATATTTTTAAATGTAGAAAATATCACAACATAACAAAAAATAACAACATACTAACTATAGAATGTATAAGGGGAATAGTGAAAGAATGTGAGTGAAATGAAACCGGCCACATCTCGTCTGTTTACTCCCCCTACTGGAACCACGAGGTAATTACAAGTTTAGCTGTATATCAACACAAGGAGTCTAAATGAGTTACATCTTATGTCATATCATCAGACAAAACAAAAAAAAACAAAAAAAAATTTACATCCAGATCTAGAAATTTGTAGAATTGATTACAAAATTAAGATCCTGCAATTACCTGCTTCCCAGAAGACAGCGGATGAGGTCGGTGACCTGAGAGTCTCATACTTACACGGCCCAGTTAGTCGATGTCAACGGTTCAGTAAATGTGGATAAGATAACTGTCACGACAGGCTTCAAACAACAAGTAGACAATGAAGCTTTGCTGTGAAGCATCATTAACTAATGTTACTCCATGTTCACATGGTGATGAAATCCTCCTTTGAGACCACACTGACAGGAGAACATCATCACTGTTTATCCCTGAAATATAACAAACAAGCAACCAGTCGGCTTGGGAATGTGGTTATGATGCAAAAACATCAGTTTCTGAAAGAGGCTCAGAAATATTGTGCAGATAAAAACAAACATTTTCATTAGTTCTAAACTATGTGTTGAACAATATTGTTAAACAATATAGTAGTTGTTTAAATTCAATTCAATTCTTTGAACATCCTAATAAATAATTACAAGTAGAAGTAATTAACACATGGACGAGTTTTTCTGCATCACTTTGGGTCAGAATGCTGCTAATTTGATCAACATTACGCAGGTGGAAGAAGGTCATCCAGGTTCAAAAAGTTGTGGAAAAACAAAAGTTACAAAACTGTGTGTCTGCAGTCACATTTCCTTTATGAAATACATTTGCACATAGTGAATGAAACTTGAAATAAAAAGTCGTGGCCCAGATATAAAAAGAGTGCTCTCCAGTCTGGTTATAGACTTTGACTTCCACGAAGCAGCATTACAGAAAATCTCAGAAGATTTAAAAACAGGATGAACTGAACTGGAAGCTGTGTCACCATCTTCCAGTTAGTTTCACAACTCCCAAAAAAGCCACCGACTTCAATTATTTTTATCTTTCCTTTGTTTAATTCATGAGCAGTAAGACAAATGTGCCCGAGGGCAAAAACTAAGTGAAGCTGTGTTTTTTTATTGCCCCAGTTTTTGATGCTTGAAGTATTTATAAACTGAGGTTTAATATTTATCTTGAAAAGTGAATTTTAATTAAATTCTAAGAGGCTCAAGACTTTTGTACAGAATTGTAGCTTTAGGTTTTTGTTTCTGACTTGTTGGTAAACTGAGAAATTACTTTTATCAATTCAACCTTCTGCTCTTGTGGCTTATTAAAAAATTCTGTTTAAACTAATTAAAGTGGTTTATTTTATTTTATTTTATTTTATTTTATTTTATTTTATTTTATTTTATTTTATTTTATTTTATTTTATTTTATTTTATTTTATTTTATTTTATTTTATGCAGAAAAATTTCACTGTATCCTGATATCTACTGTGTTGTGACATAAAAAACAAGTTGTCATTATCTCTTAATAGTATTAACTTGGACCTAAATGATTCACTAAATTCAAATAAATAACAGGAACTTTGTTTATCCTTCATTTTTAAATGAATCTGTAGAATCTTTGCACTTTAAATGGATGTTATAAATCATCATGACACTTAAAAATGACAATAAAACTTACAAACATCGTAAGTTACCAGCTGTAAGCAGGAATTAAAAATATTAATATTAAACTAATTCATCAGAGATTCTGGAAAGTGAATCCTCTCTGTGAACACATCGTCCCACAGAGAAGGTTTTCTCTCTTGAGCTTCCTGGATGGAGATGTGCTTTCTGGTCGCTCTGAGCGATTCTCCAGAATCAGAAGAAAAAGCTTCTTTCATGTGTGACAGCGACTGCTGATGTCCTGAGGTCGTTCCTGCTTCGACACTGTGACTCTAACGCAGACTGACAAACATATCAGAATGTTTTTTATTACAACATGAACTTCATGTACAGGACTAAAATGTGAGCATTAAAATTTTTCTTTATTCTTATAGATTCATTAAACTATCATATTATAACTGCTCAGAATTCAGAAACTTTAGAGGTGCTAATAAAAACTCACATCTACTTATTTAATCAAAGCTGAGCTTGACAATTTAATTGAATCTAAAGATTTCAAAACCTTTTAGTCTGATTGTTGCTGAGCGCTGAATGGGGCTCAAAACCTGCTCCATCTCTTTTATACTTTCATGTTATCATTCTTGTGTCAAATGAATTGACATTTTAAAAGGTTAAACACCAGAAAGACCCTGACATTTTACATGCACATCAAAAAGGAGGAAAATCTAAGTATTTTTAAAGTTTTGGTGAAGGTTGAATCAAAGTAGCTCCACAGTTCTGCATGGAAACAATTAAAAATCACAGGGAATGTGTGAATATTGTGTTTTGTGCTCAATTTGAACACAAAACAGCACCAAGGTTTAAAGGCTGTTCATGCTGCTTGTAGATCTCTCAGATTTATTCCTCCTTCTTTTTATTTTTTAATGTAATAGAAATTTCCTGTCTTTTTTAAAATATTTTTTCAGTCATTGTACTTAAGCAAACATTTTGACACTTAACCCTTGTTCATAAAAAATTGCACTAGAGACTTAAGTGTCAATAAAATGATAAACTCTTTAGTCCTGTTTTTTTACATTAATTATGTCCTTAGCTTCAATCCTCACAAAAAATATTAAAATATTTGTTTATTTCTGAGATTTAACCCCAGGTTTAGTCATTAAAACCTAGACTGTAAAAAAATCCAAAAAACAGAAAAGTTAAAAAAATTGTGTGATTTGTCTAAAGAACTTTTTTGGGGGGTGGATTGTAAGAGCCTTGGAGTTTCACAAATGTGCATAACATTTTTTACTCTATATTTTTGGTGTAGTGTCAGATTTTCTAAAAAAAAAAATCCCATCTTTCATTTTTGTGCGCAAAATAAAATTGTATAATCTTTTATAAGTTCTACTTTTCTACAGACCATAATAAAATATTTGTGTGTTTCTGAGATTTAAAGGTTTTACATTACAATGAACATTGACTTTATTTAATCAGCTGGTTCCCAGTTGATGCTCCTGCACCACAGCACAAGAAATAAAACTACACTCTTGTTGAAATAATCTTTAACCATACATTGTGTTTAAGTCTGCACAGGGATCTTCTGATCTTGTTTTTGTGAAGATCTTGCTGCACAATGACAACAAAGTAAACAAGTTTTAGGAAAAAAGGATATTTTGCAGCAAATCAATCAAATTTGCAAGTGCAGCTGAAGAGAACAGTGAGATAGATCATGATAGTGCTTTAAACTGATTCTTGTTTTATAATGGTGTTTTATAAAATAATTTGAATTGAACATATTTTCAGTTAAACTATTTTTAAGTTACTCTGAAGAATAATGTCTGTAAAAGTATTTTGGTATTCCAGTTGTTCAAAAACCACATAACTGTCAAAATGTTTTTGAGAAAATGGAAGAGGTTGGCCATTTGTTGATGGAGTTAAGGTCAACAGAAGCTCAGAGGCACAGGAAATAAATTTGACTTTCATTTGATTCGATTTTATTCTCAGCCTCGTCCAAGGTGACAAGGTAAAGTGTCTGTTCTGGTGACTGACGGCGGTCTGATAGTTGCAGGTTCAGGCGTTCGTCTCAGCAGTCGCTGGCTGAAGAGGAGTGACAGCTCACCCTCCCCAAAGCCGCTGGTCGTTACCGTAACGTCATGCTCTGCTGGTGACCGCTGAACCCCAACAACATGAAGCCTCTGAAGAATACAGGCTGTCCACATGGACAGACTCCATCATGTTGCCTTTAAGCTGCTAATATAATCTCTCTGTGTTCAAACGGCACAGAGAGGAAATACATCCGCTGATGGGTTCATGGTATAATCTACAGAACTGGTTGGGAAATATTTGAATTAAAAGAATTTAAAAAATTAATAAAAAATGAGTATGTTCTAAATTTAAAACATGTAGCTTTATGTTATTGTTGCAAATCAATCAAATGCAACAGGAAGTGACAAATTATAAATTAAAAGATTGTTTCCAAACTAATTTTAAAACCATGAATACCTGCTCAAGCTTCAAACACTTTGCATTCCAACTTCAGTGTTTCCATCATATACTGTCACTTTTCAGTTTCAGGCTAAAAGCAGGAAGACAAATGATCTAATTTCACTTTGTAGGATTTGTCTGTCATTTGAAGCCGAAGATGCAGGAAAATTTAATGTTTAAAAAAAAACATCAGAATAAGAATCTTTATTTGTGAAATTTTGTGTTTCAAGGCGTTGGCAGCAACAAAGTGCAAATAAATCAAACAATGACTTTGAATGTGTTTCTAGGTCTTTATAGTGCAGCTGGTTTATGAACCAAATAAGATTTTGAGCTTTTAAATGTTGCAAAACAAAGAGAAATGTAAAGTTCTGAAGTGAGAGTCTGTCAGCTCCATGAAACGGTTTCAACGCTTCACCGCTTTATTCAGAGTTTAGTCATACATCTGTCTCCTCGCTGAAAACACACTGTCCATCACATTCATCACACTTTCAACATCACAGACAGAGAGATGTAAGGAGGAACCTTCAGGACAGAGAAACCTTTTTTTCACTGTTCTCATGATCATTAAATCCAATTTCCTTTCTATTTTGTTATTTACTCCTTTGTAGCACAATCCAGTATGTAACTGGTCCAGTTATGAATTCAGATTGATGGATGGAGCAAATCAAATGCTTATTTATCATCAACCCCATTTAAAATCCACTTTTAGTTTATAGTGCTGAAGGTTTGACAAAAATAACCAAGCTGTCAAGGTTAGAATGTGAAGTCTGAATATGAATCTGATTTGGAGTTTTACTGATGTTTTTCTACTTTGTGTTGATACAGACAACAGTGATAAAGAATTAGGTCTGACTGTGGTGTCCATGTACAACAACCAGTGGTGCAGAGCCAAGAGTTCAGTCACCGCCTCATCGTAAACCCCTCAGACCAACGCGTCGTCTCCTTCCCAATTAGCAGCGTCTTTGCCTCAAGTTACTCTGTCAGCTCCAATCAAGGCAGCCCGTCTTCTCAGAGATGACTGAACATCCAGCCTGGCGCCTCAAGGCCGGGCTCAGAGACGGAGGATCCAACACAGGAAGGACAACAGAGAGGTGGAACAAGAAGAATAAGGAAGAATGAAAAAACTGTGAGGTGCAGCGGCTGCTGCGTTTCTCAAACGGTTTTAGTAATATTGCATTTGTCTAAGATATGTGAGTGCCTGGCTCAAGGGCATTTAAACATGGGCAGTAATCAAACTATCTCATGCATTTGTTCAGTAATAAAACTTTAGTTGTATTTATGTGTCAGTAGTGCAGTTTTTAATGACCCTCAGTGTGAAAAGATGCTTAAATTTGTGTCAAAAATAAGAACTAAAGGAAACAAACTATAGAGAGCAGACGCAGCAAGTGCCCATCCATCCATCCATCCATCCATCCATCCATCCATCCATCCATCCATCCATCCATCCATCCATCCATCCATCCATCCATCCATCCATCCATCCATCCATCCATCCATCCATCCATCCATCCATCCCTCCCAACAGCAACATTCTTCAGCTCCTCCTGGAGGAACCCAAAACATTTTTATCCAGAGAGGATTTTAAATCTCTGAGGATCTCCTCCCAGTGGGACAAGTCTGGAAAACCTTCATTGGAAGGCAACAATAAGTGTTAATCAGATCCCTGAACAACCTCAGCTGAGTTCTTTCAATATGAAGGAGCAGCAGCTCTCCTTCAAGCTCCAACAGATGAAGGAGCTCCTCCCCATATCCCCAAAGCTGAACCCAGAAAAATCGAGTGCACTTAAAATCCATCAGACTCGTGTTGAATTACTTCTCCTGCTTATGTCTGAGTGCCAGTTAGATATTAAATATTTATCAACACTTACACCCACTGGATTTTACACTTCATGGAGAGAACTGAATAAATCTGGTAGAAATAATCCACAACTATAATCTACCAGTTTATAATCTTTAACGTTGGCATGAATTAGTTTAGAACTTATCAAATCTCTGCTGCCATGTTGGTTTCCAGGCTGGTCCAGTTAATGTTGCTGTAGTCTGAACTCTTAACTCAAAATAATAATTAGACATGTGCTGCAGATGCACATGTGCAAACAATGAAAACACATTGAATTAAATTACTATCTTGAAAGGCAATGGAGTGCTTATAAAGATCAACTTTATCAGTCATCTTCTGCAGGACATTCATCGTGTCAATACAAATACATGAATTTAATCAACACATTTCTCATACATCCTGTCAGTCATACATTTATATCTATAGATTACTCAGCAAGCCAACACTGTGCTTTATACAGCTGTGTATATTTTAAATTCTTAGTTAAAAGGTTGTACAAAATCAAAGACCAAAAAGAGATTGTAGCAGAATTCTTCACTTTTCTTAAGGCATACAAATCCCAGAAAATATTGATTTTCCTTTCAGCTATTTAATTTTTTCCCAGAAATATTTGTGTAAATTTTATTTCTTGTGATTTTTTTTAAATACAAAACAGAGAAACGTTTGCATTTATTCATTCAGAAATTCTTTTTTTAAACAAATTTCAATAGCTGGTCTGCAAGAAGTGAACAAACAAAACATTAAATTAGTATAACATCACTGTTTGTTATATTATATTCCACCCACCCAATAGCCATTAGCAGGACAAATTATTTCCTATAAACCATTTTTATTTGGGAAGTAGATAAATAATAAAACTTTTTCTAGCTGCAAATATCTTTATCTAAATAAACATTATAATAAGCTATTATTTCTCCTGTGAGCCTTTACTGTTTAATTTACTTCTACAAAACTTATCAGAGCACCAATAAAAACTATGTAAAATGCTATTTTAATGTATATAAGAGATCGTCTAATGATGATCCTGAGGTGCTTTTATAAAACCAGAAAATAACTTTCAGCTGTCTGAATGTCACAGAAATTATTTTTCACTAAATTAAATGGACAGTTTTAAATTTTGTTGATTCTTAAATGATTCAGATCTGCATTTAGGAACATATTACAAGGTCCAGCATCATCTGGCACTTTGTATTAAACTAAGGTTTGATCTAGTTTACAGATGTGAAACAAAAGCAGGACTTACTGCGTCTTAATTGAGATATTAAACAGATTTTATCACCCAATTTAATGGAGAAGTGATGACAAAGCGTGACTGTACATTGTATGCCTCAAGCCAAGCATAAAAAGAGAATTTTTTAATTATTTTTTTTCTCTTTTTGTCTTGTGATATTAATTTAACATAATGTAAAATAAACAGCAAAAAAATGCAACAAAGTCAACAACAAAATGACATAACGGTCATTTGAAAACAGCAATGAAAAAGGCAAAGGACGGTAAAAAAATCCAAACATCTGGATTTTAAATTGTCAGATGTGGCAGATTTTAAAGCAAAATTGATTGTTATCAAAATCTCAACATAAGGCAGCAGGAGAGAACAGAAATCCTTTATCAGGTTTATTTAAAACCTACGTTTAAGACTTAATTGAGGATTTTATTTCATGTGGGTTTTAGCAAACGTGGCGAGTGTTCAGATGAGTTTATCTCACAATGGTTTCAAATTTCACCCACAACGTGTTCAAACTGCAGATAAAATTCTGAACCAATCCTCTTTTCTTGAAGGGAAAACTCAAAGAAAATGAAAAAAGCAAACTGCAAATGATGCAGTTTTAATGTAAAAACTATTATAAGTTACCAGCTTCAACATCCCGGAACAAACAGATTTTAAAGTTCCATTTTAAGTTAAATATCTTCAGCCGGAGTGTCTGCATCGTTTCACTGTAACAGCCAGCAGAAAGTCCAAACTTATGAGGAATTGAAACATGCACAGCAGTTCTTTACAAGAGCAGTCCAATAAATGTACAATAAAATACTGTTTTCCAGAACAGATACAAAACAACACTGTGTTCAGCAGTGTTTTTAACATGTGCTCAGAAGCTGAGAACACATGGGTCAAACAGTCACCAGGGATTTTTTTAGAACATTTGGTGGAAGAAGTTGTCCATCTGCTCGAAAAAATACAAAATGTTGCTGCTTGTTATCTGGAAGAAACATGACATGGTTTGAAAACCACCTTCATAAACAATGAAAGAGTAGAAGTTTGTTAAATTTGCTGAAACTTGTCCAGACAAACTTCGTGTCTACTCAAAGTTTCCAAACTGAACAAGACCTGCACCAAGAACTGTTATATTTTGGAGTTTTAACTAAAAAGTGCTTATTTTAAAGAAACATTTTAAGTTCTTGTATAATTTCTGATTTTCATTGCTAAGAGTCCAGATGGCGTTACTACCTTTACAGAAAAAAACTCAAAACATAATTATACAAACAGACGGACTTTGTTTAAGTAGCAGGATCCAAACCTATGACTGATGTAATTCTGTAAAAATGGCTGCGTGGTGGTGCATCAGTTAGCACTGACGCCCCCAAATGGTTAAGTCCTGCTCACTCCATGTGAATGAAAGGGACAACGTCCAGAGAAAACTAAAAATACACATCAGATCATTTGTTTCCAGGTTTGGATTTTGTTTATAGGTCTTATCTTACAGCTGCATGTTCAAATACAGTCTTCTTATATCGGGGTGGGACATTCATGTCCCATGACTACAACATGGCAGCATTAGTAAACCTCATAGCTTCACTTTCCAACAGCAAAACTGGTGACCTGTCCAGGTAGAACCCCGCCTCTTGCTTAATGACCACTGCTCCTCACTGACTGGATGGATGTGCAATTTTAAAGTATGAAACATTCAAGTATTTCAATTTCATACGTCCCGCAGAACTAAAACTTTAGAAAACGTGTTTAAATATAAACTTCCAGACACCCTTTACTGTTCAAAGCAGAATCAACATTAAACCAGCTGTTAGAAACAGGTGCACCTCAGAGAACAGCTCCAAACAGTTTCTCGGATGAACGTAACAACATTTGTAAAGCTAAAACCAACATCTGCTGAAACATGGTGCAGGTCACACCGTGTGGTTGATCAAACTACCAGACGCTTTGTCTCACAGCATCGTTGTCTCTGACTGCAGGATGGACTGGGCTCTGGAGTTGCGGTGAAACTGCATCATGTGTTCTGAACCGTTCCTGGAAGTGAAGTTACCGCTGAAGTGATGAGCTCTGCTCAGGTGACAGTTCATACACATGCTCCGCCATTTTCTCTTTAGCTCTCCTTGAACCTGACAAAAATCACACATGATTTGTCTTTTTAACCCCAAAAAAACAAACTTTACACAAAGTTTATGGAAAGTTCCACGAGTGTTTTATATTTTCCTTTGAAAATAGGTAAAACAGGTAACAGATAAATAACTTCTGGTGTTAATTATTATAAAACCACATCTAAATGAAGCTAAATCACTTAAATAAGCAGATATTTAAAACTAAAACTGATCTTATTCTGTCAGAAAACATGTAAATTAAAGCTCACCTCACTGTTCAGGAAGCAGTAGAGAATGGCCACAACCAAACCCTGAGACAACGACATGAACCAGAAGTTATAAATCACCACAAGAATCAACATGGAAAACATGGCCGTTATATTACACCTGAAATGATCCGAGCGCCAGGTCAAAAAAGATCTTATAATCTTCTGCGATGGACTCGCTGAGACACACAAAGACCACGTAATGGATCCCAAACAGAGGAATGAGCAGGAGAGTGGATTTGGCTAACCTCCTGGAGGAAAAACACAGATAGAGAGTTGATTTTAAAACTGATTTACATACAGAAAGAAACAAAACAAACAAACAATATGATGCAAAAGTTTTGTATCATCTTCCATCTCTTTATATTTTACTTCTGAATCAAACTTTGTACTTATCCTTTAAACTGATCTTGATCAACAGCTTTTTGTTAGACTTTGGCTGCTTTTCCAAAATTTCATCCCTGATCATTTTCGAAGCAGCATTTTTTGTTTGTTTAGCTACTAAACTCCAACTTTTATCACTCAGACATAAAGTGGCTCCTAAACTCAAGGGATGAACCAGTGCTGTGGCACTTTGTTACCAGCAGTCTGTTAGAAAAACACAAATTCTTCTAATTCTTTAGTTGAATAAATACAAAAGGACATCAACAGAAGAGATATTGGCATTTCCAACTAAATAAATAACTCTCAGATTTAGTTCTTCTGCTATTTCTAAACCT
Organism: Pachypanchax playfairii; assembly: GCA_006937955.1. NCBI lineage: Eukaryota > Metazoa > Chordata > Actinopteri > Cyprinodontiformes > Aplocheilidae > Pachypanchax > Pachypanchax playfairii. Next base: position 614,910 of record SSNP01000118.1, on the reverse strand, counting down.
GACACTGTTTCTCTCACTTTATTTTCAAGTGAAGATTCTACATAATATGACTGTTATGGTTAGGTATCAGAACTGGACAGGAAATGAGTTAAAACCAGCTAAAGTAAAGAAAAATCTCCAAATAATGGTAAAACTCTCCTAAATCTTATCAGGATAGTCTCAAAACAGATCATATTTTTTAAAAACATAGTTTGGAGAACTGGATTTAATTTCTTTCTGTAACTTTGTGCTGCTTTAGCCTTTCAGCTGCCACAGATAAAAGGAAATTGGATCTGAGTCTCTCACTCTACCTGTCAGCTCAGCTAAGAGCTAAACTGAACTGCACAGCACTGACACACAGTCTTTATTTACTGCACTAACAGGAGAAAAACAAACCAGATATATCTTAGCTTTTTATAACTTCCTGTCTCAGAATCTCAGATCTCCTTAACTGCAGGGTACGAAGATACCTGACAACTTAACACAGCTCAGATTTCACTGCAGGCTAAAGAGCTGCCTGAAGATTAAAATCACCACTTCTGACTGCAGAGACTCGGATAGAAGAACGAGCTGCTGCACGAGAAAACAGAGGTTTCATCCTCCTTTTTAAAGGCAGCATCATGAAACGCTGCCTGTTTGAATGAATGTTAACATCACTCTTACCTCTCCAGACAACTGAGATAAAAAACATTCAGACATCTCTGCAGATCAGTTTGCTTTTCTGTATTTTGCTGAATTCTTTAAAGCAGCTTTTACTGACTGAGCAGGTGGAGAATTTGTTTAAATGTTGACAGAATGTCAACTTTTGTTAAATTGTGATAATGTGAATGTTAAAAAAACATTTTTTTTGTTGTTGTCTGCATGTTACTTGTATTGTGACTGGTCATTTCCACCGATATCAGGACAACGCAGCTTCTGGACCAAAATCCGAATTATGTTGACGAACTGGATGAAGTTGACCTGAGAGAAGAACAAGACACTATTAAATATTTAAAATCAAACACATAAACTACAGAATCAGACATTGCAACAAGTTAAAAACAACAATTATTTTGATGTAAAAATTGTTTGAAAAAAAAAAAAAAAAGCATAAATGACCTTTAATTTACTGTTAATAATAATTAAATCACACACTGTGATATTTTTTGGTCCCAGATTGTGTTTCTGTGTCTATGGAAGCAGCATAAATACGTTTATTTACTGCTTCCAGAACCAGATTTCCTGCTGAGAGTAACGTCGTCCTGCTGAGGCTTGTAAAGGTTGGCAGGGTTTACTCTGTCAGCAGGACAGCAGGAATCAAACCAACAGGAAGTCGTGTAAATTTAATTCTTTCAGACAAAAGATGCTCACGCCTCATAGTTACAATACTTATCACTGTATTTGATTTGACAATTTATTAAAGCTCATTAAATTCCAAATGTCAAACATATCAACCTGGGACTCATGCAACTATAACAAGTTTTCCAGGTTTTAAAATGTTTCACAGTAAATAGAAAGTCCATATCTTCAAATCTAAGTGTAAAGTTTTTGTATTCTTTTTTTCATTTTCCAAATTAATTTGGGGCTATTTGTCAAAGTCAATTTAATAACACAGGAAACATTAGTAACACAGCAGAAAAAGGAAATTAACTGCTTTTTAAAAAAATATTAAATGTGACTTTGAAGGTCAAGAATCTACAGAAAGACAAGGATGAGTTTTTCCAGGTAAAGGTGTGTTTTGTTAACAACATACCATGATGGAGAATCCTATTGGTCCATTGATCACCCAATAGGGAACAGGGTTATCATCTCTTTCCCAGCAGCTAAAGACACATAAATAAGAGTTATTTGACATTCTGTCCTGCAGTTTTACAGTTGATGCCCCCCCCCACACACACACACCTAAACACACATCCTCCCATTCAGTGTAGAAATGAAGATGATTATAATTTCATTAGAATATTGGAATAAAAAAATGAAATGCCATTATGGTTTTATTGGGTTCACTGTAAATGTCAGTGTGGTCTGACAGTTTTACCTTCAGGCTCTGCTTCCTCTTCACACATAGAGTTCAGTACAGTGTCCACATTACAACAATCTGTCTGTCAGCTCGCCTCAACATCACTCAGCAGCAAAACCACTGGACTGTTAAAATCTGACACCTTGACAGCTGCAGTCTGCTGAGGTTCCGTAAATCAGCTCTTATTTTGAAAAGACCTAAACTACTGACACAATTTAAATGAATGGATAAACATTCACTCATTCACACTCTGCTGCATTTTTATATTAAAAAGGGCCTAAACATAAATATTTGTTAGACTGTTTTTTTTTTAAATGTACAAAATACAGTAATGTTGCAACCAAATTTACATCACTAGTAAACAATGAATAAAAAAGTTGAAAATTAAAATCCTGAGTTCTTCTAATTAAACCCAATCTCCTAACTTTGCTATTCAAACATAAGAAAAACAAATACTGAAGAGTTTAAATGAACATTTCTTCAATAAGTACAGGACTAAGACACAGACTCATATAATGACAACTTAAAAACAAATCCTTAAACTTGCCTTTTAAATTACTTTTATCAGCCTGAATATTGGTGCTATAATTCTAGAAATTAAATTAATCTAATGGAGGACAATACATTTTCTATAAATAAGATGATGAAGTCTCTTCTAACCATTTCAAATAAATGTAATTATAGATAAACAGGGCTATGTGAGGCAGATTTATTACTCTATTATTACTGATCTGTTGAATGTGACTCTCACCCCGTGTCCTCCAGATAGATTCGTGTGATCACCCACACAGAAACAAACACAGTGGGGATTCCTGGATGAAACAGACAGAGATCAAACTTTATAATGCCTTAGATCTACATTCAAACACATTTACTGATCAGCCACAATCTTCAGAAATTTAAAAAAGATTTTCCTGTTAGAATAAAAAGTTAAACAAAACTTTTTGTCATAATGTTTGTTTGGACCTGAGCCACATTTTAAACAATGTTACAAACAAAACTTATGTACTTATTTGCAGCAACGTACTGTATATAATAACATTCATAATTTTGAGAGAGTTAACCGATGGCGTTCTCCATTTTATCAAACTTTTTTCAGCTTCACAAAACTGCTGATTTTTATATGTAAACATGTTTATATATATTTCACAGACATTTAATCTTTGTATTTCTGGTTCATGTTGGTTTGTTCAGTTGATTTCTTACACAGGATGCTGGTGGATGGCTGAGAACATGATTATGTATCTGGGTGCTGATTGGCTCCACAAAAGAGAGCAGTATTAGATTTTGTTTCATTGTATAAAGAGTGTTTAAAATGCCTTAATATATATATATATATATATATATATATATATATATATATATATATATATATATATATATATATATATATATACATATATATATACATATAAATAAGCATATTTGGTTTGTACATGGCAGATTTTCAATTTTAGAAGTGTGTCAACTGTTAAAAGATCTGCACCAATATTTCATGATGACATAAATTTATCTAGCATCTTTTTTTTTTTTTTTTTTTACAAAAGCTGAGTGAAATATAAATGGCCTTCTAAATGTTTAAATTTCTTACATGAATGAAAAGCATCAAAATAAGCAAAAAACATTTTAAACAGAACTTCACTGAATTTATAATAAATAAATGCAGAAATTTGTTGATTTAGTCTGTTGAAAAAATATGAATTTAACGAGTATTTTCAGTTAGGTTTATTTAATCTTGTGATTTAAAGTTATTACAGTTTTATTTATTGATTTCTTTAAAAAACCTACAAAAAACAATATTACTAATATGATAAATATTCTAAAAATTGTTAATTATGTATTTATATTTTGTTTCTGATTATATTAAAGGTTCCTTGTTGTATCGAGGTGACTCACCCCAGCCGATGAACATGTAGATGATAAAGTGGTGGTTTTTAGAGAAGATGACAACCAGCAGAGTGTGGAGGTAAAGTCCTTCCACCAGCAGCCAGAAGAAGTTGGCCATAATGAAATACTGGAAAAACACTAAGCTGGCTTTACATCCCACCTGAAAGAGACACACAGCACATACATGAACAGACTGGAGACAAATCCAGAAGGTAACAGGTGGGAGACCAGGTCCACCTGGACAGGTAGCTCAACCACATTTTTTATTTAAATCTTAAGAAATGGGATGTAAAGACAATGTTTAAAACCCTGAGGACTTCACCAGAGACGGCTGGTTGGAGCACTGCGAGCTTCGATTGAAGAGGATGTCGTCTTTTACCAACACGGCCACGGCTCTCAGGATGAAGGAGATGAAGAGGTTGAGATGGATGTAGTTCCTGGTGCAGTGGAGCTTCCTGAACAGATGCACAAAGATGGAAGGTTTTCTTTTTAAAAAATATTAATATATTAGTTCTCTTTAATGAGCCAAATAAATGTTTTTATCATCTTTGCTGGTTAGATATTGTACAAAAAAAACCAACTATTCAAATATGTTCTAGTATAATAAAAATAAAAATGTGCCTGAATCATATTTCTCTGTATCAAACATGTATAAAAATCCCTGTAATGTATTTATTCTTACCGGAACAAACAGAGGATGGCACTTCCTGTGGTGAGCGCGATTAGAGACAGACTGTGACCCAAAGTGTACAACGTCTGAACCACCAAGTAGAAACCGAGCTGCAGACAAACAGAGAATTTCTGTAACAGTCAGATATTTTTATAACTTTAGTCCAAATGACTCCAGCAGCGTCAATCTGCCACATTCTGGCATGAAAAACTAAAACAAACACCGGTTGCTGAAGTAATGTGTAAATATTCATGATGAAAAAATGACATGTTGTATGATATTAAAATTATTAGAATGAAAAAGAAAGAAATCTAAAATAAAAAATAGTTCAAAGTGAATCTGTGGCGCTTGTATGTGTTTCATCTCAGTTATTACAAACATCTAATCAGACTGGTAATAAAACAGGTTAAAGAGCAGAGTGCATTAAGAGCTCAGAGTATTATTGAAATTTAATCCCACTGAACTCTAAAACCACAAGCATTAACGTTTGATTTATATTCACAGTTCGACTGCAGATCGGACTCTGCTGAAACAGACTTTATAAATCTTGCTGCTTTGAGCTGAAATTAACAGAGAGGTGCCTTGAGGGGAGAGGTCAAGAGAGGCAAAGATTAACTGGGAGAAAGAGAGAGAGAGGACCGCACAATCGGTCAATCAGCCGTTACGTTTGTGACCCAAAACAAGTGACAACAAACGAACAGGAGGAAGATGCTGTTACACAACAGTAAAGAGCAGAAAACACAAGCAGAGCAGAGAGCAGACGGTGGATTTCATGGCTGAGATGTTCGACATGTGAGAACAAGAAAACTAAAATTCAAAAAGAGCCAGAAAATATGCAAAGATTTGATTCACAAAATGACTCTATGTAAAAATGAAAATGTTTTAAAGCTGTTTTAAAAAAATAAATACATTTATAAATCCATATACATGGACAGAAAAGGAAATGTTGACAGTTTAAATTCTGTTGAAATAAAACTTGTGATTATTTACCTCTTTTTAAATATAGATTCACGTCATTATATCATCATCATCATCATCATCATCATCATCATCATCATCATCATCATCATCATCATCATCAGATATGTGATCTTCAGGCCTGTTCGGAATGGAGGTTATTTTAAAACCTTTATGTCTGGATGCTTATGTTTCAATTTTTTGTATCTTTTTAATTCAACAATTTTAGCAAATTGAAAATTATTTGGTAAAACAGAATGTTGCTGAAGGATGTCTGGATTTCCCTTCTAAACCTGAAGAAGAAGAATGGATGGCTAAAGATCATTTCAAAAATGAGTCCCCCAAAAATCCATGAAATGATAGAAATCCAGAAAAAAATTAAGTTTTACGTTTTTTGGGGGGCAGAAACGGATTTCTAGCCTCTTGCTCAAATCTAAAAAACACATTTTTACAGAAGCTAAGGGCAAATCTTTTATTCTGATTAGCTTTAGCTCAAATTAACCATCTGGGTTTTAATGTGGTGTTTTGTTTAAACATCAGATCTCTGAAATGAAATAGATCTACTTCTCTCCATTAACAAGTAATAACTGTTCTTATAATTTGACATTTTTTAAATAAAAACTGGAACTTTGAGGGTTTATATCACTGAAACCACTGAGTTAATGCAGTTCACTCCTGATTCTTTTAAACTCAATGCAAAATATATAAAATACTTCACTTTTAACAGAGTGGAATAAGTTTTAATATCTAATCTGAGCTACAGGAATAAAATCAAACCACGTGACGGAGACTAAAATAGTCATTTGACATTTTTGGAGATCCTCAAGCACCTCAATGACAACTTTATTCAGAGCAGCTGTCAGTCACAGCTGTCAATCATGACAACAAGCCCCTTGTTTTATAATAATAAACTGTATAATTTTACATTTTTGCACTAAATTAATAAGTTTGACTTATGCACCTGTAGATGAGATCTGTTTAGATAGACACTAATTTTGCTCCATCACAAGTTTTGCAGTTGCTCCTCCAGTCATGAAAAAGTTCTGCTTCATTTAAGCTGCAAAGACTGAACAACAATAAAACAACAATCAGAGCTGCTAACTGAAAGTGTGACACCAGCTTGAACCCAATTTACAGTGAGAGGGTTTTTACCATCATGGTTTCAGGTCAGCTTTCAGTGTGTGAGTGGATTTACAAAAGGTCAGGAACTGTGACTTTTTCCAATAACATGATTCTTAGACATCATGCACACTTTTCTATGTTCTAGATTAATTTTGTTTCTATGTTGTGAAAAATCCCACAGTAAAGAGTGCTGCTTCTGGTTCAGGATGTTTTAGTTGATTTGAAACAAGAGAGTCAGCTGAGAAACTGGATCAACAGAGAAACAGAACTGGCAGATAAACAAGCACAATGGCTGATTAAGATGTGACCCAAACTGAACCACAGTGAGTGAAACCCAGCAGAGCAGAAAATTCCACAATAGAGGCCAAAAAAGAGCAAACAGTGTTGAAACCACCAGCTCTGCTGTTCTGTAACCTCCAGGAAGAATCATTTAAACTCCTGTGGTCACCTGACACACCTGGATTTCTACATCCCTGGATCAGCGTTTAAATTATTAAATATAAATATTTACTCAACATTAAACTCAACTGATGTTAAATATTGTGGCACATTTAAAAAATCTATAACCAAATGCTGAAAAATATTCATTTATTCTGATTTTGTGATTGTGATGTAATTTCTTTAGAAAAAAACCTGGATTTGAGATTAAACATGTTCACACGTGGACCCCTGAATCAACTCAAACTTAACCTGAAATCTGCAGATCCAGTTCAGATCAGCCAGGTGTGAACAGCCAAAAACACCTGGAAGGGACCCGTTCTCATGTCACTCTAAATTCATTCAGATGTAATGACTGAAAAGAGCTTACTGAGGGGGGTTAAAACATCTGACCTGTTGGAAAACCTGCATCTTGATGTCATTCAGACATTTTCTGACAATAAACAACTATTTAACACAAATAGTGAAGCCAAATAGTGTCATTCAGTGATGTAAAAACCAGGCAGAGACGAGCATAAACACAAATTGCTCTCATCTTTCACCCCGTTGGGCATATTGACCTTTTAAAGCTACAGTCTCTCACCACAAACTGGTGCTAATTAACAATCAGCCCTGCAGGCTGCGTTGATTGAAGCCCATTAATGGTTCAAATTATGTTAAAGCTTCCGGTGTCGAATGTTCACAACACACCAAAAATCAGGTAACAAACAAACCACAAGTAATGGGTGACTGTACCTTGTGCTGGCTCGTATCTGAGCCACACACGCTGCTGATGTTTGGGAAAACCTCTGACCAACCAGATGCTGTGCAGTTCCTGCTAATATTACCTAGAGGAGAAAAAAAGATGGACAGAAAATCCAAATAAGTTGCTGTTCAGGAAAAAAAATTAGCATTTAAATCTGCCTTAATGTGAATTTTTAGCCCAAAAAAGACTTTAAAAACTTGATGGTTAATGTTTTAGTGGATATAAACAAAGTCTCTACTTATTCGCTAAAATATTTTTGAAAGTCAACCATCTTTTCCAAATGGAGAACTTCTCAGATTGTTACCAGAAAAAAACATCTTTATGCAGCAGGTTTAGAAGATACTGAGCTTCACAAAACATATTGTGTGACGGTGTAAAATGCAGCTGCAGGAACAGATGTTCTGCAAGCTCTAAAAACACACATTAAGATGCTGATGATCAAGCAGATGTTTCATTCACAAGCTGAAGGAAATTTTCTGAGCAACCCTTGAAAAAACCTGAAGTTCTACAAGTAGATCTGTAGTTGGATCAAACTGAGTTAATTTCAGGTGAAACATTGAGAACGAACATGTTAGAAACACATTTATGTTCTGAGTCTTTAGAATTCGCTTCACATCTCATCTGAGAAGCTTCATGAGGTTTAAATAAAAGTTAATTGACTTAAATGTTTAAAAAATTGATTTTCTTTGTCTAAACAAACCAAACAGATTTATGAGAAACTAGATTGTGTGATTCTTCTTTCCAGAGTGATTCCACTTCCTAGCTGACTACATGTTACAATAAAATATTTCATAGCACACACACTGTGTTTAACAGTGTTTTTATTGCGTTATTTAACAGTTTAATGTAAAGATCTGATCAAAGTCAGACAGAAAAGGAAATAAAACACAAAGTTAGGATTTAAAACATCATCTCTGTAAATCCTAATGAATGAAGACAGACGTGTTGGCGTGACATTTACAATGTGAGGATAATGTAGCTGCAGAAGAAGAAGATATAAAACACAGATGGATGTTTAAGATACTGAAAACTTCTGAAATGTAACACAGAGCGAGGCCAAGTGATGAAATACTCCCAGCAAAGATCTTTAAATAACCTGTTAAACATCAAGATTTTTGTGTTATTTGACACGCCATGACAATGTGATTAAATTATATTTATTTTGGAACAAATCTGCATCATTTATATTTTTATTTTACCATCTGAACGAAACTTAAACAGATTTATTTTCTCTCTTTAGAAGCTGCGTCATCACTGCAGCTATAAAAGTGCTAGATTAAAGAGCTTTAATTAATGAGAACTTAGTAACAGGCAAAACACAAACTGAACTATAGAGTCACTAATGAGTATCAAGTTGCCAAAATCTTGTTGTGATTCTTTTTCTTCTTTTCTGGGTTTTTAGTTTAGATAAACAATAAAACAAAAAGCTGCAAGAAATTTAACATCTGAGTGCCAAAACTCCATTTCTTCCTTTTTGATGATCTTTAAACCTGCAATTCAAAGTTTAAACATTTAGAAAGTCATTTAGGGAAAATATTTTTATTTTATTCTTGTTCCTGAGTAAATGTTCTGTTCTGTGTGTCACTGTAGAACATGTTATTATATCAGTTTCTGTTGTTGGTTGCAGTTTAAACTAATCAGGTTCTAATGAGACGGGCAACATTCAGCCCACTCCCTCCTGCTCCAAGTCACCAGACCTCCAGGTCACTGGGTGAGAGTCAGTCACTCTGGACAGGTCAAAGTTCATCACAAGGACACACACAGACCAAACAGGACAGATACAGAGTCACCAGCTGCTAATGTGTGTGTTAATGACCTGTAGGATGAAACTGGACAGAGAGAACAGTTGAGCTAAGAGCTTGTACACAGTTATGGATACAGCTGTAAACAGCTGTCCGTCACACAGAACATGCTTAGATATCAAAAACAAGAGAACCAAAATCCAAAGACCTTCTCATGTTTTACACCTGTTCTACACATGTTTATACTCTACTGCTTCTCAACTCCATCAACATTTTCTACAAAATATCACAATTCCTCTTGAAGCTGGAGGAAACTTTCGCTGCAGCAGCTGCAGCTTCAGCTTCAGCAGCTGTGAGTCAAACTCATTTAAAAAGGTAAATAAATAAAAACACCACAACCATAATTTTCCTTTATGGGTTTCTAGAAGCTTTCAGTCTGTTCAAGTATAAATTATTTCTTTCTGCAAGTTGTTTGAACCATCACAGCAGAGGAAAAGCATCTTCGTTTGTGTTTTAAATAAGTCCAGCAGACTGTGAACCACTGAGGGACATTTTCTGGAGGTCCCACTGCCAAAATCACTGCAGTGCACGGCGAGTTCAGCTCCCTTTAGGAACTCCCAGAATGCACTGTAAAAAGCTGAAAGCCTCACTCGCATGCTGCGCGAACATAAACACAATTCCACCTTAATACGCCCAAACAAACCCTCTCTGAATCCCTGCAGGCTGTAAATGGGTGAAACTGGGAGTTTTATCACAGGGTACAAAGTTAAATTACATATAACAGGGTTTCTTTAAAATCATTTTCTTTAAATTAATACATCATTTACATGTATTCTTTTTAAAAACAGCTTTAAAAAATTTTTTTTGTTTGTTGTCAACAACCTGTATTTAAACAAACAGGATGTTGGATGTGTTTTCCATCAAAATTCTGATCATTTCATTCAGTAAATGGCTCATTAGGAGGAACTTTCAACCTGCGAGTTAAAACATGCTACTTTACTGGGTTTATCATGAAATATTATATTTTTTGCTCAGTTAAACGTTAGTATTGATGTGGGGAAATTTATTTCTTGACACAAAAGAATAAAAGTAAAATCAATGTTTGAAAAAATTGATAATAACAAGTGATATATGAGCCAAATATTCAGTAACATCAGAGTAACTGGAGTCCATCATCCTGCAGATGGTAAATCTTTATTCCCCATAATGATTCTGTATTATTCCTACAAAATGTTGCAGTAACTTCAGGATTATGGATCAGCCTCAGCGTGATCTGACTCTGAAATAAGCCGCTGGGTCCTTACTAACATTCAGTCATCGATTTATAAACCAGAGCGGAAACTTAAACCTCCATCTGGTCACTGGCTGGAAAACTGTGATGGATTCAGGAGGAAAGCTGCTGATCACATGCACCGAGTCACAGACATGAAAAACGAGGATGATTCAAAGGACGGAGACTGATGAGTGATTAAAGAAGCATCTGACCCTCTCAAAACACTGTGACGATGATCTGCAGACATTTAAAGCCTGAGTTACACTAAAGCCTCTGTAACAGAATGAGATCTGGCAAATTACAGCAAGAAATCCAGGCGAAGTTGCATCATGATTACAAGCAACAGAATGATGCCAATAAAAGAAGATAAAGCTGATATAAGATGATGATAATCCTATTCCTCCAGCATTTATCCCACTTTTCTTTTTAAAAGTCCAAGTCTTAAATCATCTGACTGAGAAAGTTAACTGAGACAAATAAATCGGGCGTGGACATTATTACAGCAAGGAATAAAAGAAACAGTCATTTTTCAGTGATACAAGTTTGATAAATAAATCATGGCTCACCATTTCTGCCGAATATTGTCCTGAGGGCTTGAGGACAGGAAATAGTGACTGTTTCTCCAAACTCCGCCCGCTCCCAGCATGCAATGTTGTCCCAGGTTCCTTTACATCCCAATGCTGTTGAAAATAAAATGAACTTCATCAGTCACTTGCTGTTAACAGAGCTATAATTTAAAATGTCATTCATATTCAGTCTAGTCTTCAAAAAAGATCAAATAAAGGGGAAACATGAAAAAACATTCTGATTAAAGCTGAAGTTGATCAATGAAACACTCATTTTTGTCCATTTTCCAGAGGTTTTATACCCATTTTCAGTTTAAATTATATTTGGTTGCGTTATAAACAGGAAATTCATTCACACCTTTATACAATTACATTCTTCTAAACATACTGTAGGTCACTTTATTCAGTTCTCCCAACCAAATTTTACAAAAAGTGTCGACGTAAGAAACAAAAAGACACTGATCAGAGCAGGATAGTGACTGAGTGAATTTAAGGGTAGCACCAACCCCCCCCCCCCCGGAAAGAAAACAAACAAACTCTGGATAAAAATAACTTCCAGCTCTCAGCGTGAGTCTTAATGGGTGCCACAGCGCTGATGGCAAACAGTCAACTGGGCTTTTTAGTGATAGATGAATGGAGACAGTGTGCAATATAAAACCGAGCTCTTCTCCACAACATCGCTGCTAGAGATCCTTCCTGACGCTACATCATACTGATACAATAAAAAACACTATAAAAAGAAAGCTATTTGTGGAAAGTAGGGGAATCTAGATGTAACATTTTCTGTTGCTCAGCTAAAGAACATTTCATCTGGAGTTACTTGAAAATCTGAAGGATTATAGTTCTGTCAGGAAATATGATGCTGACAGATTTCACTGGATTGCAGAACTCAAAACCTGCAACTATGAAGTGACAGTCGCAGGAATTGGAGCAGCTGCAGAAACATTTATACAAACAGTGTACAGGTTACCAAAGATGTTCTTTTATTACAAGACATCAAAAATTAAAAACCCATCCCAAAAACTCAGATTTAACTTTTCTTTTGCAACATAAAATAATAAATCTGTGGTTCGAGTCGGATCGGGTATCACAGTTAATGGAAATGTTGAGATCTTAGATGAGAGACGGTTTTTGATGCTTTTAATTTACTGAAGTTATTCCAAGCAAAAGTAGAAGTACTCTGAGAGCGCAGACCTCCACCAAACACCTCGGTTCTCCCTCATATTGGGATTTACACCAAATTAACCTTTTTTTTTTTTTAACCAAGCACCTGGATCCAGACGGGATGTGATTTGAACTGTTTGCTTGAATCAAGTCAGAAGGCGTACCTGCTTTACACTTCCAGTCTGACGATACCTACCTGAAGTGATTTGTTCTGCTTCTCTACTAACCTACCTACCTCTTACTAGCTGATTACCTATAACTTACCTTTTCCTTTGGGCAAGACCGAGATCCTGTCTGCTACTTACCTGGTGAAACGGATGTCATCCTCCACCTGTAACTGTGGGTCATCATTTCCTCCTTGTTAACATAAACAAAATCAAGAACTTCAGGTTCTTCTTATCAAACTAAAAGACTGTGTGTAAAGACACATTTCATCACTGATCAGCTGTTCTTCCAACTCCAGAACCCTGAGTGTACCAAACCTGAGGAAGTTCCTGCTCACACACATTTACTTTTTGTCTGATTGTGTTGCATCTCTGGGTTCAACATCAGTCCAAACATAACATTTATTTTTATTTTGCATTTCCCTGTTCTTGTATAACTCTTCTCTCTAGTCAATTGGCTCGTTTCTGTGTTCTTGTTACACTTTACCACGAGAGGTCGAGGACATGAGCTTGTTTATTCCATCCTTCCACGTTTGACCTCACAAGTGGTTCCCAGTGGATTTCTAATGCAGGAACTGAAGCCTATTCTTGTTTTCACCTCTCTGGATATGTTCCACAAATAATACAAAAAAAAAACCAGATTCCATCATCTCTGAGAAGTATTTATAGAACTGGATTGAGAGCAAAAGCCAGTAAAAAAAGAGGGAAAAGGAAATTAAATGCAGAGTGTTAGAGGAGAGGAAATATCAGATGGGCAGAGAAGCTGAGGACAAAGAGGAGGAGAGAGGGAAAAGAGTGTGAGTGCACGTGTCCCGAGGGCAGAATGGCTCAAACACAGATCCAAATTCAACGATGCATGAAGAAAAGTCCATCTAAGTGATCCATCCTTTCACAGAAACACATCAGGGGTGAGACCCCAAGTTTTAAAGCAACAACTCACTAAAAAGCACAATCAGAAAAAAAAAGTCAGTTTGACAAAATGACTCCCTGAACATGAACTGTGTGACCGTCTTCCATTAACCTTCTGCATGTTCTGCAGGGCATCTTTCATCCATTTTTACTCCAACATTCACAAGTTTCCAAATATGATCAACATGCCAGACGGGTTTATTCAGGACTGGTTCAGTCAGATCCAGAAACAAACACAGCTGACTGAGACCCAGCAAAAACAAGATAATAAATAACATATAGAAGAATAAAAAAAACACACACACATAACACAAATCTTAAGATAAACAGACGTTCTCTTCAGAGGTCTTACATTTCAGAAATAATGACATCATCTCTAAACATTCATTTACTGTAAGATGAGACGGTTTAGTCACCTGCTGAGCATATCGGTAGATTCCTGATAAATAGGTTTGTTTAGCTTAACTAGTTGTGGTGCTGACTGATTATAACTCACTATGAAGTCAAATGAGAGCAAATCTATAAATGAATATAGGAGTATTAATAATGGAGTCAACTCTCCCACGATAATACATCAGCTGACTCATTAAAAAAGCATTTGACTTAGAGATAAATATCTATTTTACATTATTTCTAACAGAAAACATAACTTTTGGAAATGTCCTCTTCCTGCCTGGTACAATCTGTGACTTTTAGGCTCTTAAGACTTTAAAAATGATGAATGATGAAACAGCTTTCCTTATTACTTTTTTATTGTAACCTCGTCACGGGGGCAGCAGCTGGTGTAATATAAAAAAACCCTGAATAATAAGTAAGTTCTCTTCAGCTCAGACAAACTTTGTGCTCATCAGTAGATTAAATCTTTACTTTTTTATCAGTACAAATTCAATTTTCTGTTATAATCAATAAAAAATCTTCACATTCTTTCATAACGCAGATATTTAAATCCTTCTTTTACTTTTAATCACACAAGACAAACACATTCACTGTGTAATCTGCAGGGTCTTTTGGAGGAAATGTTCTGTCATCTGGACATGCTTGGAAAGGAGGGACATCTGAAAACCTGCTGCAGATGTTATACAGATGTTACTACTGCATTCACATTCAAACAAAGTGATGGATTCTCACTAAAAATGTAAATGAAAATATTCAAATGCATCAAAAGTGGCACGTCAGCTCATTTAGTATAATAATAATAATAAATACAGTTGTTATATATATCACTGCTTTTACCTAGATTTAGACAGACAGAGGTAATCTCATGCATCTCAAATCTAGTTTTACTGGGAGGATTTGGTTTTAATCTCCTCAGACAGATTTTCAGTGCATCAGATCAATAGTAGAAAAACCTGAACTAGAACCGTTTAGCTTTTGTGTAGAAAACACAATAAAAATAAACCCAACAGATTAATCTGAGATATAAAAACTGATCATGTCGGTCTGAAGCAGGTAGAAAATCATTTACATCATTTCTCTACTGCTACTTCTCAGTCAGCACAATCAAATTCTGCAAGGGTTTAACTTTAAGAGTAACAAGAACAAGCTCCCAACAGCTTTCCTAAACTAATGATTCATTTTAAAATGTCTGTTGCTAAATGTCAGACACTTTTCTGTCTGAGGTTGGTGTGTAAGTAAAGCTTCCACAGCTGGAGTCTGTGATGTGCAGCAGCAGCTAAAAACTGCATAATGTGTAACTTTCCACCTTGTTCCTTCTCTTAAGGAATGTGAAGACATGAATTATGTTTTTTTGTTTGTTGTAAACTTGTAAACAAATGAGCATGTGCTGGTGAATCTGCAGTTAATTAGGACAGTCTGTAAAGTCAGTATCTCACCGAGCTGCATCCGCCAGAGAAACAAAACAGAGAAAATAAGGAAAAATTCAAGTGGAATCACAAACTAACGCGTCGTTTAGGAGCTTTTGGGAGGTTTATGTGGCCGGGTTGTGTTGGGGCGTGTGATGAAATCGCAACCAAATTGCAACAGTTGTGTGTCTGTCATGCAAATTTGCTTGTGACAATTTAAACATCTTTAACATCTCATTTTCTTCCCAATTTAGTTCCCAACCCTTTTACACTAGTCACACTTCTCTAACGTTTTAACTGAGAACAGTTCCAGACACATTCAGGGATTTTGAGACTATTTAGAGAGAAAATTTGTCTGGAAAATATTTCACAAGTTAAATAAATTCAAGCAAAGTGACAGCTCGGCTGGCGGATCGCTGTGAACACTTCCTGGACCTTATAGATAAATGTGTTGACACTGGATTAAACTGTCCCTGAAAGACGTGGACAGAGTAAATTAATTCTGACTCAGAGTTGCAGCAACCACTCTAATGGTAAATGGAACAAGTTAAAACAACAAAACTGATTGTCCTTCAGGATCCACTTTAGGTGCACGAGGTCTAACATGGTGCTGATGTGAGTGATCATAACCTTTATTGTTGCCGGCAGCATCTTCCTCCTTCAGCCGCTTCACACACTCCGCCTGGTCCTTTTCCACTTCCAGCAGGAAGTTACAGGTTGGATGTCGACCGTCAACCTGCAGCCGAAACAGGAAAACACACTTAAACTGGAACAACATGACCTTCGTGCACTTTATTGTGAAACAATAAACTAATAAAACTAATAAAGGCGGAGCATCAATCATGTCTTCAATTAAATTGTGCTTATTTCTGAAAAAAATAAAAACAACTTTTTTAACAACAGAAATTAAAAAGAAATAAAACACACAAGAAACAGATACTCCGAATGACAAATGTTCATTCAACATCAGTTTAAATCTATATTTTTATTTAACTTTATTTATGAATTAGCTGGTCCATATTTTTGATTTATCTTACAGATAAAATAGGACTGAAGTATTTCAGTCAACACACACCAGCTGATGGATGAATACAGAGTAGATAAGCAGCTTAAAGCAATCTGCTGCTACTTCTCCTGCTTCTCTTTATGTAGTTAAACCCAGAGGAAACAAAGGAAAACCAGCAGAAACAAATAAAATCTAATAGAAAAAGTTCTGTCATCACACTGAACATATAAATCCAATCTGAAATCATGCGAGCTCTGTGATCAAACATGTGAAGAACACGTCTTCATTGCAACATGAATTTAAACGATCGCATCCATTCAGATCAATCCCTGAGCAGATTCCAGTTAAATCGGTCTTCCTACATGAGGAATCTTCTTAGGTCACCGATAGTAGAAACAACCTATGAGCACCAGAGTTATTTAATCTTTTTCAGAAGGATTAATTCTAATAAAAAGAGATTTAATCTAAATCTAAGCTCTACAATCCCTACAGCCTTTACTTCAGCAGAAGTCCACTGCTGCTTCTCATTAGCTGCATGAAGTTAATCTATTACATGCGTCCAGTTTAATAACATTTAATTTAGCTGTTTAATTGTAAACTAATGGAACTCCAGTGTAAGATACAGGCTTCAAACGGCAGCTGGATTTGTGGATCAGGAGCTGATTTTATGTTCTTCATTCTTCGCAGGAAAAGATCAGAGATTCATTCACATTTACAGGAAAAAGGGTAGCTGCTTTCAAACTAACATCCAGCTGCAAACATCAGGAAGATGGTGGTAGAAGACTGTTTCGTTTTCTGATGGAATCTTTGGTAGATCAAGACACGAGCTCAGTTTTTACACTTTCAATATAAACAGCAACCTGGAATATTCTGAAATTATAAATTTTAGTAAAAATCGAGGTTCAAAGATTTTCTCAACTGTATGTTAATTCTCTCTCATTCATCCTGCCAATAGTTGGATCAGCAGAAAAACCTCCCTGCATGCTCGACCCACATCCTCACGCATGAGACGCAACTGGCCGTCATCCAGTTAGCTCACACACAAACACACACAGGGACACACAAAGTGGCAGCTTAACCACAATTTCATGCATCAAACACTGATAACTGTTCATGCAAGATGGGAGAGCAGATTATGATTCAGCTCTGGCTCTAACATGCTCCGATGTCCTCATCAAGCTCCTGTCAAACCAAATAAACCCAGCTGAAGGCAACTGCAGCCGAACCCAGAGATGACTGAGGTGTTAGAAAACGCATCAGGCAAGATGACGACAACCCAACCCCCTTCTTACCGCAACTACCTGGAGGAAAAGGAAAGAGAGAAGACAAGGTCACGCACGCACGTTTGAATTATCCGTAACTATGAACCACGTTTTAAACTATATGTCACATGATCACATGGCTCATGATGACACTTTTGAGTTACATTTTAACTTGAAAAACATAATTTAACAACATGTATTTGTACTTTAAGAACTAAATACTGAGCTGCAGTGAGTGGCATCATTTTCCTGCTTGCCAACACTAACCCTAAATATAAAGATAATAAATAGGAGTAAAGATTAGAAAAAAATGGTTAATATCAGCCAATTAATTAGTCAACTGGTTGAATGTGCTGTAATTCTCACAACTATCACAGTTTAAATCAGACATACTGTAGAAGTATTTTTAAGAGTTCTTGCAAGCGTGTGAATAATTCTACAGGAAACTGGATAAGAAGTTTTAACAATACTTCCTGTCATCTGAGGCTGAAGCAGAGGAGATAAAACCACAGTAGAGTTGCAACATATGGATAATTATCATGCTTTGGTGTCCAAATACTATGAAAAAATGTCTCTGATTGTGTTGTGGACTAAAGTTTGTTTATCGTTGTGTTAACTCATGAAGATGATCAGGGTGATGAGACAGAACCACTAAACTGTCACATCCTCCCTTCATTTATCAAATCATACATACAAGCAGCAACGTTTTAAAAAATAAAAGCTTTTTCATGTCCTGTTGTCTTGTTTCTTCTTCTACACCTCAAATGTAGAATCTGCATCACTTCCATTTTCCAGAAGCACTGAGTTTGTCAGCATTAGTTTATTTCATGGAAAACTTCAACAAGCTGTACGCCAGTGGGAATCATTTGATTTTAATGTGAATATGGAGGAAAATTCATTTTGTGGCCGGATGGAGACGTGCTTCAGATCAGTTGCAATCTAAACTAATCTAAACCCATCAGCTGTTGCCTTCAGTATAGCTTCTCCTACCAACACTGTGCTCTCATTCCTCTTCACTCTGCTTTTCATCTCTCTGCTCTTTGAAATCAAGACTTCTTCAGGTCCTTGTTCCCACACCTGTGTCACAGCTGTGTGAGAACAGACATCATCATGCACAAGCAAAGTGTTTGTCCTGGACTCGTGTGGTTGGCCAGACCACTTCACATCGCTGAAAAACACAGGATCTCTCATGTCGATGTCAAGCTGAATGTCAATGAGATTTAATAGAAAACCTTAAAAGCTCACGTTGTCTTCTCGCTTGGACAAAAATAAACATCACAACAAGATGGAGGCATGACATGCACAGGTCGCATTAGCAAATATGTTTCCTTAGCGTGGAAATGCTGGAAGGAAGCAACATTTTTACTGTAACAAAAAGAGCCTGAGCTGAAGGGAAAGCTGTCAGTTTACCAGCCAGTCAATCTGTTTCATCCCCAACCTACAGTCATGAGCTCAAATGAGACTGATTATACAAACAGCTAATCAAAAGTGAACTCTGTGTTTGTTAAAAAGCAGATAAAAGATGTTTAAAAATCAGCAAAAGACTCAAACCCAGACCCGCTGCTTTCAAGTTATACTTAAAAAGTTGTAAATCCTAGCTTCCTTGTCATGAAACTTCTTGTTGAATTTAATCACACAACCATGTGAAAGTACATCAAACTCCTCAGATCTCAGAAGGAAACAGCCAAAAGGAGTAAACTGAAGGTAACGGTTCACCAGTTGTGCAAATAATGAACAGCAGTAGTTAATGCCAATGGATGCCGCCATGTTTGATGCATAGGAATGTTTCTGTACTCCCAGGGTGACAGCTGCTTGATGCTGCATGTGGATGACTAAACACTCAAATTTAGACCATGTTTCACTGGGATTAACAAGAAAAAACACCCACGGATAGAAAACATCTGTATATATGTTAAAAACCAACATCCAGGCCTATTGAAATAAAAGGCTGCTGCACAGGTCAACAACTAAAAACAGGCCAACATGATGGTGTTAAGCTCGACATCTCAAGGGAGATCAGTGTTATATGTTATGATCAGTGTTATATAAACTTTTTCCTTTTTATCTGTTTTTATAGGTTTTACATTTATTCCACTGATATATTGTTTTCTATCATCCCTGTGGCTTGGTGTCAAATTCCATACAGCAGGACACACTTTGACATTAAACACCCTATACATGAAATATACATTCATCTCAAGCAAAAATGCCAAATATTCTCAAGGCTCGGCCTCTTAAATGTCAGGACTCGTTGCTTTTATTTTCTTTTTTAATAGGATTCTATTTTAGGTTTTTTCAGACATTCTATATTTAAAGGTGGTGTGTGTGTGTGTGTGTGTGTGTGTGTGTGTGTGGGTTTGTATTTCTGACCTCCTGGGGACCCGTTTCCTGACTTTTACTATCTTTCTGGGGTCCGAGGGTTCTTGTGGGGACCGAAGCCTGGTCCCCATGGGGGGGAATCCCCTTTTTAGGGTTAGGGGTTAGGTTTATAGGTATGGTGTGAATAGAGTTTTAGTTAGTCTTAGGGTTAGTTATAGATCAGTAATGGTTAAGGTTAGTAAAAGGGTTTGGGTTAGGTATAAATCTAGTTACTAAAATCAAAGGAAGTCAATGGACGGTCCCCATAAGGATAACAAAACACACTTGTGTGTGTGTGTGTGTGTGTGTGTGTGTGTGTGTGTGTGATTTCTACATTAATCCTAAAATGTTCCAGGACAGTATGTAAATCTTATCTACTATCATTTTTGAGTTTTGGATCCAAATAACTGTTTTTCCCTGAAACGTGGCTTCAATTTTCTACAAACAACTAAAAACAACAATAAACCTTTTCAAAATAAAAGAGACCAAAGACAGTAAAGAGTAAATGTTCTCTCAAAATTGACAAAAAGGAACGTGATGAAAGTATTTGTACTAAGAAATCCGGCTTTTGATCCTTTCAGCTTTGAGCAGCAGCAGCAATGTCACAACAGAAGTGCAGAAAGAAACAGAACAAGCAGACTTTCAAAATAAAATGCATTGGAGCTGAAATATAAAAGAACATGCACAAACACAAAAAACTTCATACCTCACATAATCAGTTGTGACAATGAAGTCAGTTCATGAACGATATAACAGATTACTAGATAGTGGGAACATCCCTACAGAAAGTAGGAATGTGATGTTTCAGCTCTTATCCCAGAACTGTCAGAGACTTAACATCAACATAAATATGTGATAAATTAGATATAAAAAAGCTGTGAAGCTTCGTCCGCGTGCTTTACAGCTGCTTCAGATCACAGGAGGGACTCGGGTGTGAGTGTGTTTCTCACCACAGCTGTATAAAAGCTCATCTGCCTGGATGTGGCCTACATGAATCTGTTCCTGATGACAGGAACTCCTGTGAGGGTTTAAAGAGAGACGACCGTCTGGAGGAGGAATCAGGTTGAAACTCATTATCAACAGTTCAGGTCACATGTGTTGATGTGTGACAGAGCAGCGGATTGGAGCACAGCGGGACGTTAACCAGGTTAGATTTTATTAAAAACAGGTGATGGAAACGTACCTGATGCACTTTCCATGTGAAACGTGCATCACGGCTGGAACAAACCAAACCAACACTGCGTTTGCAGACAAGTGAAGCTCTATAAGCTGATGATATACTGCTTTATTAACAAGTTAAATGTTGCATTTTTTACTAAAATATCTCTCTTTTTGTCTTATTAAAACAAATCTGCAGTGATTCGCTGGTTCTTTGGCCTGTTTTGGAAAATTTAACACTAAATAGATTTTTAATTATGAGCAGTAAAATTATTTTTCGGTTCCAAATAAAACACAAAACAATTCTGTTTTGAGGTAGTTGTGTAATGAATTAATATTTATACAGTGTTTTTGCTTCTCTGCCATGTGAATTCCCTGCAAAATGTCTATACAGATGTTCATGCTCCAGTTGTTTAGTCTCATCCAGGGTCTGATTAACAGCTTTAAACAGAGTTTAAACTGAAAACATACTGGTTTGTTTGATGCCATGGTAACAGAGGTGAAATGGACTTCGGTTCTCAAATTCCAAAAATGTTCAACATACTCAGTAATTGCCAGTGGCGCCTCTCAAATTCATAAAGTTTTTAAGCATCTTCAGGATTTAAAGCCAATGGGGAGGATTATCTATTATCCATTATTCAAAAAACAAACAAATGTTTTAAAACAGATTCCCTCACATGGGAAATTTGAGCATCAATAAAACCTTCAACAAAATCCACGACCCGATTAAGAGCAAAGAAGTTATTATCTCTCACCTTCAGCATTAATACTGACAAACGCTTAAAAAGAGATGGACTTTCAGAGGCTGCAGCACAGCCGTCACTCCAAACAGACAACAGATATTTGTATCAATATCAGGGTTTTTCCAGCTTTTCATGAAAAATACAAATTTTACATTTTATTACAGAGACCAAACCAACAGCTCCGAATTTGTATCTAACAAGTGTTTAAAAAATGTATCTCTGAACTGAAGTCATTTAAAAATCATGTGTCTCCAGTTTTTTAATGATCCAAAGACATTGTGTCTTTCTGCAGAAGGATGTGTGCTACAGCTGAATCATAGCTGCAAACAGCAAGCTGAGAAATTCCCTTTTATATTTATAACAAGCCAGATGTTCCTTTGAAATCACTGGTTATATCACTGTGTTGGTTGAGGAACAGTAAAATAAGAGAAAAGTGTAATTTTGCTCTGGTCTGACATGCAGCGATGACGCTACTCTGAATTAGCTGCAGAAACCCTGCAGCAGATGGTGAACCTGGGTGGAGTCACGCCTCAGGACCAAGTCAGAGGTCAACAGTCATATTTGTCGACTCTTATTTATTTATAAAATTTTTGATTTGGAGCAGCTGAGACCTAAAGGTCAGAGTCGTTGGCCTGTTAACCAAAGAACCAGCTGGAGAAACGGATGAGCGGCCGTCTTTCCTCCCTCCGTATCCCTGCAGAGCGAACCATGAACAGACTGAGAGCAACAGCATGATCACAGACGGAGGAGGCTAATGATGAGACTTGAAACAATCCCACATACATAAACCTTTTTGTAAAAAGGTAACTGTTCATCAGTGCCTCGAGCTTGGATTGCTGTGAAACCACATAACAGCTGGATCTGATACACTGGGTGGGTTGACTCTGCAGGCCTCAAACACAGTGAGAAATAAGAAATGAAACTCTTTGATATCAGCATTTTGCTTTAAGGGTTTGATCAACACTGTTGGCCTTTTGTTGGTATCTGATCTCACAGTTACAGCTGAGTGAATCTGTTTCCTCACTGAAACATGAAAGATTTTTTTGACTCCTTTACACATGAAGAATCAAAGTTCCCATCTTTTCAGCGGAGCAGATGATTCATGATACTGGCAATAAGTTTGACATTTTTCTAACACAAACAGCCGGAGATGTAGAGAAATCATTTTTCCAAAGGGATCAATATACTGTATGTATCAGTTATTGTTAGTATTATCTCATTAAGGTGGTTATGCTTTTAGTATTAATTCTTTTGTCTGTTTATTAACAGCATCGTTTTCAGGATGGCTCATCAATTACATTTTGGGAGCCATCTGGAAAACCACTATAATAAACACCAGAGAATGTTTTAATGGGAAATCCCATCCAGGAGAAATGTTCTGTCCTCCATGCTCTCCAAGTACTTTCTAATTTCTGATTTAAAGACACTCTTCTATTGTCAGTTTTGCAAACCTCTTAATTGAGGACATGGTTTCTCACAAAGTTGTAATTACTCAGATTAATTCTCTCATAATGGTGTTTTCAAGTTCACATCTTAGAAAATAATAAACATAAAGGTTCCAGAAGATTAAAGTCATATTTTCCTCTAAAAGCTAAACCTAAAAATAGTTTGGCATAAGCAATGGGTCACATGACAGAAGCAGAGTAATCTGATTACAACCTGGAAACCCACTAGCATCATCTGTGCCTTCAAATCAACTCTTTTCAGAACATGTTGCAGGAGTGTTGCACAAGCATGCACGCACGTATGCACGCACGTGCGCACACACCTACAGATCTTCACTCCTACAGTGTTGTCTGAAGCTTCAGATTCATCGTAATACAACTGAGTCACATCAGTTTTACAAAAATTCAGACCTCAAGTTTACAAACAAAACAAAAAGGTTAAACTTGAGGAAGCCTCGACCAAATCGAGTAGCTCTTACCTGTAGACATCCAGAACAACCCTCTCACAGCTCACTACAAACACCTGGCAGACTGAGTCACGTGTATCACAAACACGAGTCACATTATGAGAGTCGAATCGTCACTCCAAGAAACCTGAATTCTGTTAAACAGAAATTTCCACACAGATTTGAAACATGTCCTAACTGAACATGGTTTCTGTGTTCAGGTGACTTCATGGATTCATGTTTGACTCCAGTGAAACAGTTTTCAGGTGTTTATAATAGCAGGAGTTCATGTTGCTGTTCTGGTCATCATCTGCTGTCTGAAACCTTGTCTCTGAATCGAATCCTGGAACGCAGCTGGCACGCTCTGATGGCACGCTGAGCAAAGATGCCAAACAAACCAAACCGTCACTGTTTAATGTCCCACATCAAAACACTTCGTCTTTTTAGACTTTATTTCCTCTCTGAGCAACAATTTATTCACTGCTTTGTGACCAAAACACTGATACGAACCAACCAGAAACATTTAAAAACACTAGAGACACCAGCTCAGTTTCTGATTAAGAGTCAATTTTCACTCGTCGTATTTTAGAAACATCTCTGCTCAGACAACAGACAAACCAAACACCACTGACATTTTGAGAGAAAATGAAGAAATATTTTTTTAAATAATCATAAATGTAAAAAAAAAAAGCCAGCAGCAGAACAAAGAGCTAAACCCCACTGAAAAATCCAGATCTGAGTCCACACATCTGTCTGAAGTGCCCTCAAGCAAGAAACAAAATCAAAAATCCAGATAAAAATCACTGAGCAAGTGAGAAGATGCAGAACAACCTCTGGTTTTGTTGTGTATCTGAGGTGGCAGCATTTAGAGTCTGCATGATTAAACACACGTTCGTTGGGGGAGATGTGAGCAGCTTTTCAAAAACACCCCAGTCTGCTTTTAATGCAATGAGGCTGATGGGCAGAGACAGAGAGGAGCATTTCCACTGTTTGTCCTGCGAGGTGGATCAACACAGAGTGCAGATAATGTGTGACAGACACGGGAAAACACAGGATAATCACTGCAGGATGGCTCAGACAGAGCAGGCCAACAGAGTTAGATGTTTAAATACTGAACAGAGAAACGTCTCTGCTTCAGAGGTTAAAAGTTTATTCTTTAATTCATCTACTAAACTCACATAAAGAGATAAACAAATAAATATTCAAATAGTTAAAAATCTAAGATTTGTCTCAAACGTCTCAGTAGAAAATATGTTTTCATAAATGTTCTTAATAAGGTAGTTATTTAGTTATTAGAGATCTGATGAGTTTAAATAAACATTTAGGCAAAATTAAATGTTCTAACATTGTCACACTTGAATCAGTTAATGTTTAAATTATTTTAATTTAGAAACAACAAAACTTAAACCCGTTTCATTTAACATAAACTCTGTTTCCAGTTTTTAAAGTGTGACTGTTTGCTGCAGCAGATTCTGACAAAGCTCAAAACTGTATAATTAAACATCAATTATTACAAGTTCACCAGAACCAATAAAAATCTAAAGATAGGGCTTATTTTTACATCAACAAAATTATTAAACAATTTCAACTTTTTATACCAATTGAAAAAATTTTCGTTTGGACTTGGAAAACTTTCTCAAAATAAAATCCAGGGAATACAAACCGAATAAAGGAGATAATAAGCTGATAATCCAAGTACTACGAGCTCAAGCAGGATAAATCCACCAAAGCGGTTAGATTGTGGTCAATTCTTCTGAGCAAAATAAAAATATTATCCCTGATTTCATTTGTAAAAAGTTTAGTTCTTAAAAAAAAACAACCAAAGAAATAAACACCAACTCACCGTGAGCGGAGAAGTCGAGAGGTAAAAGGTGAAGAGGAGGAAACTTTTCATGATCATTCTCAGGTGTCCTAACAGGAAAAACTACAAAGATTACATTTTAATTCTACTTCAGCGTTTTTTATCCTGATTACAGATTGAAAATATCTTTTAAATCCCATTAAGGATGAAGAAGATAAAACCCAGAGGCTGAAGTATCCAAACGCGTCGCATCCACGGAGCGGAGTGCGCAAAGTCAATCCGTCACACGCATCTGAAGCCGGACAGCAACAATCAGACCTGGTGTTTCCGGTCACAACTTTCAAAATAAAGACCCTACAACCTTCAGATATCTAGCTTATACAGGAGAAAATATATTTTACCAACTTAAATACTTACAGTAGCTAAATATATTTATTTTGTACCTTTTTGAAGCGCCATTCTTACTCCTAGGAAGTCAAACTTTATTAATAAAACCCTTTCATAGAGTAGAACATAACACAGAATGCTTTAAATCAATAAAAGTAAACTCTCAAACAATATTTTGGATATGATTTGCAGTGTTTCTGAACAGTTTTTCTCCAGAAGCAGGTTTGGTTGTGTTCCTGCTGAGTTTATCACCCAACGTTAATCACCCAACAATTAAAATCAGCTGTTAGAATGATGTTTCCTAAATTGGTCTAAGAGATTTTATACAGAATGTGAACAAGAAACTTTGATTTGTCTTAAAAATTTTAGTTTAACTTTAACCCAATTTGGCTCAGTTTCTTCTTCTAGCAAAAATCTCTTAAAAGGTCAATTTCCCAGTGAGTTGATAAAATATGTCATATAATCCCAAACACTCTGAGCTCCAGCAGCTGGAATAAGAGGATAGAAACATCCCTCCCTCCATTATAAATACACTCAGTCTCTGTGCACATGGTTTCCATCTTTCACAATAAACTCATGAAGCCGAGCGAGGATGAAGTGGCACACGTTTCCAGAAAGCCAGAGACCGTCAGCGGCTCTGCTGCTGGCAAAACAACCAACACTGTGAAATGTGCTGGCATGGAAACGTTAAGCTGCTTCAGGTGTTTTATGGTTTGTGTATAAAACTGACTTTAAACATCGAGGTTGCGTAAGCAAACTCTTAAACACAATGTACCCTCCAGATCCAAACAGGGTGGAAGGTTGTCATCTCCTCATTTAGTCTAGATTCTTTTTATCATTATCCAATTTCCGTTTTTGGTAATTAGAATATCAGACATGGAGGAACGATAGAAGTGCAAAATATAGAAATTAAAAGCTCATTGGGCATTAATGAGTTGATCAATTAGCTCCAATAACTTTACTTTTAAAGGATATTAATATTTTGAATAAAATTATTAATTAAATCCACTAATTATATATTTTAATTCAAAGTGTGTGACTAAGATGGAACCTCATATAACAGCTGATGTAATTAATCTTTCACTCACAAAATGATTTACACTGATGGTACGCTTGTATTCTATGAACATTTGAAATTTGTCCTCGAGAGTCATAAATCACACTTGAATTTTGGGAAAGTTTCAGACCAATTAACAGGAAATCTGTAAACGTCAACAGATGACAAAACTGTTTTCTCTTAAGAGAATTTAAAGTCTTTGTCTGAAGGATCTTTGTGGACTTCTCAGGATTTCTATATTGTCCACCTGAAGACACAAACACTGATCCAACTGGACAGAAATTCACATTAAAACCCGTGGATGGAGATTGTTCAGATATGATCTTATTCCTGCTGGATCCTCACAAAGTTTTGCTATCTCACATGTGCTTTTCACACCACAAACATAGCAAATATTCTTATGACACAGACGTGGTTTCAGAAGCTGGAACAGACAAATTCTCTTTTCCTCGACACAGCTGATCAGCTGCATAATAGAATTTATCAGTTAATTATCAGATCATTATTCTCAGCTAATAATATCCATCCATCCATTTTCTAAACCTGCTTCTTCCTTTTCAGGGTCACAGGGGGCTGGTGCTGATCTCCAGCAGCCTTTGGGTGAGAGGTGGGGGACACCCTGGACAGTTAATAATAAATATATTACCTGTAAATGTCAGCACTCAACTTTATTGAGGTAAGATTTAGAAGGTGTATAATCTGTGATCCTTTGGTTTTAATCTGAGTGACGCCTACCTTGTCCCTCTGAATCAGCTAGAACACCGTTAACCTGGAATGAGACACTCTGAACATCATGAAGAAAAATATGAAAGGAGTGAAACAGACACACAATCTAAAGCTCAGGATGTTACAGGAAAAACTGCACAAGTTCTTCAAAATAAAAGACATCAAATAAACACAAAGATAATTTACAGTCCGCCCTGATGATCTGCTGGATTGGATGGTCATCTCAGGAAAAAGCCTGCATGTGAGAAACTGTGAGGACTCAATAAAAGGTGTTTATCATCCTGCAGCTGATTGAATGCAACACTCAGAACATGGAGGAGATTCCAGAAATGATGCAGATGAGGATCTCAGCACTACAAGGACACTGGATTCTTTAATACTGACTCCAGGATCGAGCAGGAAGAGAAGCAGCACTAGATGTGAGCAGGAGAAGCCATAGTGTCGTGTTGAAGAGTGTAAATGTCCTACGAAGGAACGACACCCGTTTCCCTGACCGGTCCAGTGTGTCACAGTGTGTTCCAGGATCAGATTCACTGTTTCAGTCACTCTCCCATAAAAAATGCTGAGGACCAGATGAGTTTTTGATTCTGTCCTGATACATAAAAACTGTGAATTTAAAGAGGAAGTGATTTTACTGTATCTGATTTGCTTGTAAATGTTTCCACATTTCAACATCTCTAACAATCAACCAGCTGTAAGTTCAGCTGACTCCTCCTCGAACCTGATGGAGGCTGTTGTCATGACAACTGTATGGGTGTGACAAGAGTGTGGAAAGTTTTTTCTGCTGTTCAGATTGCTGATCTCAGATCTGCTGACTCAGTGCATCCTCCGTGGACTCAGAAACCACCACCCCTGGTCATGTGACCTCCTGTCTGGTGTTCATCCTAACTGATAAGTGATGTGCGCAGCATGAACAACAACATTTGAAACACAAACACATTTTATTGCTTTGATTCAAAACTCAGGTGTTCGTGAAAATAATCCAATTTATTGTGCAAGACACACTTTATTTGTTCTGGGTCACATGACTCCAGTTCTTGACTCCTTCTCTTCTTCATCAACAGTCTCTGTTCTTCTCACCTTGTTTCATTTTATTTTAATATAGAATTCTTCCACCTCAGTCAGGAAGAAAAACAAGTTTGTTTGTGTTTCTGTAACCCTGCGGAGATCAAAGAATCATTTACTGCTAATAACTGACCTGCACAACAGATTATTTCCCTTCGGTGACACTTGCTGGACTGCAGTGGGTCTGAAGGAAAAGTGTTCAGAAACACTTCAAACTCTCCTGGAAAAGACAAGCCGTCGTCCTGTAGGAGCCACAAACATCCTAATGGAGAGGAGTCTCATTCTGGAGTTAGAGGGTGGACTCACGTTGCCCATGGTTACAACTCATCTCAGGCAGAGCAGCTTCTCTTCGATCACATGATGTTGCAGCATGTAACTCCTGCTCTTTAAGGCGTTGTTTGTTGGTGACTTCTGTCCTAAAAGAAGGAACATTATGACATTTTTACATGAAATCTCTTTCGTACATCTGTATTTTTTTTTCAAAATGTTGTCATTCATTTCTGCTTTTTATAAAATAAAATAGCAGATTTTATTCACTAATTAAACAGCGAAACTAACTGACAAATAATTTAAAATAAAGGAGTAAAACATAAAAAAAGAGAATATTATATTATATTATTATTTTCCTGTTTAAAACATATTCTTCTTCGTTGCACTTGTATCGAACCTCGGTTCCTCTCAGTGGCGTTTCATCAGAAGGTGCTTTGCAGCAGGCAGTGGCAGCCGCAGCCCGCCGGACACTCGTTCTGTCGACGGAACCAGTCCATCATGTGACTAGTGTGTCCTCCGTGACCGCAGCTCAGGCAGAAGTTGGACGAGCCTCGGACGGCCACGTGACAGATGGCACACTGGAAGGTCAGACGCTTACAGACGGCACACTGAGTCCCACGAGCCTGACTGCGACAGTGACAGCAGTACACGCCAAATTCTGCAGAGAGACGACGCACAGCAGCTCACACACACACTTCAGGTATTCTAACTCCCTGAACTTGTCTGGAAAAGCAACGTACCGATGCCTTTGTGCGGTTCTGGCGGGCTGGACGTGAACTTGAGCACATCAGCTCTTTTGTCTCTCAGACCCCAGCGGTATAAAATCTCTCCATAGCACTTTTTAAAGTCATCAAACTGCAGTGTGTTGGCCGGGTCCAGCAGCCTGCACAGGAAGAGGAAGTGACATCATCATTTTATAAAGGGAGAAGATTGTTATATTTTAGTTATTCTTTTTTAAAAATGGGACTTTCCAATCAGATGAAAAATCTTTTAGATGCGTCCACACTCAGCAACCACAGCCCAGTTTTTGTTTTCAAACATTCAGCTAGTTTTTCACCAAATTATTTAGAAACTTTCATTTTATCAGTTTGTTTTGTTTGTTGGACCAGAACTAAATGTTGGTCCCAGTCCTGTTCCAGATCTAAGAAAAGCACAATCTAAAGGTTTTCCAGTTTTTTTCTAATGGACCAACAGATTCTCGTTGCCTGTGGACATGCCATGGAAGCTCCTATAGGCTCAATCAGCTGTCAATCAAAAGATAAGGATACTGGCTATTTTCTGAAATCATCATATCAAGAATGTTTCCATGGAAACAAAACTTATAAGGAAGAATAGAAGAAAGATTAGATGCAGCTGGATAATTAAAAATAATGCAACAATAACTTGTGAAAATATTTTAAAGGAATGATTTCAACCTCTTGTTCATGTCATGCAGTTCTCGCTCTCGTTCCCGTGGATCCGCGTAACCTTGGTTACTATAGCGATAGTCATCAGGAGAGGATTCACCCCAGGGATTGATGTGTTCAGAATCCCTGACTGAAAACAGGAAGAAATAAGATGTTTGTGAGGAAACGGGAACACGTCGTGTGTGTGGTCCTGTAGAGTCTCACCTGTGTTCCAGGTGCTTGTTGTAGTGGAGTCAGAGGTGCTGGAGCAGGAACCTGAGGTGACAGAGCTGGACGTGTAACTGGGCTGAAACATTAACAAAAAATGACATCACTTCCTGCTGGGTTTAGCCCCACCCAATATGAAAGTAAATAACTTCAAGTAATTCAAACAAGTCAGAGTTTTTTCATATTTACATATCGGGAATGAGGAGGGAGGCGTGAAGCATGGTGTCCATACAGTGGGTAGCAGTCAGGGGGTGGATCCTGAGCCCTGAACACGCTACACAACATGGCTAGAGTCTGAACGTCACTCATCTGACTGTAGTGATCCAGACTGGAGGAGGTTCAACACAAATACACATCTCAGGTTTAACACTGTGTTCCTGTTCACACTCTTCATGGTGCTTCAGTAAACCTCGACTCACAGGGTCTCCAGCAGGCGGCGTCCAAATGGGTGTCTGGCCCAGGGGATCTCTGTGTCTGGGTCAGAATCTGGACTCAGATCCCGACTGGTGGCTGCAGCTGCCAGAGCCCAAACCTACAGACAGAACGGAGAAGCTGAAAGACAAAAACCTCACAAGGTTTTAGAAGAATCTCCACAGATGTCAGTATCTGAGTCTCTTCCTGATGGTTTCACTCAGACCTCTTACTGACGTGAATTTATCTTTATTTAGAATCCTCAGCACCAAATTCTTCTCAGAAAGAAAGCTTGAAGACTTTCTACATGTTCTACATGCAACATTTTACCTGCTTAAGTTAAGGTTCAGGTGTTTAATTAAAACCAAGGTAAATGTTGCAGAAACCCAGTAAGAAGGATGTTAAAAGTGTGCAAACCTTCGCCACGTCTCTGCGTCCGACTGCGAGAGCTGCTGCTGCGTTCTTTTGGCATGTTTCCTGGATGTCATTCATATTCAGACTAAAGAAGCAAGAGAGAAAAAAAACTCTTGAAGACAAAGTAAAGATATGAATGTAATGCAGAACAGAATTGATATAATTCCAAGCTTAAATTTTTAATAACTAAATTCAAAACTTTGCAGAGCTCGTAGACTTACATGTTATTGATAGTAGAACATAAACATGAGATATTGAAACTGAGATATTTTAATATTTCATGGAAAATATATCAGTTTCAATATCTGACATGTGGTTTATGTTCTGTAATGATGGTTGATGAGATTCACAAATCATTTCATTCTGTTTTTATTTGTTTTACACAGCAACCCAGTTTTTGGGGAAATGGTTGTTGTATACCGATGGAACATGAAGCTTCACTCCAGGTCAAATAAAAAATATTATTGGAAACAAATTTTGAAGGACAGATTCCCATTCGCGCGCAAATTCATCCAAAACAAGAAAACAAACACAATGTTATCTGAAACAACAGAACTGATAATCACACAGTTCACTGCTCAAACCAAACCAAACACATCTCTCACATTAATATGAATAAATTCATTTAACACAACGAGGAACATATTCCTGTGACAGCAAGTGTTTTGTATTATTTAAATGAATCTGTTTGTGTCTGCAGCGTCTCACATGTAGTTTTCTCCCAGAGTTTTGTGGACGGGCAGCAGACAGGAGATCTCCTGGATGATTACTTTCCCAGCCAGTTTGATGGGACGATTGCTGTAATCCAGACCTTCTCGCTTCGTCTTAAAGCGCCGGGATTTCTGACGGACAGAAATACAGACAGGAAGACGGAGACAGCCGGCGCAGAGGACACAAAACAGCAGCTGATTAAACGTGGTCAGGACGACAGCAGAGTCTGTTCACACTGCGACTCTAATACTTCCAAAACCATTAAAAACTCAGAACAAGTTTTATTCATCACAAGTTTGTTTTTTCCTGATTTAAGATTCTGACATGCAGGTTCAGCATGTGCGTCGCACTGTGAACAGTTCAGCTCATTAACACGCTAACATGTAGCCTACTCAGCCAAATTACATCGGTTTCAACTTAATTAAAGTCCTGTGCACGTAGACAGAACTTACCTGAAGATGTTAGTGAGAGTTAAAAGCTTGAGACAGGATGCCAGGCAGCAGTTACCAAGTTAAACTTCCCTTATGTGTTCAGAATGTTTTTACTCGTCACATCAGCAACAAAATGACACCTGAGCTGTGATATTTCTTTTTTAATGTTCAAAATCAGCTGATGTTTTGGCAGTTCGGAGTCCAAGCGAGGAACTAAACACTAAAGGTAACAAGAACGTTAAAGTTCACTGAGTCTCCAGTCACGAGAGGCAAGAATCAGCTGTAAGAAGTAAAGACGTAACTGTGAGAGTTTTGACCGTTTGACTCGGGTTTCTATCTTCTAAATTCGATGGATGTGGCAGATTTAGGTAGAAGTCCTATAGAGTTACAGAGTTAGTTGTTGTAACTTTAAATCTTAATAAAACAAGAACTCAGATTTCCAACACAGGAACTGACCAAAGACTTGATTCATCCTCAACTTCTGCATTTTAAATGATTCATGGGGAAAGTGGTTCAACAAGAAAAGCCAAAATCATTAATAATAAAGAATGTGCTGCAACGTTATAATTTAATTTCTTTCTGAACTGAAAATTTGTTACCAGCAAAGCAACAGTTGATTGAATGCATCGTGATGTGAAGTTGAGGCTGCGAGGAGGTTAGATGATGTTACTCTGAGCTGGTTCTGTGATGTAACAGAACGCTGTAGAACCAATCGGATCACTGAATGAGAGCGTTTCAGGTGAAAGAAGCTCCAAACGCTCTGAAAACGCTGACATGAAACTAAAAGTCGTCTGATTTGATCTCGATTTCTACTTTCTTTTCCAGCATTGAGCTTCATTCTCTTAATGATGCTCCTCCTCTGCAGAGTTCCGGTCAATGTTTCTGTGACCAGAACAGCAACAGGTAGAAACATCTGGGAAAGAACCAGCATCTCACGGGTTTTCAGATGGAAACTGTTTGGATCCCAGAACCAAACACCATGTTAGAACCATCCCAGAACTGAAAGCTTACATCAGTGAGTTTAGTGATGTTTCAGCAGAGATGATCAGCTTCTGATTGAAACAGGCGCTAACGCTCACTTTTTAAATTCAGAACACATAAATAAGGACCAGGCTGTTAGTGAAGGGGCTGCAGCCAATCAGTGACATGCAAAACAAAAACAAAGCAGTATGAAAAAAGCTCTGCGATGAAGAGGAAGAATGATGGAGGCAGAGGTTAAAGGGAGGGATGCAGCTCAGTACCGGCCAATCATGGAGGGTTTGGACAGACCAGCGGCGGGAGGCAGACATTGGAAGCTTCTGATTGGAGAAGGGTGGGAAGGAGGCATGGCCCACAGCAGAGTGGTGGGTAGGTGATTGGTTGAAGACAAAAAAAAAAAAAAACAGTGAAACAAAAGAAAAAGAAATAGAAGCCAGTCAGGGTGTGAGGTGGACCAAAGAACAGCTGCAGGGATTTTCACTTCCATCAGTTTATCATCACAAAAATATTCAAACCATCCAGTCAGAGATGAAACAAATGGTGGAGGGTCTCCGTTCCTTGGAGAGGCGCTAGAAGATGATGAATGATATTTTGAACTTGCAGTGGACAGAAATGTTTAACATCTGTTCCTGAGAGTAAAAGAAGTAAAGCATGATTTCCCAGTCATTCTATGATTTCTGGAAAACAAAACAAACCCACAATGTTCACTGATGGTGTCAATGAGTTCCTAAATAATGAATCTTAATTACCCACAATTCCACAAGGCAATGTGTCATATTCTCTACACTCTTGTAACAACCACAGCTGGAAGATCAGCAGGTCGATGACCAGATAACAACCACCATCCCAGATTACTGAATCATCAAAACAACCAGCTGGTTCTTACAGATGTCTTCATGGGAGAAGATGAGCTGAACAGTTAACCTGCTGAGCTGCATCAGTTTATCATTGATTCATTAATAATTCATCAATAATTCTTCCCAGTGAACTGAGCTCTGCAGGTGATTAAACGTGTCTCAGAGAAGGAGTTAGGAAGCAGCAGCCACATTAGCTGAATTTATGAGAGTTTCTTGAGTCACAACGTGCAGAATGTTGCTCTTCACATCATTAATAACTCAACTCTGTTTCAGAGTCACAAAGAATATCACACTCAGATAACACTGAGAGCAATCTACACAACGACCAGCAGGGGGCGCCTTCTTTTGTAGTCCTGCAAGTTTTTAACCTAAATCAAAACAAGGTGGACCAATAACCTACCAAATGTTTTAAATTTTTACTAGCTTGAAATGTTACTAAGGAGAAAGATGATGATCTGATCATCAGTTTTTTTTTTGTCCAACATTTGTCTTCAGACTTCAGGAGAACTTCTTGTTCTTTAAACGAGCTGCAGGTAATAAGACTGAACATCACTGTAATAACATCAGAGTTGTCTTTAAAATGCAGCTGTTCAGTTTAGCGACAACAGCAACATTCAGATACGTCTACACAAACTGCAGCTGCAGCTGACTGTGACCTGCAGACGGTGGGCGGCTCCAGACGGCTACCCAACCAGGGATCATAAACTTGTTCAATAGGAAATCATAACACAAAGGTAAAACATGAAACCTCAGGTTCTGTTTCACATCTGCAGAGATTTGAGTTGATGCAGACAAACCAACTTTAACTGAGGGAGTTTGTTTTGTTATAAGACGAGGTTACAGATCAATCATGTTATAAATCTGTGTGTGTGTCTCACCCGTTCTTTATAGTAGAAAGAGGAGATGGAGACTGTGTCTTTATCAGAGCGAGTCGGACTGCCGCTGTACAGCCGCAGGGTGCTCTGAGACTCTGAACGCATCTTCATGGGAGTCAGCACTCCGCTGTGATAGGCCGACAGAGCCGACAGGGACCTGAACACACAAGAGCGCACGTCCAGGTTATGATCAGAAACGACCGACAGATACACACATTTAATTAAATCTGTCAGTCTGCAGCTGGTAATCTGTAACATTTAATATCTCTTCTATGTTACAAAGATAAAAATGTTATTCTGTGTTTAAACACCTGTGAAATCAAGATGTTACAAATCCAGCTGCTATGAGTTTTGATTCAGAATGTGATGAAGTGTGAAGGTCATCAGACTCAAACTATCTCAACATGACTGCCAGAGGAACACCTGAGCGTGTTATTTACCTGGGAGTGGGTTCTGTGGGTGGGGCGGAGCGGTGCATGGTGATTGGTCGGGTGAAGTAGACGAGGCAGCCGGTACCACAAAATCGAGCACCAGATGTTCGAGGAAATGGGATGTTGGCATCCTGAAAGAGAAAACAACAGCAGGAGGATGTTTGAGTGTTTTTCCCATGTGAAGTCAAAAAACTGAAACATCATCTTCATCACAGAGTGGAAACGTTACCTGATAGGAGCCGTATGTGTTGGTGACTCTAGGAAACGCCTGTATGGACTGAGTGACTGGATTGGACAGGACAAAGGGGCCGGATGCAGGACTATCCTCCTGAGTCTGGCAGACAGAGACTTTGGCATTAGACTGATGTTAACATGAGTAGATGAGTGTGTTGGGGGAGGCGGTGCAGACTTTTGCTTCAGAAGAGATCGCCAGACTTCTGGCTCTATAAGGTTTCAAACCTGGTTTTATGGTTCAGGTACTCTCACCATATCAGACTCCAGACAGGACACAAGCTGTCTGACACACGGCTCCAAACAGTTCTGGTTCCTCTTCACCTTTTGGAGAGATGTGTCGCTCAGGATCTGAAGACAGAGACAAGCAGACTTACACGACAGGATGTCACATCTAAACTAACCCCAACCCTATACCAGCAGCAAATAAATAAGAACAGAATTTGTCTTAGTGAAAGGCTGCAGTTGGGTCGACACAACACTGGTTCATTTATTCATGTCAGGATCCTTTTAACTTTCGAATGATTCATATGTTAGAGTTAAAAACGCTCCTCCAAAAAGGGTCAGATACAAAGTCTGAAACTAAGTAAAAAAGAAGCTGAAGTCCAGAGAAGAACCTCTTCAGAAAGTCTGGAAAACTGCTGATCAAGACACCTTTAAAGGATTAAAAAAAAAAAAATGGTGGATACGAAGGAATATAGACATATCACATATTAGAATGTTTTACACCAAAAATGTTAAAAACTGTGAATTTGATTTGTTTATACTGATGAAAGAATTTAGTCTCCAGTTGAACTAGCCATTAAAGACATGTTAAATAATTTTAGGCTGCTCTATTTTCCACTTCCAGCTTTTAATATGAACCTGGGGCCCGTCGACCAATCAGCACTTGGCTGTGGTGCATTCAGGTACCTTCTGGATCTTAGACTTCATTGCAGATGGGATGGTTGTTGGGGAAACAAACTGGAAGGTGGGTGCTGCATTGTTGGGATACAGAGCTGGAAACTTCACCACCAGGTGAACCTGTTGGCTGCCAAAATGAGCCGACACCACGCAGCTTCGGTTAATTGCATCCATCTGAGAGCAAACACAGATCTCAGAACTGGACTGCACAGATCCATCTGAAGACAACAATAATTTTGTTTGTGCCACCTGACGTTGTCTCACCTTCAAGTTGACGTTTCTGATCTGCAGGTTAACCAGTGAGAACTCCTGCTGCAGAGTCTGAGCCAAACCTGAACCCACCGCCGTGTCCTGTTGACCACCATCTTGATCTGAGAAACACAGCAGAACCGCAGGTCAAACTCTGGTGTGAGTGTAACATGGTTCAGGTGTAAGATGGTTCTTACCTTGCAGACTGTCTGCAGTGGGGCCCACGCTCTGCTGGCCCTCAGGCTCCTGAGAGGTCAGAGACTTCTCTGAATCCATGGTGAGGGACATCCCTTCCATCAGGTCCTCTACCATGTCACTGACACACAGCTACATAAAAACAAGGAATACAACAACCAATCAGAGTCAGCTCTGTTTGAGCTCATCTCTGTGATGCTCGACACCGACCTTCTGCAGCTGAGGATCCACCCGCCATATCCTCAGAGTCTGATCTCTGGACCAGGTGACCAGCTGGAAGTCCTTAGAGCCTGCAAAACAACAACAGTCAACAATGAGACATGATCCCGTCAAGTTCAACAAAACCAGCTACTGGGAAAGTCTCCAAATATTTTCTGTCATCCGAACTATAAAATATTAGATAAAAAGACTTTTAGCTCTCCAGAGATTTCAATCAATGTTTCATTTATTTTCTTTAAAACATGTTGTTCCTCTGAACATTAAAGCATCTGTTACCATGGTAACCTGTTTGACTCTCCGTCAAGTCTCACCTTCTTTCTGTGGTCGCCACTGGAACTCCAGCACCACGTCGTCATGTCCGACAAATGCGTGCACGGGACTGTTGAGGTCGAGTGTGCTCCATAGCAACAAGCTGTTCTCCCTCCTCAGCTGAGGAACCATGACGGTCACCAGACCATTGGAGAAAGGCTGAGTGCACAAAAACACACACACAAAACAGCCTGAATTTATACCGTCATATATAAAAACACAACTCTATTTATACTTAAATAAAATAATAAACTGTTGTTCGTCAACGGGTTTATGTTTTTAAAATGTGATGAGACTTACCGTGTACCGGGCCTTCCACACTGGAACCTGACAGGACAGGATGTTCAGATACTTCCTGGGCTGTCGGTAATCCCAAAACTACAAAAACATATAAAGTTATACATACATACATATAAAGAACATTTTAATTAAACAGAACAATTTAAATATCCTGATCCAGCCCTGATTGAAGCCAGAGACCCTCTAATAACAGGATGACCTGCTCGACCTCTTGAGCCACTGACAGCCAACTTTAGTTAAATCTATGAAAAATACTAACAATAACAGTTTAAAAAGGACGGGATCAGGTGTCCAAACAGGACTGGATCAGGGGTTTACAGAAGACTAGATCAGGGGTTCTAACAGGACGGGATCAGGTGTCTAAACAGGGCTGGATCAGGGGTTTACAGAAGACTAGATCAGGGGTTCAAACAGGACGGGATCAGGTGTCTAAACAGGGCTGGATCAGGGGTTTATAGAAGACTAGATCAGGGGTTCAAACAGGACTGGATCAGGTGTCTAAACAGGGCTGGATCAGGGGTTTACAGAAGACTAGATCAGGGGTTCTAACAGGATGGGATCAGGGTTTTAAAAAGGACTGGATCAGGTGTCTAAACAGGGCTGGATCAGGTGTCTAAACAGGGCTGGATCAGGGGTTTACAGAAGACTAGATCAGGGGTTCAAACAGGACGGGATCAGGTGTCTAAACAGGGCTGGATCAGGGGTTTACAGAAGACTAGATCAGGGGTTCAAACAGGACGGGATCAGGTGTCTAAACAGGGCTGGATCAGGGGTTTACAGAAGACTAGATCAGGGGTTCTAACAGGACGGGATCAGGTGTCTAAACAGGGCTGGATCAGGGGTTTACAGAAGACTAGATCAGGGGTTCTAACAGGATGGGATCAGGTGTCTAAACAGGGCTGGATCAGGGGTTTAGGGCAAGAAGCTAAATTGTGCTGATGTTGTATAAATCATGATTGTGGAAGTCCCATCTTCACCTGATACCTGGTAACAAGCTTGTTATTGATCATGATTGTCTGATTTTGAGCTGATAGTGTTCTGTGAATCAGATTCTGCTGGACAGAATCATTCAGGTGTTGCTTGTATTAAATGAACCCTGAGGCAGATGTTTGATGTGTTGGGAACAGCTGACTTGAACTAATGTGACTTGGATCAATGACCTGTAAGATGAAGGGACAGGGAGCATTTATGTCCTCACCCTCACTGAGTTGTCCTGGCTGGACGTAGCAAAGATGAATTCGTTGTCTGGATGCCAGTCGAGGCCGTGGATCTTAAAGAGGTGAGCTGCCACATACTCCACTGCTGTGTTCGGTTTCTGCTCAGAGGAAACACAAAAGCGTGAATTCAAAATGCTGAGTGGACTGAAAAAACACCCCGAGCTAAAATAAAATAAATAAAATAAAAACTTAATAGAATGTTGTTCAGGTGTTTTGATCAGAGTGGATTCTAATCTGATCGTCTCTGTCACTCACTCTTTTGTCCCAGATCCGAACGTCTCCATCGTGACTGGATGCCAGCAGGTGTTGGTTCTTCCTATTCCACTTTACCTGAGATGCTCCGGCTGACAGACAGAATAAATAAAACACACTCATATCAGACTACAACATGTTAGATCTGTCATGTTGGACCAGCACAGTTTCTAATGTGAATGTTCTCTGTTGTGTTTTCTTTTGGACACTCACCAACAGCCGACAGCGCCACCGTGGGTTTCCGAGTGTCTCTGTACAGTCAAACAAACAGAATCATAGATGTTTGTCAGATTAGTGCTTGTGTGGTGTTTACGGCAGAGTCTTAGTTGGAGCAGCTATAATATTTTTATGGAAAACATGATCATATGATGTATGTTTACCACATTCTGTAACACAGCTGATATTACAGGGTTGGTTTAAACTGGTTGTCTCACAACTGAACTGATAAACACTGACACTCTCTTTCTTCTTCTTCTTTCGTTCCTGCTTCTGTCTCGTGTCTGCGTGTCTCTGTGCCTTCTGCACTGGCTGCTACGAACTGGAAATTTATATGGATCTGGTATCGTGGTCACTTACACATTGGAAAACTTTTTTTTTTATTACAATTGAGGCTCGTGAAGGGGGAGCCACCATGCTCGGACTCGATCCCCGCTCTGTCGGTGGAGGACGTATTTATTTGGATTACTGACGTGGGAACCTGCTGATTGGAGCTGGCAGTCACCTGACGTATCGACAAATTTGGAAAAATAAGGAAAGTATGCAACCTTATCTGGAAGCACTCGGACTAGAAAGCTCGGGGGTCTGGATCACAGACTGATGTGTTGGATCTCACTGGAAGGATGTGTGTCATCTTGGAGAAGCTGCAGGTTCGGTTCTATGTGGAGGAGTGATTGATTGGCTGTTTCATGTGATTTGGTTTTATTTGGCTGTTTGGGATTCTCCACAAAAGTGTACCATATGGACAACAGGAGCTGATGAAATTCTTCGGCTTCGATCTAATCACTCTTATTTTTGTATCGGCTGGCCTCAAGGCCAAAGCACTAAAGTCTCCTGGAGCAGTGAGGGCGGAGGAGCACAGCCCCTCCCTTCCCCTGTCCACTGGACGCCAACAGACTGAGGACAGACATAACATCGGCTCTGGCCCAGAGATGGTGTCCTCGACTCTTCTCTGCATGCATACACACACTGATCGCACTTCACATTCCTACAAAAGTTCTCGACATGTCTTGTTTATTGTCCCCCGCAAAGGCTTTTGTTTCAATCTCAAACAGCGCCACCCAGTGGGCGCTGCATGAGAGGAAATTTTTTTTTTTACCTACTATCTCCCCTCATGTGTTCTTTTCTGGTTTCTGCATATAAGTTTATACGTGCATATATATGTATGTGTATCTTATACTCTCATCTGGCGCCCTAGGTGGCTGCCTCGGGAGAGTGAGAGAGAAAATATGTCTCCAATCCATCTTGTTGTGCTTCTGTATAACGACAATAAACCTCCTTGTATCCTTCTCTTACCAGCAGTAGGTTGTTTAGACAGGAAGAGCCTTCATCAGATAATTTATTTTATTTAAAGAAGCTTTATCAGACCTACAAACCAACATGCTATCTGAACTAATGGAGGAGTTCTCTGCTCATATGTTCATGTGTTTGTTGTGTTTTTTTTCTGACCTGGTGTCCCAGATGTAGATGTAGGTGTCCACAGAGCTGGTGACCAGGAATTCTGGATCAAACCAGGACCAGTCCAGATCACTGAGGACATCAATGCACCACAGTAAGTCCAGATGGCACTCACCTGCTGACAGGTGTGTTCAGCTTGTGTCAGCTGTTACCTGATGACCCGGGTGTGACCCTGCAGGGAGACGTGGGACTCTCCACAGCCGTCCCTCCACGAGTACAAGTCCACACGTTGGTTACTCTACACACACACACACAGCAGTCAGTTTGAACTGATACACCATCTCATGGAAGTAGCTGAAATGTAACAAGTTTGCTTGGATCTGAACAACAACACAAAGTGTCAGACTGCAGTTTATCTCTCTTTAGGGTTATTAAAGTTCATTTTAAATACTTTTCTAATAAAATCACAGTCCACATCGGTTAAAAACAGCTGATTTCAGCCACATTTTTCATGGAATGTCACTCTGAACAAATGCGGTAACTGAGAGGGCAGCAGCCTTTCTCAGGATGAAGCTGAGACTTCACTCAGCACCAACTGCAGCTCATGCAATAAAACACGTATCAGGAGAAAAATGGCAGAAACTGTGTTAAAAGTTGACACATGTTACTTTTGCCTGTGTTATTTTGATGACAAGCAGAACTCACCGAGGCAGCAAAGACATGGGCCTCTGATCTGTGGGGGTTCCACTGGACCGTCCCTACATCCCACTTACTGTGACGTCCAATTTTACGAGGCGCTTCAGACGGAGCCTCCAGGTTCACCATGTGCAGGAAGCGGCGGCTGGACAACGACATCAACACAGAGCGACAGCAGCTGATGTTCTGAGTCCTGATCACATAGTTTCTCACCTTCACACCAATTTATAAATGGTATTTAACTGAACTGGACATTTCTAAAAGCAGCTGAAATCCCAGTGATAAACTATTTCAAAACAAACTGACCCTAATTTCTATTTTATAATTTTGACAGAAA
Source organism: Pachypanchax playfairii (assembly GCA_006937955.1). Taxonomy (NCBI): domain Eukaryota; kingdom Metazoa; phylum Chordata; class Actinopteri; order Cyprinodontiformes; family Aplocheilidae; genus Pachypanchax; species Pachypanchax playfairii. The sequence continues at coordinate 572,526 of SSNP01000118.1, read as the reverse complement.
AAAAATCTACCCTAACCCTGTTCTCAGAATTAGAACACAACAACTCCTTATTGGGTGTGTATCACAAATTTTTCATTCCAGATGGAAAAAAGATCCTAGTGAGTAGAATTCTCTGCAACTGATTCCCCAAAATAAAACTGTTCTCTAAAGGATATTAAAAATATTAATTAACAAATTTTTCCAATTTCTTCCTAACAAATTTTCTGTTATCATTTATGTTCCCACTTCTTCTCTCCTAAAATCCACACAAGTCTTTTATTCTGTGACAGTGTCTGTCTGAAAATAAATAAATCATATGAACGAGAAGAGGATGAGTTTATAAATCAAACTGTGGCCTTCAGCACTGAAGAGCTTCACAATATGTTGCTTAAAAATACTTTAACCCAACCGGGAATAAAACTGCTAACGACCATCACATGACAGGAACTTACCCCGATAGGACAGCGTGGGAACCCAGGCAGTCCACGGACATGGCAGTGGCCTGAAACACAGCAGAAAATATATAATCCCACATAATCCCACATGAACCAGGAGGACTGACTGACAGCTGATCAGGAGTGTCAAACAAGATCAACACTTTGTTTCTTATAATTTATTACTGCTCTTCTTATAGGATTGAAATTAGTAATAATGATTTGCATGAGTATCGAGTTAGAATTTCCCGCTTTTATGATAATCTGAAAGTTATTTCTGAATCCACTGTTACCATGGCAATTACAGCAAACTGTCATGTGTTTGTGCTGCGTTCATGTTCATTCGGTTAAAAAAGTGAATATTTAAAAAGTGTTTGTCACCACGTGGCAAAGATTCGGTATTAACTTTTTTTTTTAGTCAAAACTGGTCAGACAATCGTCTGACTGATAAAATAAATCGTATCCACATGCATCGCGTTTCCCTAAAAAGTTTTTAATTTATTTATTCAAATTTAATTTAATTCGTTTAGAAGTTAGTTTCGTGATCTGTGTGTCAGGGCTGAAACCACGTGATCAATCAAACTCGATAATCAAAAACAAAACGGATTGATCACGTTTATCATCTAACAGGAGACGGTTTGATTTCAGATCTGTGTTCCGTAACTTACTCGCCCGAGTCATCGCAGAAACAAACTTAATAAAAGCAAATAAACAAATAAACATACAAATAAGTACCTGAGCATCCCGAAACTCTACAACTACATTCTCACTGCTCCAGCGAGCCGCCATCTTTCCTCCTTCCCCAAACAAAGCACCACGTGACCTTCATGTGACTTAGTGGTGCGTTCAAGTTAATGGGGATCAAAAAAAAAAAAAGAAAAGAAAAATGAAACCAGTGAAAGGGTTCAGTTATTTTATTTCAAGGAAGAAAAAAAATCTTGACTTCTCGCAGTCAGACCTTCTTGGAATATTTTAATAGTCTTTATTTAATTTCCCTTCTGGAATTAATAAATAATTTTGGAATTTGATAAATATAAATTATTTGCCGCAGGCTGTTATGTAAAATAAAGAAAAATTATGTTATTAATGAATCAATAATTAGAATTTTTTTGTCTTCTGTTGAGCTGAGATGAGTTTGAGCTGCAGTTTTCTCAAAAACAATTTAACACTTAATCCAGAAAATTGTAACATTTCTTAGCAATATTCATAGAGATAATTTGAATAATTTAGTAATTATTTCTCCTTCATCACACTCAGTTTCTGACCCTTGTTTAGTGCGACTGGGATTTAATGGCCCAATATCCCTCTGTATTAAAAATATAATACATTAAAAACATTACAATAAATATTAAATTTAGTTTTAAAAAACGTGAGAAGTGCTTCGTTACCTCACCAAAGCCTTTTTTCCCGCCACAAGATGGCGCCCGGGTCTGCTGTAGTGGTTGACGGGTTTGTTTGAAGCTCCCTCCCCGCCGGGGGAGTGACCTCGATCCAGTGATGACAGTTTCCTGCAGATTCGATGAGACGGACGGGTCTCCTTCATAGACGCCAGGATGAACTAAAGGAGTTTACCTGATCGGCATGCAGTGGAAACAGCAGCTGGAGTAAATTTTATTTTATTTTTCATGAAAGAGTGAATGTCGCAGGCCAATACCGGTGAGTGTGTTGCGTTCACGGCGCTAAGCGTTACGGAACAAGTAGTTTTTTGTTTGTGTTTGGTTCCATTGAGTCAGTGAAGTACTACCTTTATACGTGTCACTCTGTGTCGTCATGGCAGACTCAGTGCAAAAATGGTGACGATTAAGATGAGTGCCGTTTGATGGTGATGATAAACAAATCTAAAGTGTTGTTAAAACATGTTTTAAGGACACGTTATCAATTCTTATGAATTCGGCGTTAATAAAACTGAACAAATCTATAAATTAGTCTATAAAATCTCAGCTTTAATAACCACTTCCAAGTCGTCTTACCATCCACTGCAGTAAATTATGGTAGAAGAATGAAACGAGAGTATTTTTAAAGTTACTATATTAAACAAAAATAAGTGTTTGTTTTTTCAATTCTTCACAAATATGCGTGGCTCTAATATTCAAGAGAAATGTTCTTTTTTTCCCTTTTACGAACTGAATTGCACCACCCCAGCCAGTTATAACTCTATTAAACAATGTTCTAATTGATTAAAAACTTTTTTGTTGTTGTTGGAGTTTTCTGTCTCAGCTGTCACCACATTGCTATTTAGGTCAAACCATGATAAAAAACTAGTGTTCAGCAAACACGCTGTGTGTATGAAGGAAACGGAGGTTGGTTTGTTTTGACATTGTAAACTCAGTGTTATTGAAACTTGAGATGTGTTTGTGTTTCTGCTGCTTATCCCAATTTGTATGTCATAAAATAATAAGAATTTATTAGATTTGGCTCATAACTTATCCTGTCAACATTGTTGTGCACATGGACTCTTATGATTGTTATGAACGTTTTTTAATCTACAAAAATAATCATTGACTTCATGTGGAATCCAGGATTACCTACTTTTTATGACCTCTGATGTATTTAGTTTGTGAGCGCATTAATTTGGCAGCTGACGTTCTTAGAAGTTCCTCATCCTTTTTGTGTCAAAGCACTGTCATTGTGAGTGATAAACAGTTAAAGATTTGTCACCCTTTTAGTTTAGAAACATTTGCTGTGAGTGACTGTCAAACATTTCTTTCCAGAGAGTAAATGAGCAACAGGATGGATGGGTCGACTGGACCGGGTGTGAGGGCGAATGGACAGATCGGAGAAGCAAGCGGCCCGGTAAAGCCGTCATCAGGTCCACCCGTGTCCTCAGAAGAGCTGGTGGAAGAGCAGCGTTCATCCCTGACAGATGTCACTCAAATGTGGATTAGATTTGCCAAAAGCTTCGCTATCATCTTCCCCATCTACCTCCTGGGATACTTTGAGTTCAGCTTTAGCTGGGCTCTGATTGGACTCGCCTTGTTTTTTTACTGGAAGAAGAACTATGGCAAAAAGGACTACAGGATAAACCAATACTTGGCATACCTGGAGCAGGAGGACATGGTTGCTAGGCAAGGTCTGCCAACAACTGAACTGCCTCCATGGGTGAGTCCTCCATCATTTCTGTTAAATTCAACATTTAGTTTGGTTTCATTCAAGCATGCAGGTACAGACTGATCCTGATTACGAGCTTCACTGCCGGGTTGTCACTCTAAATGGCTTCCTTGTTAACTCATTTAAAATTGACATGATCCTGGATGACACTCTGTTCTGTGTGAAGAACTGAAGCAGATTGGTCAGCTGAGACATGCTGCCTTTTGATTTTAGTAATCTCAGCAGTTTGTGCCAGATTGTTTGAAATAATCAGTGACGAGAACCTGAAAGTCTCCCCATTTCTCCCCACTAATAATGTTTAGGAAGAACAAACATAAATAGAAACTTCCTCCTCATAAAGACATTTTCCATTAGTGACTTCTTAGTTTTGGACTTGAAGACATTTCCTTTTTCTGGGTGAACTTCTCACATGTCCCACTGAGGGATCTGTGTTGTCACAGAGAAAACAAGGAATAAATACTGAAGTATTTCTGACATCAGAGAAACTAACAGGAGGAACAAACCCTGGTGTTTGATGGTGAAGGTCTCATAAATAGCCATAGGAAAGGTCACATTCTGTTGTTCTGCTCACTGAGCTCCACGTCTTTTTCTGGATCTAATCAGCGCCACACTGTTCTCGTTCCTCTTAATCGCCCCAAGCAGTTTTCAGTGAGTCACTCAGCAGAAATGCCCTCAGAGCTCTCTGGACTTCTGAAACTGTCAGGAAAGTAATGATGTTGTAATTTGTAATTCCTACATTATTTCCCATGGTGTTTATTGTGGTTGCATGTCAGTGTGCAGTCAGGCATACAGAGTGGACTAGCAGGAGGCAGACTAGTGGTAAAAAGCACCACATCTATTCTCCAAGAGACCTTGAGAGAATGATGCTCAGCAACTTCAGCCATAACAGAGAACTAGATCAACCTAATCTCTTGTCTTGATCCTTCATGTTTCTCACAGCTCTGCTAATAACGTGCTGATATTCAAACCAGACAATCAGCTGTGAACTTTAGTCGTGAAACTCACTCAGTCGCTGTCGTTTTGTTCCTGTCCTTGCACAAGATATTTTATCTGCTTCACCTCTGTGACACTGACCTTAAAGAATTCCTGAATCTTCCAAAGAAAACTCTGTACTGTAACGTCTGATGTGAAAGGGAATGTACTCATTTAAACACAGTCACAAGTTTCCACAGCAACAGGATGGAACATTTAAACTGCTCAGATCATGAGAAAAATCGCATCATCAAAAATGAGTAATGATTTGATTTCTGATCCTGATATTTCTGCTCATGTCGAGGTAACCAAACAGGTATGTAGTTTCAGTGTTTAACTGGTATTTCCAGTGAAACTATGGGCCTATTTTCATGCGTGTGGAAGATTTCAGGTGTTTCAGTTGTCCTAAACTCCTGTATTTTATATATTTATATATTATATCAGTGTGTACTCAGTCTGTGTGTAAAATAAGAAACTGATGAAACTCAGAGGCCGAGCAGTGAATCAGCTGTGATGATATCTGAGTGAGATGTTGGTTGATGGGTTCTTCTTTCCGTTTGGCTCATCTCTCAGTAAATATGCCTGGAATGAATCTTGATAGGCAGCGTAGGCAGTCGCTCATAGTTTAAAAGCCTAAAAGGGTTCACCTTATTAATAAAACCAAACTGTATTACTCAAAGAATAAGCATGCTAAACCACAGCTGCTAGAAACAATCAGATGTCTTTGTTTCTGTTTTAGTTTTTTTATTTATTAGTTATTAAAGTGACACTAACTTTGCTCAGTCATCAGTTTGTGTCATTTAAAAGCAGTTAAATTTAATCCTGAGCTGCATGAGAAACTCAGTTCAGCCTGTTTTCCTGCAGTCTGGATCTCTGCGTGTCCATTTCGACGTGCTCCATCACTCTGAAATCTTTTCATCTTTGGATAAACAAACAAGAAAACCCTCTGTGACCTTTAATGGGATCAGTCACGAGGGGCACGACATGTAATTGATTTTGTTTCTATTTACAGCAACATTGAAGAAAAAAAATGAAATTAGCTTCATCCACCCGGTGACATGTATGAGTTTAGTGTAGCTGTTTCCCTCCTCTTCCTCTTTGTCCCGCTCTTCATCTGTGGACACTTGATACAGAATGGGTGGGGATTTCATATTCTTTTTTAGTGCCACAGCGTCGGGCTCCGTTCTGCAGCAGGGAGTAGAACGAAGGAACGGAACGTCCTCAGCTGCTTCGATTTGACATACAAGTGTTTTTATTGGGTTTTGTGGAAAAACAACTTGCTAACATGAAAACTTTCATCACATTTTTGTATTTTTATACAAATCTTTAGAATCTATGAAAAAAAATCCCTTAAAACAACTGCTAGCATGTATAAAAGTATTAGTGCACAGTTTTGTGTAATGCTTCCTGCTGTAGATCTACAGTGCTTCATTGTGTGGTTTGATACAATTATGTACATTCACCTTCCTCATTACACAGATGGCCTTTTGTATTGTGATGTAGTGGTAGTGTTTTATCCTCAGGGCTTAATAAGCTAAACGAGCCTTACGAGGAGATGGCTTCCATTTAAATCCATTCAAATCACTTCTAGTCTTTGATGAAAATTTAGCTTGTTTACTGAGAACAACAACAAGGATGATATTCTGTGAAACGGCAGCATCAATGGCAGCGTTTTCCTTTTTAATTGATGTAATGAAGTGATTTTTATGATAATGGATCAAAACCTTTTCCCTGGATTTGTTCTCAGAAACATGTTCTGCTGCAAGGAATTAACAGTTCACATCCTATTAAAGATTACTGCAGGGTATTTGCAGTCAAATTTTGTGGGTAATTAATATTATTCATATTTGTTTTCTTCATTGTTAAACTTTTGATGTTTTCAAACAGACTTTTGAAAATCATTTATCTCTAAACTACTGGATTTACTAGATTGACTGTGGACATGGTTGTGATATTTGCATTGACTTTATTAATATTTTTCTTATTGTTTATCAAACTGAATTCCACAGTAGAGAACGTGATGCAAACGATGCTCCTAAACAACAGCTGAGAAATTTACTGTGCTCGTGCACTGTGTTTGAGCTGATATTAACATGACTGATGTTTCTAACCTGGACAGGAAGGATCTCCTGTAGAGGGTTCTAGCTGCAGACGGGAAGGATCTCCTGTAGAGGGTTCTAGCTGTGGACAGGAAGGATCTCCTGTAGAGGGTTCTAGCTGTGGACGGGAAGGATCTCCTGTAGAGGGTTCTAGCTGTGGACAGGAAGGATCTCCTGTAGAGGGTTCTAGCTGTGGACGGGAAGGATCTCCTGTAGAGGGTTCTAGCTGTGGATGGGAAGGATCTCCTGTAGAGGGTTCTAGCTGTGGACAGGAAGGATCTCCTGTAGAGGGTTCTAGCTGTGGACGGGAAGGATCTCCTGTAGAGGGTTCTAGCTGTGGATGGGAAGGGTCAGGAAGGATCTCCTGTAGAGGGTTCTAGCTGTGGATGGGAAGGATCAGGAAGGATCTCCTGTAGAGGGTTCTAGCTGTGGATCGGAAGGATCTCCTGTAGAGGGTTCTAGCTGTGGACGGGAAGGATCTCCTGTAGAGGGTTCTAGCTGTGGATGGGAAGGGTCAGGAAGGATCTGCTGTAGAGGGTTCTAGCTGTGGATGGGAAGGATCAGGAAGGATCTCCTGTAGAGGGTTCTAGCTGTGGACGGGAAGGATCCTCTGTAGAGGGTTCTAGCTGTGGACGGGAAGGATCTCCTGTAGAGGGTTCTAGCTGTGGACAGGAAGGATCTCCTGTAGAGGGTTCTAGCTGCAGACGGGAAGGATCTCCTGTAGATGGTTCTAGCTGTGGACAGGAAGGATCTCCTGTAGAGGGTTCTAGCTGTGGATGGGAAGGATCTCCTGTAGAGGGTTCTAGCTGTGGACAGGAAGGATCTCCTGTAGAGGGTTCTAGCTGTGGACAGGAAGGATCTCCTGTAGAGGGTTCTAGCTGTGGACGGGAAGGATCTCCTGTAGAGGGTTCTAGCCGTGGACGAGAAGGTTCTCCTGTAGAGGGTTCTAGCTGTGGACAGAAAGGATCTCCTGTAGACGGTTCTAGCTGTTGACAGGAGGATCTCCTGTAGAGGGTACTAGCCGTGGACGGGAAGGATCTCCTGTAGAGAGTTCTAGCTGTGGACAGGAAGGTTCTCCTGTAGAGGGTTCTAGCTGTGGACGGGAAGTTTTCCTGTAAAAGGTTCTAGCTGTGGACGGGAAGTATCTCCTGTAGAGGGTTCTAGCTGTGGACAGGAAGTATCTCCTGTAGAGGGTTCTAGCTGTGGATGGGAAGCATCTCCTGTAGAGGGGTCTAGCTGTGGCCGGGAAGGATCTCCTGTAGAGGGTTCTAGCTGTGGACAGGAAGGATCTCCTGTAGAGGGTTCTAGCTGTGGACAGGAAGGATCTCCTGTAGAGGGTTCTAGCTGTGGACGGGAAGGATCTCCTGTAGAGGTGTCTAGCTTTGGACGGGAAGGATCTCCTGTAGAGGGGTCTAGCTGTGGACGGGAAGGATCTCCTGTAGAGGGTTCTAGCTGTGGACGGGAAGGATCTCCTGTAGAGGGTTCTAGCTGTGGACTGGAAGGATCTCCTATAGAGGGTTCTAGCTGTGGACGGGAAAGATCTCCTATAGAGGGTTCTAGCTGTGGACGGGAAGGATCTCCTGTAGAGGGTTCTAGCTGTGGACGGGAAGGATCTCCTGTAGAGGGTCTAGGTGTGGTCAGGAAGGATCTCCTGTAGAGGGTTCTAGCTGTGGATGGGAAGGATCAGGAAGGATCTCCTGTAGAGGGTTCTAGCTGTGGATGGGAAGGATCAGGAAGGATCTCCTGTAGAGGGTTCTAGCTGTGGACGGGAAGGATCTCCTGTAGAGGGTTCTAGCTGTGGATGGGAAGGATCAGGAAGGATCTCCTGTAGATGGTTCTAGCTGTGGACGGGAAGGATCTCCTGTAGAGGGTTCTAGCTGTGGATGGGAAGGATCAGGAAGGATCTCCTGTAGAGGGTTCTAGCTGTGGATGGGAAGGATCAGGAAGGATCTCCTGTAGAGGGTTCTAGCTGTGGACAGGAAGGATCTCCTTTAACTGAAGACACTTTGTTGATGACTTACTGTATTGTGAAGAGGATGATGAGGGTTTTCCATTATGTTCTTCATCCTCCTTTAATTAACTCAAGGATCCTCTTTTTCTAGAACTACATATTCATCTGTCACTTCTTAAAACAGCAGCATCACTGATGTTAAGATCTAACGTCTAATAGTTTATATACTTTCTTATTCGAAAAGGCTGAATTATTTATTATCACCTCAGTTTAGTAGATAATGGTAGTTTGTCTGTTAACACAATAACTCCAAAAGTAGTAAACGGATATGGAGGAAATGTTTCAGTTCTTGCTAATTAAAATATATATAATAATTTTTATGTGGAATATCAGTGTAATTTATGCTCAAAGTTAACGTGCATTGGTCTTTTTACATGACTAATTTAACTTAAACCCAAACTAACATATGGTGGCTCTGAGGGCTCTGACAGCTTGTTAAATTGAACTGTGTCAAAGTTTATTTTGTTCCCTGCTGAAAGCAGCAAGAACAGCCCAAATTCTGACAATATATTAATATAGACTTACAGAGCTGCCGTTAGCAAATAGGTTTTCTGTCTGTTCCTCTCAGAACTCAGAAGTAATCTGATTTGAAGAGAGATTTCTTGTTTTTGTTGTCATCCAGTATGGAGTTGCTGTCATCACACTGGAACCTGTTGGCTTTTGGTCAGCAGATTGTGACAAAACAATATTTATGTTGACGACAGAAGAGACAAGTTTCTTCTCACTTTCCATCTCTGACTGTTTGTGTTGGGATGAGGCTGCAGAGAAAGGTTCAGCTGTTACAGTTACTGTGATTCCCACCATCAGAAAGTGAAACTTTGATTCTCCAGCTATTAAAATAGTCTGATAAACAGCTTCAGTGAGTCAGAGATGACTAAAAAAATCAGAGTGTTTAAGTGTCAATCTCTCTTTGAGGTTAGAAGATAAAAAAACAGGCCTGCGTATCAGAACATGTGGAGGTCTGTGCAGTGGGTGTTTCTGCTGCAGGGGGATGAAACATGATCCAGGAGGCTTGTTTGTGCATTACATGCACAACTTAGTTGGGATATTATGTACCGTACAGACACTGCACTGCATATTAAACCTGGAAAGTTAAAATGCTTCTAACGTTCGTCTTTTGTCAAATGCTTCTTTGACAACAAGCTAACAAGCCTGAATTTGGGTATTTTATTGGTTATAAGTGTCAACAAATTGTCTCAGATGTTGTTGCAAACAGGATTCTTGACTCCAGGATAAAAAAAGGTATTTTTCCCAGTTGCAGGTGGCTCTTATAAGGTTTATATTATTGGTATAACTTTATTTATTTCTGAAACAGCTTTCCTGATACATGCTGACAAACTGGTTTATGTTAAAAATCAATAACAATAGATTTTTCATAAACCTTTTCCTTTCACTCAGGATAAAAACAAACTACATTGTAGTGTAGTTTTCTTGTTGTATTTATGTTCCGTTCATGTTTTAATAACTTTAATAACCAGTTTTACCAGCAGTTCTTGAATTTGGAGCACAAACAAACACGGGGATGATTTACAGCCCCTCACTGAACGTTTACATTGGGAGCTAATGGTTTATGAGTTATTCATGACGAACCATTTGTGCCTTAAAAGAATTTAAGTAGTAAAGATTTCCAGTAAGGAGGATGACTCATGGAAGTTCTGTTGGTGCTGCATGTTCCTCATGTTCTAACATGAGTTAGACAGTATTAAGACCTGATGCACTGAGTATGTTTTATCATGATTTTATCAGGTATTTTCATTATTTTTCCTCTTTCACACCGTTTCCTCTGTATATATTGTGCTGCGTTCACTGTAAATCAGTCTGTTTTAATAAATCCTTCTCTGATGTTCATGAGTTAACACTTCCAAGGTAACTGTAACCTAAACTGTGTACATCATGCAACTGAGTAACACCCACTCTTTTTATCACACCTCTGTCTCACCCACAGACCTTTCTGTATTCAGGAAATAAAGTCTTATTTAATGGTTGTTTTATTGGCCAAATGAGTCAGTTCTTCAGCTTGTTTGACGTTTATGTTCAGCATGACGATCTTTAAAGGAAGGGTCAGAGTTTTTAAGTGTCTGTGTGGAGGATTCAGTCAAGGTAACAACTTCAGAAGTTCCACCACTAAAACAATACAAGTCTTCATGTGAATGTTCACTGTGTTACTGTGTGAGATGCTGACTGATCATAAATACGCCACACAAGCTATTAAATCTACATGTTTCACCTCATGTTTACCATAAAAACACAGACACGGGTTAGATACACTCATGAAATGCAGCTAAATACAAATGAAACCTGAATGTTGGGTTTGACTTCCCTGACTTCACATCAGCTGGATTTCATGTTCTCTGCTTTTTTGTGCTGCTTCACTTTCAGATTTCAAAGATTCAGCTGTTCAGTGTGTGATTCCTGATTTTAGGATGCAGATTAGAAGTGGATTTCTTAATTTATAGTCATTAGACGGAAGTTTCTCACCCAAAATTGAACATATTTTCAATGTAATACCAAAACGAAACATTATTTTTGTTGTTTCTCTCGTTAAATACAACAAATAATCGGTTCTAGATAAAAAGAACCTTCATGAATGACTTTTTTGATGTTGCAGTGGTTTTAGATTCTCAAAGACAATATTTATTTTCTTTGTCTTGGCTTTTACTTTTTAGACAAGCGTTTGATGTGAAGTCGTTTCCTCCAGTATTTCATAGATTTAATAATTAAATGAAGATGAGGGAGAACTTTTAAAAAACAGAGATGAAGAATAAACGTTCTCAAAGAAATAAAAAAAACAACAAATTTGTTTGTGTTCCAAAAATCAGTTCAAACAGAAGAAAACTTGTTCATGAAAACAGTCACTGGAATGTGAATCAAGAGAGTCACCATGTGATTGTGATGTTCTTTAATTTTGTACTGGATGCATGACATTGTGCACGTGAATCATACTGCATGTGTTTCCTGTGTCCCTCTGACACAACATGAGATGTTTGGGTTTCTGCAGACATGATACAGGCAGCAGGTCATCATGTTTCCAAATGATCTCAACAGTCCTGATGTGATGAGCCGTCACGGTGCACAGCAGCACTTTCACTCTTATTTCAGTCCCAGCATGCAAAAGTTTTAAACCACCTGTAATTAATCATCGCATCCAAAGATCTAGACCTGATTTTAAAAGTTTTGTCAGTCTGTCTGAGTTTATTGTCATTTTACATATTATTTAAATACTCAAGGTGCAACAGAAGAGACTGGAGACTTATAATAAAGATGTAAATAGCAGGATGAATATATATGAAAACAAGAGTTCAGATAAAAATTTAATTCTAGTCTGCAAAGCAAAAAATAAAGAACATTCAAAACATCTGCTTGATTTAAATATTGGATTCTAAATCCATCATTTCTGTTTCAGGTCCATTATCCAGATGTGGAGAGAGTGGAGTGGCTCAATAAGGTACGTACAAACACTTCCTCTGACCTGCTCGCACAAAAACTCTCCCACATCACCCACACCAGCCTGTTAGAGAGGCAGGTAGGATTATTAATAGGATCTGAATCTGGAGCTGTGAGAGACCCTGTCCCAGAGAGGAGGATGGAGGTAGAGAGAGAAAGACAAGAAAACCTGAGAGTCTGAGCAGCTCCTGGAAGAGCACCACCTACTGAACATGTTTACTAAAGCTTCCAGTATGAAGATTATTGATGTGTGTGAACCTGAAAACATCTGTTTACCATCTAAACAAGCAAACAGATGTTTACAGCCAAGGTGTGTTTGTAAATTCTGAAAGTTGTTCTCAAACTGGATTTTAAGTACCATTAAGGAAGATTTGTGCTTCTTTAAAGAACAAAATTACCATAATTTACCTGAGATGTGTCGGCGTGTTATTTGACGACACCAACTAGCAGTTTATGTTGTTAAGTGAGAGACGACTGAAGCTTTTCGAGTGTGAGATATATTTAGCCTGTTTCACTACTTGATGTCATGTTAAAAAGTTTAAAATTAATCGATGGCACACCTTTGATATCTTGCAGTACTGTATTTATTTTCAGTGACATGTTGCATGTCATGCTGGAGTTTATTTACAGACAACCCAACATGGAAATCGCTGTAGAATGGCGTGATAAATGTTTAAAAATCACTTGTAGAGCTCAGACCTCCAACAAGCACCTCACCAAAACTAACAGTCTCACATTTGTTGTATCGATTCGTAGATGATGAAAACACATTTAGTAATTGATCTCATTATTAGTTCATTAGTTATTGGTGGTTTTCTTTTGGATTGAGCTCTAGAACTTTTGAAGGAACATCAAATCTTTTACACATGTTTGATTCCAGAGTCTCGATTATCTGTTGGTGTTTGTTGCAGGTTTGTAACATCATTTGTTCCTACAGTACAAATCTGAAGGTTCTCAATTTTCGTCTTTTCTGGATCAAAATATCTGGAACTTTGTAACAATCCAGATCAGTCCTCGATCCATATCAATCCTGTTATCATGTAGAACCTGTTGAGAACCCTCCCTCTATTTTGTTACCAGCACTTGGATCATTTATTGTGGAGTTACATGCAGATATGTTAAAAACAACAACAAGAGTCCTTAAAAACATTCCAGACAGTGATCCAGATCCCCCCCAAAATATACTCACTTCTTCCCTGGACCATTTTTGACTTTTCCTGAACATTTCATCAAAATACATTTTTATCTTGCTAACAAACAAACTAACCAACGCTGTGTTCAAAACCTCAACATCTGTCTTCAAATTAAAAACATAGTTCAACTCTATCAGGTGCCCAACTCATTACTGTAATGATGATAATACATTGAATTTATAGGCACCTTTATATTAGAAACAAAGCAAGAAAACAAGATTATTAGAGATAATAAAAATAAAAGCACAAATTAAAATGGGACGGTATATCAGGGTTTAGACAGAGTATGTACGTGTGAGTGAACAACAAGTAGAAACTCTGTTTTCTTACTGTTTAATTTAAGAAAATTCAGTTTGAGCCCTATTTGTAATACTTGCATGCAGTCAGAAGTCAGCTGGGTGTCGTCAGCATGGCGGTGAAATGAATACAACTGAACTGTAATACAACAATTAAAATGTTCCATATGATCCGTTTCATGCTGCAGTACAAACACCTTGTCCATAAACAGTATGAAGATGCTGATGGTCTGTCTGGGATCACCACACTGATTCTCTCTTCCTGTTTCTGTTCTCCATCAGACCGTAAAGCAGATGTGGCCGTTCATCTGTCAGTTTGTGGACAAGCTGTTCAGAGAGACCATCGAGCCGGCGGTGAAGGGCGCCAACGCTCACCTCAGCACCTTCTGCTTTACAAAGATCGACATGGGTGACAAGGTAGCGCGATAACAGAAGATGTTACTGTCCGTGTTTAGAGCTTTTCTACCTGGGTTTCTATGTTTGATCTGCTGCAGAACTTTAATGACTCTCATATGTTATTAGTTCAGAACAACTATAATAATTAAGACTGAAAAGTCCGTCTTCCTTTTGAGAAGTTTCCAGCTCAGATCATGTTCAGCTCTCAGTTTAGAGCCGATCAACAGAAAAAGCTGCTTCAGTCTGAAAACACAAGCTCCATTTTTATCTGTGTGTGTTTCTGCAGCCAGTGAGAGTCGACGGGGTCAAAGTTTACACAGAAAACGTGGACAAGCGGCAGGTCATCATGGACCTTCAGATCAGGTGAACCTCCACATCCACACACTGATGACTATTGATTTATGACTTCCTTTTAAAAATGTATAATTTATAATTCTCACATAGACACTTTAAATTTATATGCAGACCCTAATACAGGTGTCTCTGTTGCAAATACTTCACAGCAGTATTCAGAAGACATAAAAAAGTTGGATTTATTGCTGCTTTAACATTAAAATGACTCTGCAGACAACTTAAAAGTTAATAAAATTTCAGGATCTTCTGATTAAAGTGGGTTAATTTATTACTGCTGACACATTTGAAGTTTGGGTTTATGTTTGAGAACAAAATGTGGATTATATTCTTTTAAAAGGATTTTATTCTTTATCTGCTTTTTTCTGTTATTCTTCTTAGTTTTGTTGGAAACACAGAAATTGATGTGGACATCAAGAAGTACTACTGCAGAGCAGGAATCAAAAGCATCCAGGTACAACTGCAGTGAAGAGGAAACGTGCTCACTTCTTTCATTCATCACAGAACTGTAGACGTGCTGTTATGCTCATAAAATTACAACTTCTTACAGTAGTTGTATCATTTATTATGTTAGCAGAATTTCCTTTAAAAATTACAAACTTGTGGTAGGAAACTTACCACTGTCTCTTTTTAAAAATCCCATTTATGTATTTATTTTACTTTATTCAGTCTATTAGTCATCGAGGAGTAGAACGGATGGGACTGGTGGTTATATTTGACCTGATAGTTCCAAATTAGAACACTGAATACAAAGTGTTTCAGTTTGAAATGTAACAAATAGAATGTGGAAATTTGAGAGGCAAAAATCACGTATATGGTATGATATCTAATTAATTCAGTATATACTGTAACTGTATTTACTGAATTATAACTATATTAAGTTTTAAACTAATGGAACCCAAAGCACATGCCTTTAATTTAACCCCGCCCATTATCTTTACTTTTATTGTTTATTTTAAATAAATCAACCAGATGCTTCTATTATTGATCAACCAACAAATGAAGAAGAAGCAGAGCTCTGCCAGCCATGACCTCTGCATTAACCTTTGACCTCTGCAGAGACATTTTTACATAATGTGTTGACAGGGAGCTGATAAAGGAGATGTTATCATCTCAGCTGTTGGCACAGGATCAGGCCATATTTGCTGTTCAGAGATTAGAGGTGAAGGGAAAGTGAACAGAGAAAAGAAAACTGCTGCCTTTACAAAACTCATCAGCATCAAAACCCTGCTTTCATTTTATATCTGCTATATATTCTCTTTTATATGCTGTCAGAGAAATCAGCAGTTCTGACACAACTTGAAGCATAAATCAAAAGTCATTCATTATTTTTTATTGGTGTCAAGTCTTTTATTTATGGATGTCTTCTCCTTCCCTCTGGACCTCTAATGGAGCATTATCAGCTGCCCATAATTTATAAAACATCCTCGTTTGGGCTGTAAGAGGAGGGAAGCAGGAATAAACAAACACTTATACTCAATCTTTTCCATCCAAGTGATTTTGATGAGCAAAGCGCTGGTATTTGATTACTCAGAACAAACCACGGCCAAATTTGGTGCTGCAGACAAGCAGTCTGCATGTTTGAGGTCTGAGTCACTGCAGCATGAAAAAATGAATTGACCTGCAGCGCTTTTTACTGTGAGGCCTAAAACCTAGTCTGACCAGGACCAGGAGACCATCAGTTTCAGTGCTGTTTTCTAGTAGCAGGTGGTATTGTTATTGTTTCTCTCTGTGCAGCTTCATGGCGTGCTGAGGGTGGTGATGGAGCCTCTTCTGGGGGACATTCCTCTGATTGGAGCTCTGTCCATCTTTTTCCTGAAGAAACCTGTAAGTACTTTGTGTTCCAGCAGAGTTCACTTCCATTCTTGAGTTGCTAATGTTGAAAAGGATGACTTTCCTGTTCCACCCCTTCAGGAAAATACATTCATGTCTTTAAATTCTAATTCTACAGATTTCAAGAAATCATTAATTTTTTTGTCCATGAACTCGTGCTTTTTCTGATATTTCCTGAATTTTTTTTGCTTGATCTGGATTCTGTCCTCACTGGTAGACTTCTGCTACATGCAGCATTTTTAGTCTTTCTAAATGATGCTGAGATCCATCTTTGCTTTATCAGTTCCTGTTCCTGACTGCAGTCTTCTTTCCTGTTCTCAGCCTGGTTTATCTTTCAGATCCAGACTTTGATGCAGCAGGCATGAAAAGAATCACCCCAAACAGCTGATGACAGAACATAAATTAGCTTATTAGAAGCTACAAACAGGAAACTAAAACAAGGGCGTCTGATTTCATCTTCATTGCTTCCATCGGGACTCATGAGACTCTCAGTGGAGGGTCTGAATATTCTCTCTGTACACAATGAGACTTGAAGTGGAATATTTACCCTAATTATTAGGAGATCCAAGTTGGATTATCTCTTACCTACAGTTTGATGCTAATGATTTGTGGTTCTGTGTTTGTTGTTTCTCTGCTCTCTTCCTCCCTTTGATCCGCGGTCGTGTTGTGACAGGGTGCCCAGATGTTGGATTACAGCTGTGATGTGTCAGTGTAACTCACCAGGAAGCCTTGTGATATCAGCCACCATGTTACTGTTCCTTGGTGTTTGTTAGTGCATGTTCTGCTTTTGTTCTTACCAGATGTCAAGATTATGGCTCAGCATTGTTAGAGATGATGAAATGATGCTAAACTGGATCAGTCTGAAAGACTTTTTAACAACCTACACACCTACAGAAGCTTTTTACAGTTTCACTCCAAATATTTCTGTCTAAGTCATTAATTTATGTCTGTTCTGTTGACTTGTATATTATTTATATGGTTCATTTTTTCATGATTCAGATGTCAGTAACTTCCTGGTTTACCTGTCGAGCATTTTTTAAATGTTACTTGAACTTCCGTTCCCAGTCGAGGTCTATCCAAACTGCCTGCTGACAAGTTAATCAAATGTTGTTTGATTTAAAATAAACTCAGAGCTCCGGCGATGTCGGTGGGCTCCGTTTGGTTATGTCAGTTAAGATGGAATTATTTGACCTGTTAGAGAAACTAGTCACAGACTTGTCATGTAATCTAGTTTCTGTTTGGGTTTAAGAGTCTCAGACGTAAAGCAGGACTTTCTACTTTCATTAAGGAATTTGTCTTTTCATTATTTAACATTTCCTTGGTCTGTTTGTTAACACAGCACTTCGAATAAGACTGATTAGATTTTGGGAGTGATCTGGATTAATGTCTGGGTCCAGGAGTTTTTTGAAGGATTCTTTATTATTGCAGGATCATATTATGAAGGAAATGAGCTGCTTGGCAGAAGCCTGTGTTCTCTGAGTGCTTTCTAGTTTGTTGGTAAATAATTAGTTTTAATTTGTTTGCATAATTACTTGAGAGTGACAGTTCACTTTTTCTTTGAAGTAACCTTGTAGCATCTCTTAATGTGGCTTCATTAGAGATGTTGGATTTGTGGTCTCAAACTACTTTTTACTAACTGAGTACATGTAGCCAAAATGTCTGTAAAAACCATTAAAACAGAATATTTATGCATTTGGATATGAAACAAAGAAACCATAAGTGCTGTTTTCATCGTGTCTCCTGTTACCGTATTTGTTTTTAACCACATTTGGTTTGGTGGCCTTACAGCTACAGCTATGGTTTAACAGCAGGACAGAAAAAAATCATAAAGATAAAGCAAAGTGAAACCGTAAAAGCCTCTTAAATCAGTTTAAGTGGTTCAGAATTTAAATAATCTGCATGTTCGTTCAAGTTCTGATGTTCCTACATTGTTGTTAAACTCAGTTTTTACGTTATTGTTCTGTGGAATCCCCCATCTGTGTTTACGGTCTTCCTGTGCCAGTCTGGCAGCTGCGTTGTGGTCGTTGTGTGCGTTGAATATTTACATTTTTATTTTACATTTATGCCAAAATTGTTTTAGTTTTTTTATTTATCTGTTTATCTAATTATTTTTTATGAACAGCTTTGATAGTCAGTTATTTTATGGTTCCTTTAGAATATTTTGTTAGTTTCAAAGCTCTTATCTAGAGCTGCAACAAACGGTTATTTTAATAATCGACTAATCACCTCTTTGTTTTGGCGATTAGTCGACTAATCATGCCATGCATAAAGTATAGCTTATTGAACCATGATGCAGATGCACTAATTTACCCATACACTTTTTAACACTGTAATGTAGCAGTATACAATAAATCATGCAGGCAGGATAAAAAACAAAAACGATGATTCATAGAATAAACGATGACGTCGATTATTAAATTTTTTGCTGGTTGTCACGTAGAAATGAATCATATAGTCTCAAAAATAAAAAGTAATACAAGTATTAAACTCTTTATGAAGCGTTTAACTGTCACCCTCTTCACATTCCTTTTATTGGTTCAATAGTCTGGTTTATTTTGGGCCCATGTTGTACCGACATGTGTCTGTTGAATGTCCCGTGAACTAGACGTGCTGTCTGTATGTTGCGATACACCTGCAGAAACACTGCTGGTGCAAACTGACTCAATAAAAAAGTGCAAATATTTCTGAAATAAGTTAATTTTGTTTAAGTTTGTTTGTTTTTTCCTATAATAATTAATGATCTTATTTAAGTTAATTTCTACAAACCGATCTACCATCTCACTGCATCAGTACTATCACTATTATTTGTGTTGTGTGCCCCGTCTCGTGTTATAGACTGAGATAATGAACTCATACTTACTGAATGCTGTTTAACAGTTTGACTGTTAGGATGGGAGGGAGTCTCATGAATGCAGCAGGGATTTATTTCTGTCTAGTTTTCTAGTTTTGTGTCTTGTTGCTGGTTCCTTTGCAGCTGTTGTCAGAACTGCAGTTAGCTGCAGTAATGAAGGTACTCAGTGAAAATTAGGGTGTGTCAGGAATGTTGCATGCTGAAAGTCAGCTGTTCCTCTGCCAAGACACCCAAGTAAAGAGTGTGTGATCAATGCTGTTTGATTGTCTCTAAGATTAAACAAAAAAAAAACAACGGCTGAGCACGACTTTATGATTCTTGGAAAAAGGTGGATCATAATAAAAGGACAAAGTCTTTACTTGAATGCTGCGTCTTTTAATGTAGGTCATTACTTTTTTAGTTATTAACTATAAGAACCTAAACTTAACTTCTGCCTGAAGTCATGACCCACTTTGAGTTCCAGACCAGAATCTAGGTTAGAAAACCAGGTTGTTCCCCACCTTCCCATCAGGATACTGTTGAACACACCTTTCTATTGTGAAACATGAGATCTTCTTCTCTTTCATCATTTGAACAAATGAACAACTTCTGATGCCAACTAGAACAAGCTGGAGCAGCACCTCCAGTAAATTTCTGCTTCTAATGTTGAACTTGATGTTTCTCTTCAAATGAAAGATCATGTTCGTACTAGACGGAGTGATTTTATACAACTGCTTCAGTCATGAAAACAGGATTCAATTTTTCATTTACGTTAGAACTCGTAACAGTTCCAACAGAAAACAGCAGCTGGGATTCTGTATCCAGCGTCTCTGCAGACGCTTCCTGTCTGCACCGACGTTGACCCGATCTGCCTGGTCGTATTGATTATCAGGTCGATTGATTTAGAAGCCCAGCTTTTCAGCTGCTGCTGCTGTTCTGCTGAATCATAATGCAGTCTGAGAGGAGTCATTAAACTCTTGGAACAATTTAACATCTGTTTTCCAGATTTTTGCTCAAATAAAGTAGATTATCTTAAAAAAATGTATACATGTGATTTCCTCTAATTAGATTTTATTCCTGAAATTTTATTTTTTAAACAATTTACAGTCTCCTCTGAGCTTGTAAAAATGCAACAAGCTGAATACTAAAAAAAATAAAAAATAATGTGATAATATCCAAACCATAATAAATTTCCTGATACAAATGTCCCTATTGTTTTATCCCTGGAGCACAGAGATCTGACACAGATCATGTTTGTTTCTAATAATGAGTCACATTTTAAATGTTTTTCTTTTTTTCTTCATCTGTGCTTTTTGTTTCATTGTTATTTATAAGTTGTACTGCTGCTGTTTTTCAGATTCTCGACATCAACTGGACGGGTCTCACAAACATGTTGGATATTCCTGGTGTCAAGTAAGTTCCTGCTGGTACCTGACGGAACTGGTTTAACTGACGTTCACATACATTCAAACACGTAGAAGTGTTAATTCAGAAAACATCAGTCATAATTATGGCTGGTCCTCAATCTCATCTACTAAAACACAGCAATTAGTGAACTTTTTACATCACGTGTGAAAATAAACAAGGACCTGTTTGTTGTAAATGTTGGAGGATGGTTTGTCTTTAAACTTACAAGCTGCAGTAAAAGAATTGAGAGATTTGTGTAAAAATTGGGGTTAAATATAAAAAGGAAATACATTGGCCCTGTGATGGACTGGCGACCTGTGCAGGTGTAGCCCCGCCTCTCACGCAATGACAGCTAGAGACAGACACCAGCTCCTCACGACCCTGAACAGGAAGAAGCAGATTTAGATAATGACTGACTGACCTGGACTTCAGTTTCAGAATCTCTGTAGCAAACAGAAACATTCTTAAACCTTCATCTTTAAATTTCCAAGTTTGTCCAGTTTTCAGAAAAACAATCTCTAGCCATGTTTTTCAATGTAAAAACACTGGGCACATTTTGAGAACTTGTGTTTGCCGTTGGGTGCATGAATTCAAATTTCCCATTCAAATGAACTTCAGTGAGGGTTTGGAAAGCTAACAGAGCCGTTCTGTCATTTTTATGATTTCTGTGGAATATTTCAGCTGATGTAAAACTACATGAGTTTTCATCAGTATTAAGTCAAACCTGAACCAAGACTTCAGACTGAAGATCATTTCTGCTGCAGAAAAAGAAATGCAGAGTGGCCTGTGTGCTCTTTTATAATTGTTCTCTTATTTATTGGTATTTATTGGAGTATTTTTCAGGAGACGTAGTAAAGCAGGTTTTAAAATTATTTTGAAATATAAATGATCCCTCAGTTATTTTCCTAAATAAGCAGTTTGTATAGTCGATACTTAGACTCCATCCAAAATGTTTGACAGGGTTCACAGATCAGTCCCATATCCCATCATGCATCAGTCTTCTAAAGGACTGAACGCACCTTTTACAGCTTCCTTCAGAAACGATCAAACGGAAACTGAATCATCTGGTTTCCTCACTGTGGGGATACTGGAGAGAAGGAGGAACAGAATTGGCCACACCCACTCACACAGGAAGGTTTACAGGTGTTATGCCATGCTTAAAATGAGAAAAGAACCATTTAAATGTTCAAAATCAAAATTCCACTGAGACCATGTCTGTGGGAGGGTTTAATCTTGATACGTTTCCTGTTTACATCCTTTGATCATTTGTGATAATCAGTGACTGGAATGTACAAAAAAGAAACAAGTTATAAAAAGAACAAAACACTAAGTATCTACCAAGCATGACAAACCATAGGCCGCCCCAACCCAAAGTACTGCACCACATTAACTCCTGTTACTGTCTGATGAACCTGTAACTGTTTCCTGCTGCTTCTCGGTCGGTTTTCAGCTGAGAAATACACTGTGGTTTTTAAAAGACTCCACCCTGTGAAATGTAGCTCTCCTTGTTCAACTAGTCTGAGGAAAAGTCTTGTTTGTTTGTGTGTGTGTGTGTGTGTTGTCACAAACTACAAACCTGGTGTTGCCACACCCTCTTGTTCCTGTGTGTATGTGGGTGTAAGTGAGGTCACTCATATTTTATGTGGCAATTTGCATTTTGCCTCGAAACAGCACGAAAAGCCAAAACCACCCTCACATGCCTGTTTTTACAGTAATACACACACTCTCTCTGTCTCTCTCTCTGTCTCTCTCTCTGTCTCTCTCTCTCTGTCTCTCTCTCTGTGTCTCTCTCTCTCTGTCTCTCTCTCTCTCTCTCTCTGTCTCTCTCTCTCTGTCTGTCTCTCTCTCTCGCTCTCTCTCTCGCTCAAGCTCCTTTTATAGGCACAATAATGGGATATTTGGAAACTCAGTTTTAATCTCAGGAAATGCAGTAAAATTTTGTCATACAACTCTAATTTATCCTTAATCATGTCTTTGATAAACGCATTTAAAAATCAACATTTTATACAGAATCTAGTGATTAAACTGAGTAAAACTGACTCACAATCAGCATCTGCAGAGGATCTTCTTATGCAGGACGCTGCTGCCACCTAGAGGAGAGGAAGAGAAAACACCTGACATTAAATCCCCTATTCCTCCTCTTAGCTTTACTTTGAATTTTATGCTGAATCTTTTATAGGAAATCTAAAATAAATTAAATGGGCTCATATTCTGTTTTTATAAAGACAGAGATCCAGTTTCCTTTTTTATTTTTGTAGTAAACTTCACTTCCTGTTTGACTCTTTTCTTGTCGTTTGTTTGTCTCATCTGTTTGTCCATCTTTCCGTCTCAGTGGTTTGTGCGACAGCCTCCTTCAGGACATCATCTACAGCTACCTGGTGCTGCCAAACCGTCTCAACATCCCTCTGGTGGGGGAGGCTGAGCTTGCCAAACTCCGCTTCCCGATCCCTAAGGTATCTCACACACACAAAGACACACACACAGACACTGGGTCGTTATTGGTTCTTGTAATCAAAATCTTTCTTCTGAGTTGTTTTCAAGTCCAATGTGGTCAAAATAAATCTGTAATCAAGCTCACTGAAAGTTCGAATTTTGCAATCTTCACCTTTTCATTTAAAAATATGTAAATTTCACTCAACTTTCTGCTGCTCTTCTGTCTCATCAGGCCGTCCTAAGAATCCACTTCATGGAGGCAGAGGACCTGCTAAGTAAAGATAAACTCCTTGGAGGGTTGATCAAAGGCAAGTCTGACCCGTACGGGGTCATCACACTCGGGACGATGGTTTTCCAAAGTAAGGTCATCCACGATTCCTTAAATCCGAAGTGGAACGAGGTGTATGAGGTGAGTGGCAGCCTGAAAGAAGCGTAGGAGGAATCTAGTTTCAGGTCATGAACAGAATCTGAGAATTGTGATTTAAATCAGTAAAAACAGGGCTGCAGCAAAATGAGCAGAACGTTCTGTATTAATTAGCACGCATGCTTTTATTTTTATAATATAACTTAACACATTTCTCTGATCTTCTGCTTTTAATTAAGAAATTATCTTTAAATAATTAACCTTTAAGTTTAGTATTTGCAAACAATGATCATGTTCATGTTTAAAGAGTTTTATTATTCTCACTGGAAAAATAGTTTTTTTTTATTTTACACATCTTGTGGACCAGTTTACTTATTGAAAACATTTTAAAACATTGGATTTTTACACATTTGAGAACATTTATGTCAAACCGTAAGAAGTTGGACAACTATTACATTGTTGTTGTTGTTTTTTTAGCTGTTATTAGCTGTTTTGAAAGCTAAAAGTGTTTTAATGTTTGGGAGACGTCTGCGGAGTTTTCAGCTTTTTTTGTTTTGTTGTTTTCAGGCTATGATTTGCGATGGTGAAGCACACAATCTGGAGATTGAGCTTTTTGATGAAGACACAGATAAAGATGATTTCTTGGGAAGGTACATTTTCCTCTGAAATCATTCAGCTTCTTCAGTACAGTATTAATTAGATGAGGTGTTTTTGTTAAAAATAATGAAAAACTGTATATAGATATACATATGTATATCAGAACTTTTTAAATAAAATAAGACGTCCCTGGAAGTTCTGGGATATTTACACATTTTACTTTGTCTGAAGTGAAACGTTAGCTAATATTAAGTTATTGCAGGTAAATTAATCGATTAATGTGTGAAATAATCCCTAATCATAAATACACTCTTACAGTTTTTAACTCTTTGAACAGCAACAGAACAGATGATGGAATTGCTCTGACCTACAAATATATGTGGCTTTAGATAATAAATAATTATAAATAAATAGGTTTTTTTGTGCAAAACTATTAAAAAAAATAATTTTAACCTTTTGACAGAATTGATATTTAAGGTACAAACTCTTATAAATATTAATTACACGCAAGATAAATCAGTTTCTGTCTTCGTAATTCAACATCATTCACATTTAATGACAAATTTAGACTTTCAGAATACTATATTTTGTTTTTTCTTTTGTTTTTTAAGATGATTTGTTAATAACTTTGTGAAATATGTTACAGCAGTTTTCCAGTCTGATGTTCTGAATTCACATGTTAACAGTTTATTATTTAACCAGAGGGAGAAGAATTAATTATCATTTCTGTCAGAATCTTAAACATACTCTGTTTTATGTTTGAACAAACCTTGAACAGTGTGAAAGCTTTTATAAAATGTTTTTCAGTGTGAAAATCAACACAGAAGAGCTGAAGACGGAGCGGAAGGTCAACGAGGTGATGCTTTTTATCTTCTCCAGCTCCAATTTTCATTTATATTTTAAAGTTTATATCTGTGGATGTTTTCAGATGTTAAAGCCTTGATTTTACATGTTCAGCTGCTGGTACAAAGTTTGCTGTAATTTCTTTTCATCCTACAGAAATTTAATTAGGAGACTTTTTCCTCTTTGTTACTGCAGAAAAAAATAATCAGACATCTTTTTAAAAAGTTTCCCATCTGTATAAAACATACAAAATATGACTAACTATTTGGAAAACTAAAAGATTGAAGGACAAGCAAATATTTATTAGTACTAAGTTAGTCCAGTGATGCAAATGCATGCTTTTATTTTGAAAAGGCAGATTGATAAAGTTTTCATTACAATGATAAATCAACCCAGAATGGACCAGATATATTGGATCAGCTTGTTTCATGTTTTTCTGTCAGACTGAAATTTGTCCTTTAAGGTTGAAAATCATTAAAGTTACTGACGGAACTCGTCTTCCTCTCAGTGGTTTCAGCTGGACGATGTGGCCAAGGGGAGGCTGCACCTCAAACTGGAGTGGCTGTCTCTTTTATCGACACCTGAGAAGCTGGATCAGGTACAGCAGCACAGCTTCACTCACAGAAACATAAAGGATCCAGAAAATAAAGTGCATGGAGCTTCTTTTGTCTGTGTTTGCAGGAACTGGCCGCCATCAAGGCCGACCGCAATCACGCCGCCGATGGCCTGTCGTCTGCAGTTCTCGTCATCTTCCTGGATTCAGCCAGAAACCTGCCGGTGAGTCAGTCTGCTCCATCCACACAGCGTTAACCAGCTGTTTCATTCCTCTTCAGGATAAAAACATCGTCTTATGTTTTGTGTTTTAAGAATAATCATGATTTTATCAGTTTAATACCTTTAAAACGTCTGAACGAGTTGCTTTCTTGTTCTCTTTTGTTTTGTGGAACCGAATTTGAGTCAATTCGATCAGATGTGTTGATTTTATGTCCAATTAAGTTTTTTTTTTTAACTATAAACTGAGTTTCCTGCTGGTTTACTTCCTACTTTCTTTCCTCTCTCTGATTTTAAAGGTGAAGGATTTAAATAAAGTGGGTTTGTTATTTGGAAGTATGTTAGTCGTGTTTTAAATCAGCTGATTCATAGATAATTACTTCTATTTTCTACTCTAAAATTAAAATAAATAAAATTAATATCATTTAATCTCAGTGTCAGAAACGTAGAATCTGTTTTTCAGTGTAGATTCACTGATAACAGTTTTGTGTTACTGTTTTTATTTCTCGTAGATTATTTTTATTTGTGGTCCGAAGAAAGAAAGTAGTGGTTGAACTTCACCTTCATCCTCTCAGCCTCCTCTTTTCTCCTCCTTCTCTTTCCTCCTTGCCTCCTCCCCCCTCTGAAGAGTGTCTTCGAGGGGAACTTGGGTTCCGGCTACTTAA
The DNA here is from genome assembly GCA_006937955.1 of Pachypanchax playfairii. Lineage (NCBI taxonomy): Eukaryota > Metazoa > Chordata > Actinopteri > Cyprinodontiformes > Aplocheilidae > Pachypanchax > Pachypanchax playfairii. The sequence goes on along the minus strand of SSNP01000118.1, from coordinate 546,500 downwards.
AAGAGAGGCGATCCGGTGACCTCGTGTTCTGCGAGAACACGTCTTCTCTCTATAGGACCTTGTTTGTGAGTCCTCTGGCTGTTTTCTGCATCCTAGATTAGATTAGGGATTATCTCTGTTAAAGAGTGAATTTTACTGATTTTTAAAAGGAAAGTTTTGCACCGTTTGTCTGATCAGCATGAATCCCATCCGATGCATGAGTTTAATTTCCAATCAAACCAGAATTATTTATATGGTTGATGTATTTGTTGGATTTGACTGATAATTACTACAAAAACACACTAAAAAACAGACCGACAATTTCTAATTTTACCCTGGAGGGTTTATAACGAAGGATTAAAATGAATCCGGGTTATCAAAAGCATCCTTCCTCCTCCAGTTCATCATCAGTAAAGATTAATCACAGGAAGATCACACGTGACCTGGGTTTCATCTGAATAACTTTCACCATGTTACATCTAGTTTTCATCATTTATAACCTGCTTTTTTGGATGTTTTTTGTTATTTTGCTGTTTTTTACAAGCTGCTTCAAAGAAACACAAATATCCAGCTAAATTTAATCTTTTTATAAGAAATATTCAATCTACTTGGGTCAAAGGGGACATTGTCACAGTTTGGCATAATTCTGAGCAGAAATACAAACTTTGATTACTTTAATTTTAGATAAAAAAAATGTAAATATGAATAAAAAAACAGGTGCAGCATCGTTGTTTTTATTTCTTTTAGCAGAAACATCATAAAAACATTCTTATACTTTGTGGTTTCAATTTCACTCTTTTTCTAATTTATTCAAACTGATACACAGAACTCCAGTTTGATTAATTTGATTTAAACCATGTTAAACTTGCTGTTCAGAACATTTTATGTAACTTTTAAAGTGACAGTGTATCAGCTTGATGGAGGAAGGAATGCATTTGGGTTTCGGTCAGATAATCTGGACCAGGGAGGGTGAATTCTTTGTGGATTGCTTCCCTACATTTTCCTTGTTTTTATCATATGCTGGAAAAGATGGACTTCATTCAGTTATTAAAGCTTTGTAGTTCTGATTGTCCTCTGAAGTTTCGGTAGCTTGATAGTGCTTGTGAAAGTTTCTGCTGGCTTCGTCTCAGACAGAGAACTTCTGTCCATCTTTTAGAAACAGTATATGGTTTGTCCTCATTGTGTTTTCAGGTTTTCTCCTTTTCCACAAACCAACTGAAACAATCGTAGCTACCTAACAGTGTTAATGTGCCACGTGAAAGATTCCTTTTTTTATCTCTAACAAATTCTCTCGAATTTAAAAGAACATGTTATTGATATTATTTAACTGTTTGACTAGTAAAACTGATGAAGACCGTCGTGACATTTCTGTTTTTAGATTTTTTAAAACATCTTCCTTGTTTTTTTTCCACACTGACTCATTTTTATTTTCAGTTCTCTATAATGAAATGCTTTTTTTTATCACAGCAGGATCTTGTTGCTTTCAGTGCTGAAACCCAGTAGTTAGTTACATGACGTGATTTAAACAGACCTTATTGGAGCCAGTTAAAATCATAAAGACTGTTTCATCTGACCTCCATGTTTCTCTCCTCTGTTAGGATTTAACTGACACTCATTTTATGATGTGGTATTTGAAGAGTCCAACCAACATGTTCTGGCTGACAGATCATAATAACATGCAGAGATCTGAAACGAATGACACTTTTAAATGCTCCAGAGCTGTAATTCTCAAACTTGTGTGATGTATTTTATCAGTCTGCAGGATTTAACCTGCATGAAACCTCCCAGTTAAAACTAGCTGGTGGTCAAATGTATACATTTCTCTAATCCACCAGTAGAGGGAGCTCCTGTACCATCAGTGGCTCGAGTGCACAGAATTGAGACCCAAAAAAGCTGCTAATATAAATCTGAAATATTTCCTAAAGCTGTCAGCCTGAAGTGTTGTTTGAGCTCTTCCTATTATTTAATAAAACTGTTGAATGTCATTAACCATGTGACCATCATGTTGTCTCTGTCTGTCTCATTCTGTGGTGCATCCTAATTCTTTGGTGATTCTGGTGTTGCTGGTGTGTTCTCATCAACTCATCCTCCTCCCTGCATGCTCCTCTTTTCCCCAAATAACTTCCTGGTGTGTGTGTGTGTTACTCTCTCCTGCCTTGTCACTGGGGGAAAATCAAAGCGCAATCCGTTAGAGTTCAACCAAGCAGGGCTGAAGAAGGCCTCGGTCAGTAAGGCCATCAAGGTAACAGCACGGGAACAAAGTACACCCATACAGCTCAGACATCAGAGGGACATTTAACACTGTTATCACAGTATATCACCAAAAAGATGTAGATACCAAACTGTTTACGTGAAAAAAGGTAGAACCTGGTTACTGGAATGTATTGATAATCTGGATGCAATGTTTATACACCACTTTATCCTGATGGGAGTACACAGAGTGGTAGATTATGACCTCGTCATAAAACCAGGACGTTAGTGTTTCTGCAAAGTCCTGCAGTCGTGTTCTAAAGGTCCAGCGAAACGCGGGATTTACTGACCCTTTTTAGAACTTTGATCAGTTCCAGTTAGGTTTCTACGGTTTCAGCTCCATGAGCAACTCATCGTCAAGACTGACTAACACTGTGTGTAACAGTGTGTGTTGTATATAACAAACAACATTGTGTCTGAGCTACATCTACACTCACACTGGTTAATTTATTTCCTTTCTTTATATTGATCTGGTCTATTTTCTGCTCTTTCTGGGTCAAAGGGCTTTTATCTGGTGGACTGGGTTTTTCCCCCTCAAATTTCTACCCAAAGTACTTTGTATGACGGACCAAAGGTGGCACCAAAATTCGACTTTGGAAAAAAGTCTCCAAAATCAATTTTTAACCTAAACCTGACGTCTGATCTTTATTTAGGTCATTATGTTTCAAATAGTTGCAAATTGAACCCTAAAGAAAAACTCGTGAGTGTTTTTGGAGTGATTTACTTCCTACTTAAGGTTGTTATTATTTCTTGTTTGTAAAATCTGAATCTTTTTCTTCTGCAGTCTGGTAAAAAAGTGACCAGTGAGCCCAATCCATTTGTCCAGTTTAGAGTGGGACACAAGTCCTTAGAGAGCAAGGTGAGACCACACCAGCTGGTTTATACAGTCAGTGTTCAAGCTTACAGATATTAGATTAACATTCAGACTCCTCCAGCTTTTCTTAAAACCTCATTGCAGATTTTTTAAAATAAAATTCTGTTTTTTTCTTTAACTTGTTCTCTTGCCTGTTTGTTTTCAGACCAAATATAAAACCAATGAACCTCTGTGGGAGGAATCCTTCACCTTCCTAATCCACAACCCCAAAATCCAAGAGCTTGAGATCGAGGTGAGAAGGATCCTGAGTTCATAATCAGTCTGGGAGAAACGTATCAGTTGGATTTTCTATGATGCCATCAGTTAATGAACTCTTTTCTTTCTCTGTGTTTTAAAGGTGAAGGATGCGAAACACGAGTGCTCGTTGGGGACATTAACACAGCCTTTAAATGAACTGTTGAAAGCACAAAAAATGACCCTGAACCAGAGATTTCCCCTCAAGAACTCTGGACCGAGCTGCACGCTCAAGATGAAGATGGCTCTGCGGGTAAAACCTTCATCTGTGATTGGGGTGTTGGGTTGGGGGGCACAGCACATCTAAAAAGATTCATGTCTTTTTGACTCATTAGAAGGTTATTTTCAGCTCTGGTCATCTGGTGGTTGGAAACACTTTTTGTGATCTTCCAGCAGCTAAACGGAAATTTTTATTATTACTTTTTGTCCAATTTCAGATTTTATCTCTGGAAATGGACACATCTTTGCCAACAAGCTCTGCCCCAACATCCGTGCAGGTCCGCAAGTCCAGTTCCAGCTCGACCCCACAACCCTCGACTTCCTCAGAAGCCTCCAACCCTCCCTCTGTCATCTCCAAGGTTCCTGGCTCCTCCCCAGCATCACCTCAGGACACGCTGAACCAATGGAAAGGGGCCGAGGGGCCCAAGTCCTCAGTGACCACAGACCAGGGTCAGAGTATTGGAGCAAAAGATAAATCAGGGATGGGGGGTCCGAAGTTGGCAGAGACGGGGAAGAGCGTATCTAACCTGAACATCTCGGGCTCCCAGCTTTACCTGGCTGGAGGGAAGGAGCCGACGCCCAGCATTGCCTCAGACATCTCCAGCCCATTCGCTGGTCAAGAGCTGCAGCAGAGACTCCAACATAAGTATGAACCAGTGCTGTACAGTGAACCAGTAACAAAAACATGTCACATTTTATCATGTATCTAATTAGCATTATACGTTAGTCTGGGTGGAAATGAAAACACTCACATGACAAGTAGTTGTAATTTTTCTGTAACTGCTGGAAATTAAAAAAAGACAAAACATGTAGAAAAAAGGCATCAACATCACCCTTTTTAAGACTGTCACTAAATTCTCAGGAGAAATTTGCATGACATTCATGTAAATATTACCATTTATTTGCAGTTTTGGTGCAAATTCAACTAAAAAAATGAGAATTTTTCATCATTTCATGTTGGTTACAGTCACAGATCATTACAGTTTCAACACAAAGAGCAAAAACGACTTTAACCATTTTTGTCTGATTCACTGGTTGTTTTGGACCAGAATGTTGCAGCCAGACAGACCAAACACCAGGTTGTTTCTGCAGGACATCAACACTTTGTAACAATAAAAACTAAAACCTGGATCAGTGTTCTGAATATCCCACCTGGCAGGTGATTTTAATATTGATATCTAAAGATAATAAACCTGATGTCTTTGTTTATTTAGTGGATATGGCTTGAGTTCCTGCCCACTGGGAGAGATCCAACTGACTTTCCGACACAGCTCGCAGAGAAACAGGCTGGTGGTGGTGGTTCACTCCTGCAGGTATGGACCAATCAGAAGCCGTCGTTTTGTCTCACAGCAAAATTTTGAGATTTTTTTACTAAACATTTGCTTCTGTTCACAGAAACCTGATCAGGTTTACTGATCATGGCTCAGATCCTTACGTCCGTCTGTATCTGCTTCCTGACAAACGGAGGTCCGGGAGGAGGAAAACTGAAACGATAAAGAAAACACTTAATCCAACTTTCGATCAGACGTGAGTTCAATGTTCTACGGAGTTTTTCTTTGATATGGTTATAGAAAACACAACGTGTCAGCTGTTTTCTTTTTGCTCAGTTTTGAGTTCAGCGTTTCCATCATGGAGCTGCAGAGACGGACTCTGGATGTCGCAGTTAAAAATGGTGGCAGTCTGCTCTCCAAACACAGAGGCCTTCTGGGAAAGGTGCTCTCTTTTTATTTATTTATTTAGATGTTTATTTAGATGTTCAGGTAATTTTCAGTCTCGCAGAAAAGAAAAAGTAAAATAACTGAAAGGGTGGCGAATAGATTTACAGTCTTTAAGAGATGAAGGTGGATGTGTTTAATGTTTCATGTTTTCAATCTGCATCTTCAGAAGTTTAAAATTGAGTTTTATCAACGTTTTTTAATGTCTCATCAGGTTCTGGTGGATGTGACCCAAGATGACTTGATAAAAGGCTGGACACAATGGTTGGTTCTTCTTCTATTTGGTACACATGGTTGTATTTAACCTAGAGAAAGACAACATTATTTTGATCTGAGCGTTTCTTAAGAGGCGATTTCATACAAATTTCAGGACTTTGTGGTTATTTCTTAAGTATTAACTAGTAATATGAAACATTTTATATCTAAAAAACATCAGGAAACACTGATTAACAGACCTTTCAATCTGTCTGCGTTAAAATTTGGGTGGTTCCGGCTTCTTCCGTCAGGCTGCTTCATCAGCAGCTCGTTCATATTCATTATTCAAATTTGACTCTGATTGGCTAACAAACTAGCCTATGAGAGCAAGGTATACTGTTTCCTGCCCCGCTGCACATGGCAACATCAGACGTCGTGTCTTCCTGTTTGCTACGTCTTATGCTACAGCTTTTAGCCAGCAGCATGCTAGGCGTGGTTTCAACTGCAGGAGCTGATGAAAACTAACGAACAAAGGAGTTGTAACGAAACAGATACAGGCCGTTAAAACTCGGGAGAACTCGGGTGTTATCACCACCTGCGTAGTTTGAGAGATTAAAACTGAAAGAGAAGTTGTTGACCTGTTTTCACACCCACTATGAAGGTAAGAACACCTGTGGAGCTAAAATATTCAACAGAAACCTCAGAAAAACCGTTTTTAATGGAAGGGCCTCTTTAAAGCCGTTTTTGAGTTGCTCAGACTGCAAAGAGAAATTAATCCAATTACAAACACTGACAGAATCTCTTTGTCTTCCAGGTTTGAACTGACTGAAGATGGACATACACATTCGCAGCTATCTTCTACTCCATCACTGAATTAATCCTCAGTCCAATTTTTCATCATCTATAGATATAAAAAGAATGTAAGGAGGAAAATTAGCTTTTATCCAGATTTAATCACATTAGTCACGAGGCAGAGCTTCCCTTTAAAAAGTTAAAGCATCTTAATGTAAGGACATAAAAATATAAGACTTAATCTACTCTATCATAATCTATAATCCATATTTATAGAAGAAGCTATAGTTTTCTTTATTTCTGCTGCAACTGTTTCTACAAGTTTGTAAATAATGTAAAATGTTGGACAAACTCGCTAACGGTTCGTGTTTGTCGTGTCTTAATAGCCAAAGGATTGTGTGTAATTTTATTTGATTTATCTTATTTTTAAATATATATTTTTATGAGATTCTTGACACTTTGTGAAGCGGAACAAAGACGTAGTGGAACCAAAGAGACGAGAAGTATTGAAATGTTTTATTCCTGAGGGAAACAGAACTACATGATTTATTCCACTTTAAAAACTTTAAACCCAAAAGACAAGATGTAAAATATGACGGAGTAAGTTTGATTTTTCCAGCTTTATAAAACATTGTTACACTGAAATAAGGCCATTATTAAGTGTTACTTCTTTTCTTTTTTTGTTTTACCTAATGTGATCAGTTGTATGTTAATATTTTAAAACAGTCACAAAAATCAGTAGGAACGTTAAGGAAATTCTTTTTTAAGCAAAAGGAGAATATTTGATGGGTTATTTGTCATTTAATTTGTTGACATTTGGTTCAGGGTTTAGAATTAGCTGAGGTTTAGTATGAAGAAACGTTTGTTTTTTGTCTAAAACTTTTTATCACAAGTCTTTACCTTCTTTCTGTTCAGGCGCTTTGCCTGTAAACTCTGTGGCACATAAACTTCATGTATAATTCTAAATAACGAGCTTAACGAGGATTTATCTCTAGTTTTCCACACAAATATTTAGACTTTTTGTGCTTCATTTAAAACTAAATTATTTAATTATCACTCACATTTCCTTAATGTCTAACTCTAATTTGTCAGACATTCCCTAAAAACTAATGTCTGTTGATTGAACATTTTTAGATTTACAGTTTTTGCCTCACTCAGTATTTGAGCGTTAAACGATTGTTTTTTGGGGTTTTTTCTTACCGCTTGCAGTAATTGTTAGCTGTGAGTGTTTGATGAGTGATGACACGGTTATAAGCACGGACTCAACCGTACACATAAATGCACAAGAGTTAAAGGAGTAAAATGTCTGAAGAGTCTCACACAAAGCCGCACACGTGCACACTTATTCACATGTAAAAAAAAACTGCCACATCTGGGAATTTAATTAGTCTATGAATGAGTTTCATCACATGTGACAGATCTGCGCTTCTACGTGTTAAACCATGATGTTCGCCGTTTATCAGAAACAACATAAAACAACATTAAACTCTTGATTCTGGCTCCTCGGCGTGGCAGAGGGAGAAAAGACCAACTTTCAGTTCTCACTGACACAAACTGGAATATTTCTGCCCATGGGATTTAATTTTCCCTTTGCCTCGTTTAATAACGCCATTTTACAGTTTTTGTATTTGTTTTTTTATTGAAAGTCTTCAGAAATATTTTATTGTTTCTTTATTTAATCAAATTTGGCAGATATTTCAAACTATTTATGCATTAATACTGTTTCCGAGGATTCTCTAAGACACGACTTTACTTGTGACTTTAACAGTAAAGTTTAAAATCCGAATTATTGAAATTGAATGAATGTTAGAGATTTTGATCAACTCGTTGGGATTTCTGGTTAATTTAAAAGAGGCTTAAGTAGAGAAAAACATCAACAGGTTGTTGTTTTAAACAGGAAAAGTATAAATTCATTCTTTTTTTTTTACTTTTCCTTACTGCAACACTCACAGCAGGGTTTTTGGGTTTTTTTGTCACAAATTTTTTAGCTTTTCTGTTTTTCTCACTTTATTTTTATATCAACATTCAGTCTTAATTTGTCATGAAGTGTCATTTTTATGGTGTTTGAAAGAAAAATCAAACTTGTCTCAAAGCATGGCCTTTACTTTTAATTTAGTGTATAAATGTGATATTAAACACTTTGATTCTGCTGCTTTTCTTCCTGTATAAGGGATTTATATGGACAACACATGACACATATTGTAGGTCTTGGTATGAAACTCATTAAACAACTGCTTGTATGACAAAATGCAACCAAACCGCAGCAGTTTTATGCCAACAGCTAAGTCAGTTGACCTTTGACCTTGAGTACACAGCTTCTAGATCTTTGCTGTGTTGTTTACATTTAGCGTTAAAGTATTTTCCATGTGTACAAACTGTATTTGTATTTTACGTTTCTCTGCTGTCTTCCTGTGTTTTCTGTTTGTAAGCCAACAGTTGTGAAAGTCGTGCCACCGATGTCGAGTTTGTATTTTGAAAGCTGTTATTGTTCGCCATCTTTAAAATTGATCTTGTGCCTTACAAATCACATGACCTGTGTATATGTTGCATATATGTACACGTGTTGGATAGGAAGAAGTGTTTCAGAATGTTTGTTATCTTTTCAAATGAATAAAGAGCTTTAGTTGGCTACAGCAGCATGAAGCTTTGCAGCTCTGGGGTTTGTCATGTTTTTCAGATCGTCATGCCAGACATGCACTCAAATATGATGATCAACAGAAGATACATGTTTCAGGTCTTTATAGGTCAGTCAGTCATTTTCTGTACATGCTTATTGCTGAACAGGATCACGGGGAGAGGCGGGGTTATATGTATATCTGGACAGGTCACTTGTCCATCACTTGGACACAGAGACAGACAATCAGCCACTCATACCTTAGGACAATTTAGAGTTGCCAGTTAACCTCATGCATGTTTATGGTTGTGGAGGAAGCTGGAGAAAACGCACACATGCACGGAGAACATGCAAACTCCATGCAGAAAAATCACAGCCTGGTTTTAGACCATGACCTCCTCACTGCAAGGCAACAGTGCTACCCACTGCACCACCGTGCTAACTTTTTTTGGTCTGACAGACCTGTCAGTTTAATATCTTCTCGTGGTCGAGTACAAAAAGTAGGTTAAAAAAATTTAAAGAATCAAAGTTTCAGAAATCCTGGATAAAGCTGCTGCAAGGAGGGTCTTTCTATAGTAAAGAAAAATATGAAGAAAATAAATGTGGTTCACTCGCAGTGACATTGGACATGTTCAGTCTCGCCCTGCAGAGTGAGACATGAAGGAGATTCAACCAAAACATGGATTTATTTGTCCTGTGAAAGTCTAATGTTGTCTGCAGCTTTTGGAGATGAAGGCTGATATTTGATTAAAATATTTCATGAGCTGCAGAGACACCAAGTTAATAAATAAAAACAAACAAGGTATATGGAATTTACTCTAGACATTTTTAACTGTTAATTTTGTTTGACTTTGCAATTCTGATTTATTTTTTAACAGAACACAAATACAGGAGCAGAAAAAGAGCCAAACATCAGAGTATTCTACACACGTTCATGCAGCTGCAGCAGGAGGCAGAAACATGCTGCAGCAGGTGGGACTTTACAAAATAGGAAGAGCAAAGCTTAATGTTCCGGTCCAAATCCCTCGTGTTCTGCCTTAGAATTAACAAAGCTAAACATGTTGACCTAAAGTAAGACATTTTTTATAAAAGCAACATAGGCTGCACCAGTATGGAGCGTGTTACAGTTACTGTTCAGTTGAGTTCATGTAAGTCTTCAGTTTGAGACTTCGTTAGGCGCATGGAGGAACGTTGAGGCAGTCTTGAATCTCATACCACTTCTCTATCCCATCTGGTAGGTTTCCACAGTCAGGCTTCGGAGTTCCAAAGAACGTAGCCTCCTCTCGTTGGCGACCAATAGTTGGACTGAAAATTCACAAAAACACAGAAAACAACATGAAGAGAACAATAGTGTCTGAACTTGTCCTCTAATAAAACTCATATCTTTATTTATTTTTGATTTTCTCCTGCAGTTCTGTTGTGTATACGAACGAGTATGCGCTGTAATCTGGTTCACAGTAGAAGAACCTCCTCCTTTTGGACCCTGGACCACAGGATGGTTTACAGTAGGACCACTCCCCCCAGCTTTGCCAGGTGCCCTTCACTGTAACACAGAAAGCAGCAGCTCATGTTTCAGGCTTTTACACAAGTTCTCTGAACTTCTCTCAACCTGCAAAAGAAACATAACTAAAGAATTAAATTTGGTTTTTATTTTTTCATTCTCAGAGCAGTTCATAGATCTCGATGAAGACCATGGAAGGCAGGAAACCAGGAGGGGTTAGTATTACTTACTAGTTCTACACTTGTCAACATTGTAACAGACACGATGTTCTGACTGCGTGTCTCCTACACAGAACGACCCGTTATGAGCACGTTCACACTCTCTCTCTCGTTTCTGTTTGCCGCCAATCGTTTTGCAGCCGATGTCCTTATTACCAAACGGATATTTACATTCGCTCCACTCGGACCACTCGGACCAGGTGCCGTGGACTGCAAACCAAGAAAATAAGTCATTTTGTAACCTTCTTTTAACAGTATTTAATATTGGACAGATATTGTTTACTTGTTTTCTCTTCTAAGTGATTTGAATCAAAAATAATGACATCATCACATCTGTTTGATTCATGTTGGACATGTGAGAAAGCAACATTTCATAGTTTTGTTTTATAGAACTCTGAATCTTTCGTACCTGGACAGTGGACTTTGGTTGAGCAGATGATGGTATTTTTATCTTCTCCAACACACGGACTGCCGCCGTGTTTGGGAGTAGGACTGTCACATTTCCTGACTGACACCTGAAGGCCGACTCCACAGGTAACAGGACAGGGACTGTGGGGTGACCAAGGACCCCAACCGCCATCCACTAATAAAGACAGATATATTTATGGGAATGGACACGTGGGAGTGGTCACTGTCTTCACTTGAACCTGTGGAACATCTTGAACAACAAAGTGTCACTACTGCATTTAGATATGGACAACTGGCCGTCATTTCTCTGACTGATCACATAATGGAATGATAAATGGGTTTATTGGGTTGTTGTTGTCTCTTTAGGGACATGGGAGTCCTTTTCATTCTTGGAAGATACGCAGAAATCCTATGATACTCTCTATATGGACTCCAGAGAGTATCTGCTGTCTCCACGCAGACACCTGAGTGTCCTAAATTCTCTACGGGGACAGCTGTCAATCATAAAGCTCCCAGTGTGGACGCTTCATCCCTATATGAACATCTGGATGTTGAACTGTGTTTATCTGGATGGATATATTTAGTTATTCTCCCTAATTTGTGCAGTTCACTGTCAGTGTCTCATGAGCATGTTGGAGTTCTCTTTCTGCACACATGAGAACTCATGAACAGTTATTATCAGTTTGTAGAGGAACAACTAGCTTCATGTGGACACCTGACAGTCAGAAATGTCCATGTATTCTGAATGGAAGTGCTTAATGTGAATGCAGAGCAGTTTTTATTTTTTTCTATGCAACATATAGGAGGTGGGATTAGTTAGTCTATGTGGAGGTCTTTAGGAGTCACTACTGGGTTAAGTTTCACACCTGGGGACAAACAGGTTTACCTGGGCAGTAAGGCAGGTGGTCACAGTTTTCTGTTTGGGTATCTTCCCCTTGGCAGGCATTGCCCTGTGGGTTTGATGATGGCGCAGGGTTAGTGCATGAGCGGCGCCGAGTCCTCGTGGAAGGTCGGTCTTGTGGGATACAGGAAGATGAACACTCACCCCAGTTTGACCATCCGGACCAGAAACCATGAACTGACAGAAGAGCAAAAATACATTTCTGTCTCGTGAATTTATGTGTGTTTTTAGTGTAACATTGTGTGTTTTTGTAGATTCTGTGTGTGTGTGTGTGTGTGTGTGTGGGGGGGTTGTGTTTCTGACCTCCTGGGGACCCGTTTCCTGACTTTTACTATCTTTCTGGGGTCCGAGGGTTCTTGTGGGGACCGAAGCTTTATAGGTTTATAGGTATGGTGTGAATAGAGTTTTAGTTAGTCTTAGGGTTAGTTATAGATCAGTAATGGTTAAGGTTAGGAAAAGGGTTTGGGTTAGGTATAAATCTAGTTACTAAAATCAATGGAAGTCAATGGACGGTCCCCATAAGGATACCAAAACACACTTGTGTGTGTGTGTGTGTGTGTGTGTGTGTGTAGTTTACCAGGGCATGGACTTTGACAGACACTACTTCGAATTGTCGACCCCTCACAGACTTTCCCACCATATTTAGGGGCGGGGTTGTCACACTTCCTTAATGAAAGTTGGAGCCCCTCCCCACAAGAGATTGAGCATGGCCCAGGTGGAGACCACGCCCCCCAATTTCCATTAACTGTAAAAAGTAAACCAAAGAAGTTGTAAAATCCAGTTTGAGTCCTTGGGTGACCTGCTGGTGTTGCCTTCTCACCTGGACAGTTGGGCAGCTCACTGCAGTCCTGACTCTGAGAGGCATCTCCTAGGCAACTGTTGCCATGTGGCACCGTGTCAGTTGAAGGGGCGGGGTTAGAGCAAGAACGTTGCCTTACTCTTGTTGGCATTTTTACACTCCCTTGTTGATCATTGACACATGAACCAGAGCACGGACCCCAATTAGACCAACTGGACCAACTCCCGTGGACTGAGACGCAGAGAGAGAGAGAGAGACACGTCCACAGACACATACAGGTGAACATTATTACAACTTCTATTGGAAATTCACCTAAAGGTGCAGCATTTGACACTGAATGGCAGCAACATTTTTTCTTTTTGGGTTTTTCTTTTTTGATGGGGGGGGGGATTTTAGGAAAGAGAGCCCACATGTTTGCTGAATCTGTTTCAACAGCTGATTGCACAACAGCTCTTCCCCCTTTTGGTTTTGTTTCTGTGTTTCCAAACAGCTACAATCTCCCGTTCAGTAGGTAAAACCACCGCGTGAGAAACCTGCAGGAATTCAACAACTTTGAAAACTTACATTTGTGTTCAGTACAAAGATGGCTGCTGGAATTTCCTTCACCACAATAACCTGAATAGGACCTCTACCTGCTGTCCATACTAAACGGTGGCTACCAGACATATAGCTTTGATTATTTAAAGTCCCTGACTCTGGAGATCAGGACTCTGCATGGTTTAGATGTTTCCTTGCTTCGACCTCTGATTAGTTCAGTAGATTTGCTGCTGGAGGAAAAGAGGCTCAGAGGCCCTGACGTCAGGGTTATGGACTTTAACTAAACCTGATAAAAAAACAATGTGGACCTTTTTAAATTTTACCTCGTCAGAAAACACTCATTTCCTCCACATGTGAAAAGAGAATTTACCTGGACACTTGTTGCGAGCGTCACAGGTCTCCGTTTCCTCTGAGGGACCAGAGCACAGTGACTGACATGCAGGAGGACTGGAGCAGACTCTCAGTCTCTTCTTGACTCCTTCTCCTCCACAGCTAATTGAGCAGGGAGACCAGGGGCCCCACTTGCCCCAGCCTGTATCTAAACACAAACCCACACAAAGATGTCTGTCTCATTTATATGTACCACTAGACTGTGTGTGTTTGTGTGTTTCAATGTTCTTCATACCGTCACAGCAGGTTCCGCTACACGGTTCTGTCTGCAGTTTTTCCTCAGGGCTCTTACAGTCCCCGATGCCATAACATATCCTGGTTCTCTGCCTTACTCCCTCACCACACAAGACATTACAGAAAGACCAGGATGACCAAGGAGACCAGGTGGATTTACTGTAGGCACATAAACAAACAAACAAACAGCGTTTAGGGAAGCGTTAGGTAACGTCTTCAGTCTGAGGATGAGACAGGTTGGTGACAAGGACGAGACTGAACTACATTTGTTTTCTTATTTGTGTGTTTGAGACAGTTTCATATGCACTGACCCACAGAACCGACACGATCCATCTTCTCCCCGATAACCAAAGTGTGGGTTCTGACAGCAGTCATCTTCCGTCACGTCACCAATTTTTGCACCACACTGACCTGAGTTTGTGTTAAAGGACTCAAAACACTCCACACTCTCTGCAGGAAAAACAATTTTATTAATAAACAGAGGATTTACTAAAACACTTGTTTCCTTGTTTCAAATGTTTCCTGTTTTTTTTTCTGCTCAGTTCAATTAAATTGTGTTGATTCATAACAAAGATCGTCTCAAAGCATCGAGCAGAAGCAACAGATTCAAAGATTATTATAACCAATCGGTTCAACCCAACTTCAATATGATCAGTTTCAATGAAAAAATGTTGTTAAAAAACTTCCTGACATTAGAAGCATTTCCAGAATTTCAACACAGAAACAAGTTGGTTCAACTTTCCAAATAAAAGTAGTTCAACTTTCAAGCAGATGTTACAACTTCTTCCTCTTTTTGAATCTGCTGAGTTTGTTTTTTTATTCAAAACTGCCAGTAAAACACTAGTAATATACAAAACCCAACCAAAGCAGAAGAAAGAATCAACCAATAGTGTGTCTCACACAGTTCTATTTGAACTGGATTAATTTAGTACAGAATTTCAAAATAAATCTGCAAAAACAATTTTCACTTTCTTGACTAAATTCAGGTTCTTTTGTTTTAACACATGAGAGTTTATTTGATCACATTCATTCACTTTTTATGCAGGATGCACAAATAAGGCAGATGTCAGAAATAATATGTACAAAATGTAAATATGTGACATGTAACCACAAAGGATAAAGTAGTGTAAGAAAAAAACATCTGTGTTATTAGACCTTGATTTGAATTAGAAATATCTTGAAAATACATTTATGTTTATTCATTTAATTTTGAAACATCCAAAGTTTCTGCTGGAATGACTCAACTTTAACTGTTAGAACATCTTCTAAAACGTTTCAAACTCATTTAACAAATCAGAAACAATCCAGTTACATCTTCTTATGGAGCCAAATAAAAACTCTTGTTGATTTTATTAGGATGATTTAAACTGTGAACTCACACAGGTGAGAATATTCTCACACAGTTACCAGATTATTTTCTCTATGAGATAATGAGTAAAGCAGAATATCTGGACTCACCTGAACGCTCCACAGAACCCAGCAGGGAAACCAAAACCAGCAGAAACCTCGGAGTCCCCAACATCCTGCAGCTGGAGTTCCTGTAGAACTGATGCTTCGCTGTCTTTTTCCTTCAGTCCGGTTCCAGCTCAGGTTCTTCCTCTGACTCATATAAACACTGACTGGTTGATGAACTGCTGCACGTCACAGAGTAAACCACCAGGGCCAAGGACGGGGACACTGGTGGAGATTAGCTGGTGTGTGTTTGTAAGTAAATGCAGGAGTTTCTGTAAGTTCATTAACCTGAGAACAGCTGACCTTCATGTGAAGCAACAGTCACACAAAAACATCAGCAAATACACAAAAGACAAACAAAAATTAAACCTTTTAGATTTCTTTATAAAATTCAGAAACAGGTTGTTTTTACTTTATATTTACAGACAGTTGCAGAATCTTAACTATGAGCTGGAAATAAAAGCTTGAAAACAAAAAATCCTGACAGCTGCAAGTCTTACTGGATTCACATCATAAATCCACCATCTGAAACAGTCTAACTACATGAAGTGACTGTGTGACAGTAAACACTGTGTAACTAAAGACATTAAACATCTCTGGAACATTTCTATCTCCTGTGACTTTTAGTTTTTTCTGCTCTACAAATACATTTACTTTAGTACTTGAAGAACATTTCTGTGCTGGTAGATAGAAGAATATGTGTTCTAATGGAAGTGGACATGAGGTTGATGAAAATGTGTCTATTTTTCTACTGAGACTTTATACAGCTGAACAGAACAAACTGAGCAAACCTTCTCGTTGTGTCTCCTCAGATCTGCAGAGCTTTGCTCCTTATTTTTAAGCAGAAGCAAAAACATTTTGTTTGAATCTGTCAGTTTTTTTTCTTGCTGAAAGTGTTAAACATCTGATTCATTAAGAAATAATGTAATAGGTCATAGTATGAATCCATTTTTTTTATACAGTATTATATAAAGGAAAATATTATTGTAAATTGTTTACTTTTTTGTAAATAACAGGTTAATTCTGAGTGTAAATGCTACAAACACAATTTATTCTGAGATAACTGGGAGATAGTTTCAGGACATACGCTGCCATCTTCTGGAATCAGCTCACCCCAAAATAAAAGATTTGCCATCTGGTTTTAATTAGAAAAGCACCTTTTCACTTATTTCATGAATTCGGCTTCAGAAATTTACTGACCAGTTTTATTTGTTTATTGTTTTATATTAGCATGTGCTTTTTGTTACACAATATTTTGCATAATAAACAACATGGTGGGTTTTTTATTCATGTTTTAAAGACTTGAAAAAACTTCCAACCAAACCTCTGTACTATGTTGTACTATGTAAAAAAACAAAAACAAAAAAAAAAAAAACATTTGTTTTTACTTCACTGCAGCCAAATCTGATGAATTATTATTTTTAAACTAATTTTTTAAAACACAATCTATCAATTAAAAGTGGGACAATCAAACAAGACAAGAAAGAAAACACACAATTTTAAGGCTTTTTCTTTTTCTTTCTCTTTTTACTTTTTTTTTTTTTACTTTTCAGAGTCTTTAATGTGAAATGAAGTTTTTTTTTTTTTTTAAATTCTCGGGTCTCTGATCTCTGATAAAAGAGAGGAAGTCACAGTGAAACCTGATTTTGGCTTATCCTTGAACTTTTGGACGCTTGTGTAAAAATTTACAACCAGAACAAAGTCAAGAGGATCACTATCACTGCTTGTAATAGGTGTGTGTTTATTTATGTATAAACAACGATAACAACAAGATGCACTTATCTTGTTATAAAGCCTTCACATTAAAAAACAAAAAAACAAATGACCAGTGATTTATTTTAATTTCACAAAACACACTGGACTGAATTAATAAGATGTATTTAACTGATGAAGATAAAGATTATAGATTTTAATTAATGACTTGCTTCTAAAATAAAAATAATATCAGATGGTGTTGAACACTGGCATTTAGGTCAGGGCCAACTCCAGGCCTGGAGGGCCACAGACCTACAAGTTTTAGATGTTTCCCTGCTTCAACACACCTGATTCAGATGAACAAGTCATCCACAGGCTTCTGCAGGACGAGCTGAGGATTTGAATCAGGTGTCTTGAAACAGGAATAATAATATCATTAAATATTAAACCACTAATTAAATGCTCTGGGAAGCAGAAAGTGATGGGATTTCAGTTTATCAGCACTCTTACAGTCAAACAGAATGGGAGAGTTCATGCCTGGCCCTTGATGGACACGGGTTAGAAGTTCCTCCACTTCAACACCAGGTTTGTATCATTAAATGATTAACAGGCTGAATTTGAGAACAAGCTCAACAAGTAATTCAAACACTGAATCAGGCGTGTTGAAGCTGAGAATCAACAAAAAATGCAGGATATATCTGCCTTGAGGACAAATAGGATTGGACACCACGGCTCTAGACGTCAACATTTATTCTCGGGTGGTCAAAATGTGTTTTTCAGCAAAGCTGTTACATCTTCATTTATATATAAAGCAAAAGGTAGAAGGTAAAAACACCTCAATTTCTTTTTTGTCTTGAGATTTTCCACCCATATTTATTTTTCTTGAACAAACTTGTTAAATTGCATGACATTCTGTTTGGGACTTTTATTTTGAAAAGCCTCCATCGGAAGTGTGTATGTGAGCTCGTGTGTGATGATGCTGTGAGCGCTCGAGCCTCCAGCAGCAGGAACGCCCTGCATCCTCTCTGCTCTCCTCCGACATCTCCTCCGCTCCTCCAGCCGTGGAGGGGCCGCTCCAAACCGGACACAAGGCGAAGCGAACCCCGCGGAACTCCGTGGACTTTTAACCCACGAGAGAATCACGAACTCCAAAGAAAAATGGATCCTCTGCTCTCCTCCTTCCTCCACCTCCTCATCGCTTCCCTCAGCTGCTTCCCCGCTGCTGCTGACAGGAGATTCGGTGAGTACATTAACGAATGATTGTCAGTGACAACCGGACCGGAGTTTTTCTCCTCCGAGCCTTTTTCTCACCGACAAACCGACAAACCGAAATCTTTCTGCGTTTGAGGTCAGTGTTTGTCAGGAAGCAGCTGCTTCTCTGCAGCTTCACCTGAGCGGAGAAAAACAAACATCCCGTTCGGTTCGTAGCAATAATCCAGCGTAAATCTCCAAGAAGAACCCGTCAGGAACATCCGAGGTTCTGAACCAAGCCTCATCACGTGAACGAGGCCTGGTTCTGTCAGAACCACAGCAGTCCACATATTTACGGATTAAAGTTCTTATACAAGTCCATGTTTTAACATGTTAACAGGAACATGTAAAAGACCAGGGATTGCAGATTATCACTTATAGTTCAGGAATATTTCAGATTTAATAAATTTAAGTCATTAAAGTCACACTAAAACATTCAAACACAAAATAATCTTACCACAAATGGAAACAACATCCTTAAATGAAACAAATTTCATCTCTAAATATTTTAAAAATTCAAGAACATATGAAGGAAAAAGATCAAGTTCTTTAAATTCAAATCAGATCTTCAAAATAAAACATGAAAACCAGTTTGGAATATTGTACACAATATAAGTATAATATTTTAGAAATAGGCACAATTAAACAAATTGTTTATAGAAAACATCATAGCTATATTCAAAGATTTGAAAAATAAAATAAAGAATATAAATAATCCAATGAATTATTGAGATGAAAACCAAACAGGTGTCTCTGGGTTGGTGTTACGCACAGCTGTAAACATCTGAAAGATGAGATCCTACACACTCTGAGGTTTCCAGTTGTGTACTCCTGACCGAGGCACATATTGATTGGAAGTGTGTGTGTGTGGGTGCGCGCACACATGCATGTGGGCTGACATTAATTTCTCTCATACAGAGTCTATTAATATCTCATATCTGATTTCCCCCTGCTGACTTCAGATGTGGAGCCTGCAGGATGACTGATGCAGAGATCTATTGTAGATGATGCTGAGAGGAGGAAGAGAAGCAGGGAGAAACTGGTGCACGTGGTGTGAAGGCCCTCCTCCTCTTCCTCCTCTCTCCATCAGATTACATAAGATGCACACTGAGAATATGGTTGTTATAAACTCAGCTGCAGCAGCACATTAGCATGGAGGGTAGAAAAGTGAATTCTGTCTGTCTCACTGTCCAAAATTAATTTCTGTTCAGCCCACTTCCTGTTTTATTTTGTAGTTTTTACTCTTTGTGCATCGGTTTACTTCCTGTTCTGGCTCACCTGATCAGCACACCTGTCTCCTGTTTGCCTTCAAAGTGCAGTAGTTTCTGATCCTTGTAGTAAATGTTTCACCTTTTACTATAAATATATTTCACTTTTTTCTCCAGCGAGTCTTTAGTCCTTTAGTTTACCTGCAGCTTACGGTTTTTTATTTAAATGTTTATTCCAAAACTAAATCAAACTAAAGGCTCATGGTGATGCTGTTGTTTTGCAGCTAGAAGGTTGGAGGTTGGAAACGCAGCTCAAACTTCTGCATCTTCTCACTGTGCTCAGGTTTCCTCCCACATACTAAAAACATACATATTAAATTAACTGGGGCTCCAAATAATCGCCAGGTGTGAGTGGGTATGAATGGTTGTTTGTCCCTGTGATGAACTGGTAACTTGTCCAGGTGTAGCTCCGCCTCTTGCCCAATGACAGCTGGAGAACAAGCAGGTACAGAAAACAGATGGATGATGGATAAATTTAAGCGTGTCATTGTGGAACTGCAGTAAAAAGTATAAAAAGTAAATTACACCTTCAAAGTTTCTTGTTTTACCTCCTTTTCATCTGAAAACTTTAAAAATGCATTAGATAAATCTGAACTTGGAACAATCTTCCCTGTGGATCGAGTATATTAGAACTTCTACTGACCGTGTGAATAAAATCCTCTCAGTCTTTGTAATTTCCCTCCAGGGAACCACAGCAGTGAGAATATGATGACCCAGAACTTTAACTCTGCAGTAGCCTTGAATTTAATTAGTATTTTAATAAAAGTATTCAGCAGTGACTTCAGTCCCCTCATGGAATATCTTCTACAGAATGAATCAAGTAACTTTCATTCTGTTCATTCAAATCCTAAAATATGTTTTTACAGTTGGAAAACATTAAATATCATCATGTGGATGATCATGGTTGTGTCTCTGTTAGCTTGTGAACTCATTTGTGGAAAACGTTCCACGTGTCTTTGCTTTGGTTTGGATTCAGTTTTTAGTGCTTTTTGACAACAAATTCCAATAAAAAAGAAACTTCAAAAGATATTAAGACTTTATTAAAAACATTTTATTTGTAATGTTTTGTTTTAAACATAGAGAAATGTGTCTACTTTATTTAAAATATTTTTAAACAAGGTTTAATGAGCTGTAATAACATAAAGTGTATTGAAAATGCAGGAGCACAAAGAAAAGGTTACAGTATATTATATATTATATACCCTTAGTATATTATATGTTGGGTTAATGTTGTTCGGCTTTAAAAAAATCTAAGGTTTAATTCATGTAAGTTGCTCCCTCTGGGATTTAAACAGTGGAATAGATTCAGCTGCAGACATTTCCTAATCATTAACCTGGACATGAACAAGGTTTCCACTCGTCTACCTGGTGTGACTGTCGCCAAGGAGACACTCATCAGTGTTTCAGACTGGGGTCAGGGTAGAGCAGAGCTGCACGGTGGCTGAAGTGTTTTACTGTAACTTAGCAGTAATAAACGTGGACGTGGTCAGAAACATGAAAGAAATCAGTTTAATCTCAAATGCACTTGAATTTGTTCTATTTCATAACTTTCACTGAGGTTCTGGGACCAGTACAGATTAGGATTATAATGTTTCTGTGAGGTTACACAGGTGCAGTTACCTGCTTCAGTTTCACCACAGAGTGAAGTTCATATTCTACATACCTGACATGCTCATCCTCTACAACCAAAAACAATTCAGTTTATTATATAGTATCAATTCCCAGTAAAAGTCATGTCAAATAAAAGCAACAGGTCCAATTTACATCAGCAGGTCCAGATTCCCAGCAAATTATTTACAACTGAAACAGTTTGGACACTCTAGATTAAAACAAAATGCAATAATATGTTAATCTCATAAACTCATATTTTACTCCCAATAGAACATAAACAACACCGAAACTGAGATGTTTTTAATGTTTCACAGAAAATATGAGCTTGTTTTGAATTGAGTTGTTTTATAATCAGTTTTATTGAATTAAGTTTTCTGAGGAAACCAGCTGATTGGGCTGAATCTTCATTTCAACACGATGCTCAAACTTTTAACCTCCAGCAGAACCAGAACCAGGATGAGTTCTGCCTTGATCAAATGAAGAAAGTATAAAAAGAGTTAAACAGCTGGTTACATGTCGATCAGCCTCGTCTGGAGTTCTTATCAATATTGCGACAGAAAATCAAATGGGCTTGAAATCTAAATACAGCAGCTTCGTCTTGTTCTTTTACTACCATCATCAAACTATTACCTTAAATAAACCTTTTAATCTGCTGTAGTTTGTACAGCTGGTTACAAACTGCCACAAATATCCAAATACCAGTGGTGGCTTATTCAGAAAGGAACATTGAAATAAACGTAGAAAGAAGCAGTGTTTAGCTTTAGGCTAGCTAAGAAACAGACATATATGGTGTGTGATAAGAACATAATCAATTTAAAGTTGTAGAGAGAAATATTTCCTGAATTTGCTGGATTAAAGTGAGTGTTGAGGCGACGGCCTTTTCCAGAATGTTTTATTTTGTGCTGACTTTCCTCCTGGAGACTCTGTGTACAACAGAAGTCCAGTAAATGTGTTTATCCTGGGAAACAAATGGTGCTGATAAGCCTGACATCGTCCCGTGATGACGACCAGCTGGTGTTCTGTTTAGTGTTTCTTTTAATGGTTCATCTTTCTTGAATGACTTTCCATTTATCAACATATTGATCAGTGTTGAAACTGAAGGTTTAGCAGAAAGCATGTTATTCTACTGAAGTTTTGCCAGCTGCATGCTGCTATTTCTAGCTGCGTTGACTGATATCTCCCTCTGCTCAGGTTTCTCATCACAGTACAAGCAAACCTGCATCTGTGGTGAGCATTTATCTCAACAAATGTTGCTGTTTTTCTCTGCAAGGCTGCTTCATGATACTTGGATTTGTTTTAGAGCTTCCTGTCAGCTTCTGGGTGTTTCCACCAAAATCAGTCAGCGTGTGGATGTTTTACATCTAAATAACATATATTTGTAAGTTTTACTAGTTTGTGTATTGCAGTTTGTGAAATCTCTTGTTGAATTTATGCAGAGATCTCTGTAAACGAAACCTTTCTGCTTCATAGATCAATACCCTCTGGTCAGTAGACGCAAGGGGAAGATGTAAAAAGTATAAAGGGATGAAAGGAAGATGTGATAGATGTTTCTGTGGGAGACAGCAGATGGATCCAACAACAGATTGTTGCCAATTTAAACTGTGTTGGCGAACAATTTCTAATCGAGAAGTGAATTTCTTTGCTTTGCTGCAACAGAACAAAAACAATCAAACACTGTTTTTGCTTCCAAATCCTCCCTTTTGTGTTGGTCTGGTTGCATGTTGTTGTGATTGATCCTTTCTGTCAGAACTAGAGTCCAAACTAATTGGGCTGTCGTCATCTTTGAAACAAAGCAGCCAAAGAGCATCAAGACAATACACAGAGTTTATATCTCTTCCGGAACAAACATGTAAACAACACACAGCAAACATTTAGCCAATTAAGTCCTGTTGCATCAATCTTTAGACAAACAAAAGTAAAACTACAAAAAGCAAGAAAAGCTTTAAAAAAAAACTGAAACTCTGATTTCTTATCCACTAACCTGAAATTTAAATCCACAGAAAATATTGTGTAGAAAGAAGAAACAGAAGTTAAAATGAAAAGAGTGTAAACATGCAGGAAGAAAGAAGAATAACTGACCAGGTTTCAACATTCTGAACAGAATAAAGATCTGACAAATAAAGTGCAAAGAATAAAACATCTGTAGACATGGTGCTTAATTTACAATGAATATAGTAGAAATAGTAACAAGCGTGTAGGAGAAATGCAGTGGACACTGATATGTATAGGAAGTGCAGAAATGCAGCTGTTCTGTCCAGATGTGCAGTCAGTTTCATATTAAGCTTCTGCATCAGGATTAGATGTTCAGTGAGATGGAAAACAGAATGAAGTACTGAATCTTTGCTTATAACGACAGAACTGAATGAATCTTTTAGACAAAGAGCTCCTCTGTCTCTGTAAGGTCTCCTGAAGACGGTGGGGTGGACTGTCCCTGATGGAGGAGTGTGTTGTGTGTCCTTCTGTCTCTGTAAGGTGTCCTGAAGAGGGTGGGGTGGACTGTCCCTGATGGAAGGAGTGTGTTGTGTGTCCTTCTGTCTCTGTAAGGTGTCCTGAAGAGGGTGGGGTGGACTGTCCCTGATGGAAGGAGTGTGTTGTGTGTCCTTCTGTCTCTGTAAGGTGTCCAGAAGAGGGTGGGGTGGACTGTCCCTGATGGAAGGAGTGTGTTGTGTGTCCTTCTGTCTCTGTAAGGTGTCCAGAAGAGGGTGGGGTGGACTGTCCCTGATGAAGGAGTGTGTTGTGTGTCCTTCTGTCTCTGTAAGGTGTCCTGAAGAGGGTGGGGTGGACTGTCCCTGATGGAGGAGTGTGTTTTGTGTCCTTCTGTCTCTGTAAGGTGTCCAGAAGAGGGTGGGGTGGACTGTCCCTGATGAAGGAGTGTGTTGTGTGTCCTTCTGTCTCTGTAAGGTGTCCTGAAGAGGGTGGGGTGGACTGTCTTTGATGGAAGGAGTGTGTTGTGTGTCCTTCTGTCTCTGTAAGGTGTCCTGAAGTGGGTGGGGTGGACTGTCCCTGATGGAGGAGTGTGTTCTGTGTCCTTCTGTCTGTCACTGACTCAAACATCTCCGTCTCCTGTCCAGTGATTTTACCAGCCTTTTGGATGCTTTATTAAGTTTCTGCATCCCTATAAAATAAGAGCTCAGCAGCCTCCACAGACTGATAGAACATCTCCAACATCTTATTGTACACATTAACAGATCTTCATTTTCTAAGCTCATCCGTTTCTGATGCACATCATCAGTGTTGGTCAGCTGTTTCCAAAGGTTTGTAGGAGGGATTTGTTGGCGATGTCCTTCAAGGTCTCAATTCCTTCTTTGTTCCTTTTCTTGAGGAGCAACAGGTGTCTGATGGGAACAGACAGATGGCATTCTGGGAAACGTAGTGCTTGTTTGCCAGTGAGATCAGCTTGTAAAGACCCTTTCAGGAGGCAATAAAGTCCACTGCCTGAATGCTGCTCTGTGCAGGTCAATGCTGGTTCTGTTTTTCCCATGTGGTCCACTTGGCAGCAGTCCACAGAACAATTCTGCTGCTCCCCACTTCACACTCTGCGGCCTAGGAGTGATGAAACTTGAAAATTAAAAGGATGAAATATGTCCTGGAGCTGCATGAAGAGTGGCTGCCTGCATCTTCCATCTTCAGCTGGGTACAGACTTAAAACTATTTCACATCCTAACATGTATCTTCTATCACATCGTTCTCTTCAGAACATCTTTTATTATCTTTGCATCCAGTCAAATGTTATCAGGATGAGCTGTTTAAAAGCATTAATAATCAGTAAATTAATACATGCAATTTTTATTTTTACTTTTGGTTTGATTATTATGTTAAAATTGTGACATCATGTATAAACAAGAAGAAGCAAATTTATCACGAATGGTTTGAAGACCATTTAAAAATATGATGCTCACAGAGAAAATTACAGCAGAATAAAACTCATTCACTAATCTGCTACTTACCTTATTACAGGGAATAAATTTAGACTGTAATTATTCAATTTTGTGTGTCAGTAAATAATTTAATGGAATCATGAGACCTGCTCTGTGCCAGAATGGGCTTCAGTATTTTGGTTTCCAACATTAGAAATCCCTTTCTGTGCTAAGCATCTGTCTGTTTCCTCGTGTTTGTATATGTTTTGCTCTTTTAATAGTTTACAGGAACAAATCCAATAACAGAGCTTTAAAGCTGCAGTAATAAAACTGGATTTCTACACAACATTTCTGAGCTTTTAACAAGAATTATTTGGATTGAAAATGTAGTTTTTTTTAAAGAAATGGAAACAAATACAACTATAAAGGATTCTGATTCTAATGTAAAAGCATTAAAATCCTATAAAAACATCTCACACTAAGAGAAGATAATTTGCTCCCTTTTTATTTTTACCTGAGAAAATCTTTGCAATGAAAAATTAGGTCACTAACAGAGATGTAGCTACAAAGGCTTGTTGGGACTTGTTATTATTTAAACACAAGATTCATGAATCCTGTTTTATTTTATTTGACACTAAATACTTTCTGCTGGTAAAGCTGTGTGTCTGTTGACTTGCCATCTTAAAGAGGATGATATTAATGGAGAAAATACAATTTCATTCAGCTTTTTAAATGTTATTTTGTAGTACTGTATGAATTCCTCTCAGCTCAGGCTCATTTTTTAAGTGAAAGAAAAAACTCACATTTTCTCAGCTCAGATGATGATGTGTGCAACCCTCACAACATATTAGTCGTTGTGGCATTTTGTGTCACTAAATGATGCATTTTAGCATTAGTAAAAATGACCATAATCACATGTTCTTTATGAAGGATGACCAAATGCTTTAATGTAGTGATGAATGCAAAACGACCTTAGTTGTCCATCCAAATACAACAGCATGTGCAGTAAGTGTTTTAACTGCAGTAAAGGCTGCAGGAGAGTGTTAAAACAAACATCAGTCAGCTGTATGAACCCTGGCATCAGTCTACAGGAGCTGGAGTGGTCTGATGTGCTGTTGAAGCCTCCCCCCCCCAGCAGTCTCTGTGCTGAGAGCTCTCAGGTGTGGCTGTATGCAGCTGTGTGATAGTGAAACCTCAGCTCTGTATAAGAGGTTGTTGCTGCTACACTTTGATCCCTGAAAGACAGAAGGCCACTTTAGAGATGAACAAGCGTTGCTATGGTTACAGCATCCCATTATTTCTCTTGTCTCAGTTGGTGCACTGACGCAAAGCTTGTTAATCCTGGTGGCATTATTTATTTTTGCATGAAAGTATGAATGTTTACTCTCAGCCTAATCTCAGTGACCTTAATTTGCAGAAACGTCCAGTCACATCTTTTCTTTTCTGAAGGATTTTTATTGAGAAGCAGCTGGAAGAAAAACCTCATCGCACGAGATTCTCTCAGCTGCTGTCGTCTCTTCTAAACATCACTATAAGTGCATAAGTTACTCATCAACATCTAACAATACTGAGGTGAAGAATGTAGGAAAAAAATAAAGTGATGCACTGCATGACCCACGTTTAGTATCTGCAGAGGCACAGAACATTACATTTTTAATAACATGATAAAGTTTACTTTAGCTACAGAGTTTTATTTATATTATATTTTTAGGGGTCCTTTAATGGCTTTGGAAAAATACTTAAATAATGAATAAATTATTGATGGATGGATGAACAAAGAAAATAATCTGAAATGACCAGATGTAAAATGTGATTTCTTTATATGATATAAAGATCCATTCTGTGATTCTTAAAGCCTTTTGGTTTAGTTATCAAAACTTTATTTGTTTCATATCTATTTTGCTGAATTTTAAGAGTGTGAAGGATATAGAATTCTAAGAAAGCAGCACAGTTTTATACAGAACAGATAAAGTTTTAATATGATTTTTTTAAACGTCCATAATAAGGAAACGTGCAAATATCCTAAAATACAGTGATTTAGAACTTCTTTCCATTATGGGATTTTAACCTGATGTCTCCTGAGTTACTGAGACGATAAACATCTCCTGTTATCAATCATTGTCAATTTGTCAGTGTTTTAAAATCACTGCAAGGATTTTTGTGTTTGTTTGAGCAAAGCAGTGAAAAAGAAGCTGTTTTCTGTGAGCAGCCTGATCTTCTGTAAGTGGAAGGGAATAAAATATGGCTGTCTCTCCTCATCTCCCCAAGGAGCTCTGAAGGAGCTGGTTTGATGCATCATCCTGTTCTTCTTCACCCCAGAGTTAATTTAGGATAACTGCTAGCATTTACTGCCCACGGCTGACGAATGTAGCAATAAAACTGAGCTGCCAAAAACACAGCGCTTCATGTCACACTGAGCTACTTAGTCTTTTACTAAGAAAAAAGAATAAAAGAACAAACTCAAGTAAATGGGTTAAAATCTAAAATTTAAATTGAAGTTCCTTAATGAAGGTAACAAAATTTTACTCCTCAAAATTAATAAATTATCACAAAAATTCCAGCAATGTTTCCTCACTATATTCCAAAATCTAAATATTATTGCTTGGTGAAGTCAGGATCATCTAAAAATCCATCAAAATAAGCAAAAAAAACAGCAGCGCTGTAAGTTTTGAGTGTGCCGAACTTAAACATAGCAGCAGAATGTTACTTCAGTTTTAAAGCTGTGGTGCGTAACTTTGATATATACATAATAAACATCACGCTGATCATCTGTTTGTTCTTTCTGCTTCTTTGTTAACAGGTTGCCTGTTTGAGAATGAGCTGTGTTCATCATATGAGATCTGTCTCAATGGTAAGTTTCCAAATCCACACACACACACACACACACACACACACACACACACCACAGTTTTTACCAGCCAGAGGGACAAACATCACTATGTTTGTATCATTAAAGCTGTGTAAGCTGATGTACTTTTCTCATTGCATTTCACACCGAGGCCTTCAGTCTGAAACAATCCACCTCTCAATAACTATTTTATTTAAAAACCTTCCTGTTATGCAGAAATTCGGTATAAATAGCCATTCCATCACAGATAGCCACAATTAATGCATTTACTGAAGAAACAAACCTGGAAACACAAGTCTTACTGCTCCAACTGCACACAGATAAAAAAGCATTAATAATAACCTCATAAAACTGCAATATATTTAAGAAAATAGCAACATTTTACTCAAGAAAATTCTGATTATTTTCATACAGAATCCGTTCTCCTTTCTTTACCTCAGAAAGAGTTTAATTACTATGTTGTACAGATTATCCGTGCACTTGGGAATTGCTCAACCGTTTAATGATGTCCGTTTAATTATGCTTTTTTTTTTTTAAAGTCTGTCTTAAAAATGACTTTGACAATAAATCTGCTACCAAATCCACTTCTTCTCCTCCATCAAACATTGTGGGTTGATAAAACAGACAAAACTATTTATTTAACACAACTATATTTCTGTTGGATTAAGGTTTGCCCATATGCCTGTCAGAGGGCCTAGGTATCGCTAACTCATACTCTGCGTGTTGCAATAGTTTATTCAACACTTATTTTCCGTTAGAAGGCCTGTAGTACTGATTTTGAAGGCCTCCAGGGAGATTTCTTTTACTTTGACCCAGCCTAGCAATAAGTAATGGCTTAAATGTGATTGGTCAAATGATTTACTGTGACAGTACATGTCTGGAAGCAGCACAGCCAGGGCAAAAGCTACAAAAGGAAGCGGGCAGAACATTTAAAATTATTTAATAAGTATTCATAGACAAATTATTCTAATTAACAACATCATTCTGTGATTCAGATATTTTTAGGCCAGCAGAGGAAGACCCACCAGTACCCACAACACACCACTAGGGGGCAAGAACTCCCACATTAACAACAATAAAATGCAGAAGAAGAGCATTCTAATTACCATTAAAAATTTCCTCCCATCTTTGTGCTCGACTAAAGATTTATGCTACAGAACTCTGGAAAATTGGATGAACGTTGAAGAAAAACAACTTCTCATCCTCTCAGGAGTAATTTGTTGTTTTTTATATTTTTACACTCACAGTTGGATATAAATGTAAATTACAGTATTTCTGCTTGAGCAAAGGAGCTCCTGCTGAGAATTAACCTGAAATCAAAGAAGCCCCGAAAACACTACAGCTGTTCCAACCCAAAGCCCCCCCTCCCACCGGCTAAAAAAAACATGCATTTTAGATTATTAGGAACTTTTTTAATTGGCCTAAATCTGGAATCTCTGGGTAATATTGGGTTTCTCTTGTGTTCTGTTTAAATGCTGATCATCAGGATTTACTGGTTTCCTGCAGAGAAGAAGTCCCTGATCAACATCTCTGCAGGATCTGAGTTAACTATAGAGCCAACAGAGATTTTAAACAATACTTCTCATGTGTGAGTGGTGTGTTTGAAGGAGGTCATACTTGGTGTATTTGTTTTTCTGATCGGGCGTTAGCTTATTCATCAGTGTTTGCTTTAAACTCGTTAGCTCTCTTGTTTTCTGTCTGCATGGTGTCCTTTTGAGATTCGTCCCATAATCTTTTTCCGACAGACAGAAGGGGAGAAAAACAAAGCATGTGTCTGATATGGTGATAAAATCAGTGACTCCACAGGGAGTTTTATTTTTAGCAGAGTTCCGACTGGCTCTCTCGTCTGAGTTGTGGCTACTTGAGGTGACCTTGCTCCACACTGGATTTTGGGCCCTGACATCTTACTGTTTCATTATTTCACCAGATATTGCAGGAATTTCTCAGAGAAACTGGGACTCAAACAAAAAGTCTGAACCATGTGTGGTTATAGGATTTAATCATGTACTGGCAGGTCTGTTTAATGAGATTTATTAACTGTTATAAAGCTTTAATTTGCCATTCAGTTTCCTTCTGTTTAGTTTTTTTTAGCTGCCGTACGCTGTACATTTTTATATATCCGATTTTATGTTAAATATTTTTTCAGACCTGTTTGTAGTTTTTACTCCATTACTCCTGTGAGTATCTACTTCTTGGGTTTATTTATTCAGTTACCTGATTTTTGATCTTTTTAACTGTTTTTGCAAAGTGTTTTTCCAATTATTAATTTAATAAAGTGAATTCATTTAATTGATTTTTTCTTTTAATTCTGTATTTTATTTGCTCTTTATCTAAAAGTTTGGCTCATTGACAGATAATTCATGTTTGGAGCTGCGTTGACTTCTGAGGGTTTTTGACTTTGGGCTTATTTTTGTTCTTTATGGATCATTAGAAACTCCTCCAGCTCCTGTATTTTGTCCAGAAAATATGTTCAACAACTTTAAAACTCTTAATTTTTTATCCAGTTAAATTTAAGTTTTAGTCTCTCACTGACAGCTGGATCTCAAAGGGTTAAAGCTACGATGGGTCGAACCTCTACATGTCTGACCTTCTTCAATAGCTGCTGTCAAGCTGCTTCTCATTAATAATTCCACTCTGTTGTGTTTGTGATTGGCAGTTCAGCATCCATCAGGTTACACAGCAGCTCTGTGCATGAGGACTTTATATTCTCTTGTCAGAAAGTCCCCCTGGATATTTTTTATTTCTGTTTTACTTTTACATGTAGTGACTTCAGCAGGTTGAGCAACGTAATGCTTGAAGGGAACTTTTTTCCCCCAAAGTACTTAAGAACAGTGAGTCTTACAGCAGAAAAAAATGATTTCCAAGCAGTTTGAGCAAAAACTTTAATATGCACACCCCCCATCAACATTTACAGAGTTCATATGTAAACATGTAAATGTCTTGTCAGAAGAAGAAGTTTACAGTTTTATAACATGTTACAAGAAGATAACCTGACATTTCAGGGTAATCTGGTAGTCCAGAACCAAAACACTGACCAAATCTGTCCAACCTTTATGGACTGGAGACTATTTTTAAACTAATGACACTATATGAACAAATACTAAAGGATAAAGGGCATAAACTCTGTACAGTGAGCTGCATCTCGATCAGCTACGTGACATTTTCATTGTGACAGACACATTTAACAGAAAATATTACAGGAAACAGTCTTTAGAGCAGAGTTTTTCTTTCTGTTTGAGGGAATTATAACAAAAAATTTAATAAAAACAGAATACAACGATTTGTAAATCTCATAAACTAAAATTTTATTATCAATCAAACATAAACAATATATAAGATGTTGAAACTCAGATATTCCAGAAAATGTTAGCTCATTTTAAATTTGATAGCAGCAACAAATCTCAGATCTCACGTCTCGAACAAAAATTAAATGGTGCAATTGAAAGACTACTAGAGAAATATTGAACAAATATTCAGTTTCATTGTCAGAGTTGTAACCTTTTTGGGGTTGGAGATGTAGATTCTTCTTGGTTTTATAAAGACATTTGTAATTTAGAAAGACATGAAGACTGTGTCTCCCTTCAGAGTCAAATGGTTGTTTGGTTTGCGTGGACTGAAGAGAGACAGTAGATCAATGTATAACACAGTGAGTTTATTTCAGTCAGATTGTTGTTAGCAGATATGTTTTCAGTGTAAAAGCTCTTCAGTGTTCATCTTCATCATGCAGCAGAGTCAGACCACAGAACTGCTTCCTGTTTCTAAAGTGACTCATTCTGTTTCCACATTTTAAAAACCAGCAATAAATAAATCAAATAAATGAAGCTTATTATGCAACACTCTACTTTTTATATCTGTTCACAACCCAAACGTATTGACTCATGAATATTTTTATTCAGTGTACCTCATGCAGTTGTTTTTAACTCTGTAGCTGTCAGGTATGTTGTTGAACTCTGTGTCCGTAGATTTAAAAGGGAGCATTTCCACAGAATCCATCCCAAAGCTCTCAAACTGGAAAATAAGCAAGTTCATGTTCAGTCTGGCAGTAGATTAATTCTAGCTTTGCTTCTAATAACTTATCCCGCTCTGGGATGTGATGGGTCTTATTGGCTCTGAGTGTTTGTTCAGCAGTGCTGCATCAGAAAGCCACAGAGGTCAAATTCAGATGGGAGACGAGCAGCGATGTGAAGAAAAGCCAGTCAATCTCATGCTCTGCTGTTTGCATCTAAAGTCCAATTACTACACAACTTACTAGATGGTAGTTTTTATTTGGTTCTTGTTTATTAGTTAAATACAAACAAACACTTTTCATCTGAAATACTTTTTCAGTTGGGAGTTATTGGTTCCAACTGATTTCTGTGTGTCATATAACAAACCAAAAACGTTAAGTAATAACAGATTATTTAAACTCTGAATGAAGGTCATAGTAAACACGTTTTACATGTTCCACCTTCGGCTCTGTGAGGAAGTCATTGTTAGTATTACCTAAATTTTTATTAGCTACATTAAAGAAAAGAATTTCACTTCACACTTCCGCTCATTTTACACTCATTCAGAACATTTAGGAATTTTTCACAAATATTTAACAGATTTTCTTTCAAAATAAAGTACCTTGTGACTAACTTAGCAACCTTTTCAGCTAACAGATGGCTGCACTGCACCAAAAAAGTATTACATGTATTTTTCTGTCTCTACTCTCTGCACAAGAACACGTTCACAGCAGGATTCTTAAGTTTGTTTTTCATATGCAGCTGCTGCAGTGTGTGTGAGAGAAAATATGTGTCACTGTGGTGCTTCTATATGTATCTGTTAGTTGATTTGATCCAGTAGAATGAACAGTCCAAAGAACAGAGAGAGTGAAAAAGTTAAAAAACATGTGTCAGAGGAACGTCTTAGGAGTGATGTGGGACAGAAAATCACTGAGGAAGGGACAGGAGACACAGCTAGACATGTTGAGGTTCTTTGGGAGTGATAAGGATGGACAGGATCAGTGATACAAAATAAATAAGGCCTTCTGATCAAAAAAAGGGCTACACACTTTAAAATATCTATAAATATAAGCTAAATCTCAACAAAGCTTCTGTCAAATACACATTGAATTTCAGTTTTAATGTACTACCTTGATCTAAATACACTCTGTTGGACAGCTGTACTCTTGTTCAAATGTGTTTGTGGCATGTGCACATCTGATTGTGTTAAGTAGAAGCAGATGCACATCAGCTGTTGCAGCCCATTATTACATCTGACTCATGAGGGATTATGGATTAATGCAAATATCAAACAGTAAATGTTTTGATTTATTCCCCTGTTTTAAGAGCATAATTCAATGTTTTTTATATGCAGTGTTGTTGTTGTTGTTGTTTACAGTTTATTTACCTTCATCACCTGTCACTAAAAGATAAAACAAAATATCTCATAAACCACAAGATGGATTTGAAAAAAACTTCCAACGCAATTATTGGATGTACATCTACAACTAATTAACTGTTGGAGTTAACCTTTTTCAATTAACTCTTTAATTGTAGAACAACAATTTAAAGATCTTGTCCCATAGTTACATAAAAATTCAACATGTTATATGCTCAATAATAAGAATCTCCCCTTTAATTAAATCCCAAACTAAATAAACTCGGAGGCATCGTGATGTTTTATTGTAATATTTATTTTTTTTGTACAAACCAGAAGAAGCATATCGGTTCTGCCAGTATTACAGAGAAGGGTGCTCTTCTTCACCCCGTCTACCGTGCACTGTCCTGATTAGCTGCGAGGGACAAAAAAACCCTCTGGTGGAAGTTGCCATGGCAACAGGTGTGAGAGGAGCAGGGCTCTTCAGGCTTGTTACCCATCTGTGGCATGTTGCACATTGTCTCTGAAACAGTGTCACAACACCTCAGTAAAGGACCGTCTGGGCTGAAAATCTGACAATCTGTTAATCTGGTTACATGTTTTTAATTATCAGAGGGATTTCTTTCAGGGATTAAACTTCATC
This sequence comes from Pachypanchax playfairii, assembly GCA_006937955.1. Classification (NCBI taxonomy): domain Eukaryota; kingdom Metazoa; phylum Chordata; class Actinopteri; order Cyprinodontiformes; family Aplocheilidae; genus Pachypanchax; species Pachypanchax playfairii. Next base: position 512,672 of record SSNP01000118.1, on the reverse strand, counting down.
TCAGATAGGAGAAACAAAAGTTAGGTCACCCTTTTCAGGGTGAAACTTCAAGTTCAAGTTTTTAGGAGACACATCAAATAAACAAAATGTTCAAGAAGAGCTTTAAGTAATGATGTTGTATCCAGATGTTTGTCTCCTGTTTGTCTGATCAGACTAATTGGCCAGCGTGAGTGGTGGTATTGATCAATGTTTGTGGTTTTCTGTTGACAAACATTTCTTCAGCCTCTCCTTATTGCTGTGTAACAGCATTTTAAAATCATAATGAAGGATGACACCATTCTTGTGTTTTATTGTTTGGGCTCAAATCCAGAAACAAGTAACAATAATTTATGACAAAAACACACCACATCATCTAAATGGCAAATGAAATTATAGACATTTTCATATATTTATTCCAGACTTCTTTAAAGCTGCTTAAAGTTTCTTATAGAGTAACTGACACACATCTCAACAAATGACCCTGCTGTGTCTGGAAGGAGCTGATGGGTTATTGATCCGTCCATTTGTCCTTTTTAAAGTCTGATTGGTGTTCTGCATCTGCAAAGTTGCACAGTCAGAGCAAATATGTGCAAATTGTTGTTTACAGGACAAAAAGAAAAAGACTTGATGCAGAAATGATTCTTATTGATTTGATCATCTACTGTTTGCTGATGCTCCTTATCTGAGATTTCCATGTTCATACCAACAGCTTTTCTGTTGTAGAACATACACATTTATTTCTATAATGAGCAAACAAACAAACAAACAGCATGATTAAAATATATAATTTTGGCTCTATCTCTTAATGTGTCAGGTTTGAAAGAGTTAACAAGCAGCCAGTCAAAGAAGCCAAGGACTTGCCACATAAAGCCAGATATAATTGATCTTGTGGAGTGCCGTTTATGAAGGATAAGCTTGTATGTCCCCCGAGGAAACAGATCCATTAAGATGTCCTTATTCAGTTCATTAATCCAGACTGAGGTTGTTTCATACAGTCAGTGTGTCCCTGCACAGTCTAGAGATGCACAGGCTCTTCTAGAAGAAGGTAATGATCAATTTGGTGACGAGAGCATCAAAACTTTTCTGAAAAAAAACCCCAATAAATATGAAACTCACTACTTTTTATGATTGTTTGGGATCTTTGGTAAATCATAGTTAGCTTTCGGCCATCACTTAGACATCTGGTCTTTGTTGCTGCTGTCTCATTCATCCTAATAAAGCCTGTGAATCCTTCATCTGCTCTAGTCTGCACTATAAATCACAACAGGGCATATTTAGCCTGAATTACAGCCCTCTGGTAACAAGCTGGGATAACTGGCACAAACCTAACTTGCATGAGTGTAATTGAGAAGAATAATTCAAGCTGTTCCCCTTAGTAAAGACACATGAATGATACTGTGAGAGACAAAGACTCGTGGCTCATTAGTCCTGAATATTTGATTTGTCTCCATTCTGCTTTGTCTTGGCTACAATTTGGCACAAGTCAAGTATAATCAAGTACAGTTTTAGCATCATCTAGTTGTTATACTCTTCCTGTGGGTTTTACCTTGAGTTTAAAGTGGAGGAAACATGTCCTGCAGATAAAAAAATGGGGAAAAAGAATCTAGTTTCTTAAATTGTCAGTTGTGTTTGTTGGTTTCTGAAGATACATTTGAATGAGGCAGAGACAGACGAGTCTGCACAAATCTAACGACCAGATTCCTGTTGTTCTTGATTTTGGATCAGATTTAAGAACAAAAATAATTTGAAGAAAGACAAGGCAGTTTTCAAATGAGATTTCATACATCCGTGGAAAAAGTATTTGTCTCCTAACCACTGCTGACCATAATGAATACGAAAACCAATTTCACATTTGGGAAAAAAACATGTTCCTTAAGACTTTTTGGAAAATATTTTGTGGACAGATAAGACAACAGTGAAATATTTTAGAAGCTTCTGTTTCAAGTAGAGTAAAACTTAATCTGTTTTTCTGTAAAATAACATCTCTTAATGACTCTAGTCTGAGTCTGGCCTTAAATCTGATGTTTAAGCTTAAAAACTTGCAAATATGGCAGATAAATCCACACAACACTGTCCACACGCCTGATCCAAAGTGTTTACATTTAAAACATTTCTAATATCAAGTTTCAGTAAATTTTAGGTTTTGCAGAATTATTTTAAGCATTCTCCTCTTCATGCAGTTGAATTACATCAGTCTCATTTATCAAACACAGAATTTACTTCCAGTGAACTTAAAGTCGTGAGAGAAATAAACACAGTAATGCAAGTAGCATTTACAAAAAACATGACCCATAAAACATGAACACACAAACAAATACATATAAATAGTCACAAATATTCCCATTTATAGTAAAAGAAAATAAGTGCAGGGTAATTTTACTCATGCATGAATCATATCTGCAGGAGATTTGAACCAAAAACCATCTCTAGAAAGACTAAAAAGATGCAGCATGTTTTAGGATTTTGTTATTTTTCAGCCTCGTATATCCATCAAAAGGCTCAGAGTCTCATTCTACGGCTGCTGAAGATCAATAAATGTTGGCACTATTTCTGAAACAACTTCAGGGACTGATCAAACCATCTGAGAGCAGAAGAACTGGAGCTAAAATCACTTTTGGACCAAAAAGTGGAAATAGAGCTAAAGGCTGTCTGGTTGTTGTGTTATGAGACATATTACAGCAAGTTACAGTCTTCAAACTGGATTTGTGTTAAAACGGCCCACGTCTGACTCTTTCTTGGACTTTCATCATCTTAAATGATTGTTCTGTGGAATAAATCTGATTTTTTACACCGATGTGAACTGCTTTAAAGTGTTTTTTTTTCTTATTTCTGTTATTGGTCTTATCTTTGGAGAGGGTTTTCTCTGCAACATCAGGATGTAATGTCTTGTTTTTCCTTGTTGTAAATATAGGAAACTTTCATTTCTATAGAGTTGCTCATTAATTTCTGGCAAACTTATTTTTTCCCCTTCCATCATTTTTGTGATCTTATTTTTTACTCAGTTTGTATCTAAAATGGAACTCATTGCATCTCATGTAAAAACACACCTTTTGTCTCTATAAATGAATCTTTAAAACTTATTGTTCATTTTTTATCGGGAAATTCCAAGTGAAGAAGTAAAACTTTTGCACTTGTTGCATATTTTAAAGCTGTATGTACATCGCAGCTACATCAGTCAGAACACTTGTCTTATATGAAGATGTTCCATCCAGCTGCATGAACCTGCTGCTTTTTAATAGATCAGCTGATTGAGACTTTACCTGTATGAACAGGATCCAAGTGAACTCTGATCAAACAATAACTACATTTATATACAGTGGGGCAAAAAAGTATTTAGTCAGCCACCAATTGTGTAAGTTCTCCCACTTAAAAAGATCAGAGAGGCCTGTAATTTTCATCATAGGTATACCTCAACTATGAGAGACAAAATGAGGAAAAAAAAATCCAGAAAATCACATTGTCTGATTTTTAAAGAATTTATTTGCAAATTATGGTGGAAAATAAGTATTTGGTCAATAACAAAAGTTAATCTCAATACTTTGTTATATAGCCTTTGTTGGCAATGACAGAGGTCAAACGTTTTCTGTAAGTCTTCACAAGGTTTTCACACACTGTTGCTGGTATTTTGGCCCATTCCTCCATGCAGATCTCCTCTAGAGCAGTGATGTTTTGGGGCTGACGCTGGGCAACACGGACTTTCAACTCCCTCCAGAGATTTTCTATGGGGTTGAGATCTGGAGACTGGCTAGGCCACTCCAGGACCTTGAAATGCTTCTTACGAAGCCACTCCTTCGTTGCCCGGGCGGTGTGTTTGGGATCATTGTCATGCTGAAAGACCCAGCCACGTCTCATTTTCAATGCCCTTGCTGATGGAAGGAGGTTTTCACTCAAAATCTTACGATACATGGCCCCATTCATTCTTTCCTTTACACGGATCAGTCGTCCTGGTCCCCTTGCAGAAAAACAGCCCCAAAGCATGATGTTTCCACCCCCATGCTTTACAGTAGGTATGGTGTTCTTTGGATCCAACTCAGCATTCTTTCCCCTCCAAACACGACAAGTTGAGTTTCTACCAAAAAGTTCTATTTTGGTTTCATCTGACCATATGATGTTCTCCCAATCCTCTTCTGGGTCATCCAAATGCTCTCTAGCAAACCGCAGACGGGCCTGGACGTGTCCTGGCTTCAGCAGGGGGACACGTCTGGCACTGCAGGATTTGAGTCCCTGGCGGCGTAGTGTGTTACTGATGGTAGCCTTTGTTACTTTGGTCCCAGCTCTCTGCAGGTCATTCACTAGGTCCCTCCGTGTGGTTCTGGGATTTTTGCTCACCGTTCTTGTGATCATTTTGACCCCACGGGGTGAGATCTTGCTTGGAGCCCCAGATCGAGGGAGATTATCAGTGGTCTTGTATGTCTTCCATTTTCTAATAATTGCTCCCACAGTTGATTTCTTCACACCAAGCTGCTTACCTATTGCAGATTCAGTCTTCCCAGCCTGGTGAAGGTCTACAATTTTGTTTCTGGTGTCCTTTGACAGCTCTTTGGTCTTGGCCATAGTGGAGTTTGGAGCGTGACTGTTTGAGGTTGTGGACAGGTGTCTTTTATACTGATAACGAGTTCACACAGGTGCCATTAATACAGGTAACGAGTGGAGGACCGAGGAGCCTCTTAAAGAAGTTACAGGTCTGTGAAAGCCAGAAATCTTACTTGTTTGTAGGTGACCAAATACTTATTTTCCACCATAATTTACAAATAAATTCTTTAAAAATCAGACAATGTGATTTTCTGGATTTTTTTTCCTCATTTTGTCTTTCATAGTTGAGGTATACCTATGATGAAAATTACAGGCCTCTCTGATCTTTTTAAGTGGGAGAACTTACACAATTGGTGGCTGACTAAATACTTTTTTGCCCCACTGTAATTTATAAAATAAGCTGTTTATTGGATTTTCTGACTATATTTATGTGTCCACAGATGGGATGTTTGGGAGGTGTCACTCTGTTCCAGTGAAGGAAGTTTACACCTACGACGTCTCCCCATCTGTAGTGCAACGTTTCAGGATTCTGCTGGAGAAGTTGTCCAACAGAGGTACACACATGCACAACACACATGCACGACACACTCTGCTTCCTCTCTGCACACTCTAAACAAATTACACTCTGAATCCAGTTAGTGAAACTGTTTTTCAGACGATAAATATATTTACAAAGTCCACGTTTACATGTTTATTGTTTTTTTTAGAAAGATACAAAGATATTCAAGCTGAAGATCAGAGTTCCTGTGGTGTGTTGTTTGTTTTTATTCTCCTGTAGTCTGTAGTAAAAATCTGTGTTCCTCTTATATAACCTGATAGAATTTAATACATTTCAGTGAAATGGATCATCGTTTGGCTGCTAAATGTAAATGATGGTTTTCAGGTTTGGAATAAATTATGTAAATCTTTTAAATCTTTTCAATTTGTTTTAAATTGATTAAAGATTATTATTATTTTTTCTTTTAAATAAAAACAATTTCTCTGGAAGTAATAAGTAGGAAGAACAGGACATTGTTTTGGGGAATTCTCTCCTTTCATCCTCAGAGCTCAGAGTTCGGTTTGGTCCTGCTGGATTAGATCATCTGCAGACTGAATCTGAGAGCATGTGTTTTATTTCAGATGGAGGTTTGGAAATAATCTCACGTTGTCTGTGTGGAAATGATAATAACCATCATACATCTGCCCTTCTGCTGTAATAAGATGCTGTTAATGTGCAGAACCAGCAGATGGAGGCAGAGTCCAGTCTAACGTCCCACCCACAAGTCGCTTTCATCCACTTTCATCATGTGACTTTGCCTTGAACAAAAAATAAATAAATAAAATCTGACTGCTGCAGAGAAAAAAGAAAAACAAGTTAATTTCTGAGTTTTCTCAGCAAAGTATCAGTAAAGTGCAACAGTTTTAGCACAGATTGTAACTTAATCTGTGATTTTTTTTTTTGCTCAACTCTTTAAATCTCTTATTTGGCACACATCATTCCATCTGGAGCAGGAAAAAACTGCTAATTCTTGAATCTGCTAGTTTAATAAATATAGATTTTTTTGAAAAGGTAACAAATCTTGAAATATTAATTGAAACTTTGCACCTGAGATATCTGGCTTTCTGCACATGATTGTATGGACAAAGTGCTTCAGCAGGTGACACGTCCTCATTTTACTTTCTGGAAGTTCCTGGAAAGGTCTCACCTGCTCGCAGGACGTCTTGAGTCATTTAATGTTTTTTTTTTTGCATTAGACTTTGTGTGTCACTCTGTTGTCTCACCTCGTCCTTTTACTGTGATTGTGTTCACTGGAAAAAATAGTTTTTGTCCTTTGACCAGACGTCCTTTTCTTATTTGCTTGTGAATGGAACATCTGATTTTTATTTGCTTTTCTTTTTGAAGTCCTGATAAAAGAGTGAGCTGCAGGTGCTGCAGTGTCTACCATCTTTCCACTCTTTGTCTGTTCCCTCCAGCCTCACAGTCTCAGTTCGGTAGTCACATGTTGGAGCATCATACACCTCAACACGCCGACAGATTCCTGCCCACATTTCAGCAGTTGGTTTAGTCAGTGAGAGGCGTAGAGTCGCTCTGAACATCCTGGCAGGAGCTACGACGTTTATTAACCTGTCGTGTCAGATGCCGTCTGTTCGCCCGATGCCAACTCTCTTTTTCGCAGCCACCACAGCTGCCATTAAAAGCTCAGTTTTATGACTCTTTGATGGTGAAAGCTTTGCCCGACACGCTGCACAGCTGTTAGAGATTCGGATTGCTGGCAGCTGAGATCGTAATTCAGTTTGCAGGGGTCTAAAGAAACAGTCCTGGTTCTGACTGTAATGTTCTGAAATGAGTTAAGCTGGTGTATAATTAGATTCTCTGCTGATTGGGGTTGGAGAGAACATTCAGTTTGAAGTGGTCGTGTTTCTTTTGGATTTTTGTGCCTATTGGTTGTTTTTACCTCTTAAAGAACTTATTTTTGTGGCTTTTTTATTTTTATTTATTTACTTTTTTCATCACATCAAGTTCAACTTTCCCAGAGAATAAAAGGTTGCAGTTAAAAGTTTTAGGACATTTTTGGTGCACCTTCTTGTTTTAAGAATATAAATCATTTTTCTGTTTCTGTTCATTTGGCTTTAGATGAACTGAATCTCCATCATGATTAGTATCAAATTTAAAAAATATATTTAATGACGAATCCTTTTTTCTCTCGCTGGGTTGTTACTGCCTAGATTTAAAATGCTGCTGATGTTAATGTATATTTGTAACAACAAGTCAACAAATATTAGTTTCAACAACATGATGACAAAGTGAAAAAGGTGACTTATTGTCTCCATCTGTACAGAGATTCATGTCCTGCAGCCTTCAGTGTTGTTGAGGATTTATGGATCTGCAGGTCAGAGGTGAACACAGAGACGGTCAGAGATTGTTTACTGTTTTAGATTTAAAATTTCATATACTGTAAACTTATTTTGCAATGTGTCTGGTTTGTTTTTACTTCTTTAAAGCCTGACTGGGTTTCATGTTTCTGATTCAGATAAACGATGTTAGTTTTGAATCACCAGGTTTTGTGTCTGTGTTTGGGTTTTACATACAGATTCATTCTTTCTACTTCTAATCAACAATTTTCCATCATTTTTTATTAATTTTTGTTTTGGTGTTAACTCTACTTGGTTTTATTGCTTGACTTCTTTTATTCCTTCCATATCTTGAGTTTATTGTATCGCTGTTCTTGCTCTGATTTTAAAAGTGCGTTCTCTGATGGACCTGCATCTCGTAGCATCACATCTGGAGTCGCAGTCTGCGTTACTTGAATCTTTCAGCAGCGTCATTGCTCATCTGCCAAATGCCTCGCTTCATGTTGTGCTTTGTGCACCGCGGCCATATTTCCGGTAACATTTTGTTCCGCTATCCCATCTGGCGTTGGCGCCCGCTCTTCTGTTCGCTTGCCAAGAAGCTGTGTTTGGATGCATGTTAAGCATAAGCAACAGACGTGAATGCCGAAGCAGCTCATCAAGCTTGTCCTTTTGCACACTCTCTGATAAGATTAATTTTTTTTTTTTGTCGTTGTATTTGATACTCTTAACTTTTAAAGTTCCATAAATAGAAAGAAATGTCTCTGACACTGATACAAACACAGTTGGACATCCAGGTGATAGAAATGAGGACAAGAGACACAACAACCAACACAAATAGATTTTATTAAATCAGGAATAAAGAATCATTCATGATGAAAACATCAAACAAATGAAGACAGTTTACATCCTCTTCCAACATTAACTTTTATTAGCTTTTAATATTTTAATAAACTTTGATTTAAATTTACTCCAATGAAATATTTCTTAATATTTACAGCCAAATATATCAACTTATTAGTACTATCTACCAGAGGATCTTTTTCTCTGGTATATTAATCACCACTTTTAGAAAGTTAGAAGTGTGATCAATGAATTTGAAGGATCAAATCAAGGTAACATCATGGAGGTGTTTATTTCACTGTAACATGAAGAGAAGCTGCAGGCTGTCTGGTGGTAAATACTCTGGCCTTTCACTATGTTCTCTTGACTTATTCTCTAAACACGTATTTGTTTTTTTGTTTTTAGGTTTAACCTGGGAAGATGATTCCACACAACAGGTTCTGTCAAAAGAGTTATCCAAACTGAGGAGGATTCCCTACCAGCCACAGCAGAAAGGACTCGTCTACAACAGCAACAGCAGGTGACGTGTTTAAAACAATTAGTCATCAGCTCTGCAGCATTAAGGTCAAACAAGAAGTTGTTTCAGTCCCAGAACTGATACTAGGGAGGTAAAGATGATAACACACTCATCACTGATGTGCAATTCAGTGGTTAAGGTTTAGGTTTAGGTAAATACAGCTGTTGCATGTAAGTTGTGAGGCTGCATGTGTTCATTCTGCAGGCCGGTGGCTGAAGCGATGGACCCAGAAGATCAGAGAGTGAAGCCGGTGGAGGTAGAACTTAACAGAAATCTGCAGACATATCTTCAACGTTTGGGCCTCCTTCCTAAGACGTCATCATCATCTGGTCTCAGCAGACCTGGAAAAGTGAGAAGTTTGGTTTGTCTGTCATATTTAAATGATCCAGTTTTCCTGCAGGTTTTAAACATGCAGCCTCGTCTTAAAAAAACAAACCTTGACCCCTCTTCACTTTATAATTATAGGCCCAAAGTATTGGAAAAGGTTGTTTTTATACAGCCACAGTCTTTGTTAGATACAAACTGTGAGACTGGGACTGTCTGGTGCCTGCAGACGTCAGTCTGGAACTTCTGACCCTTTTATGTTCAGATTCACCAGTTTTCTGGAGGAGAAAAGAAACAGGATGACTGTAGGAACACTAAGGAACACAAATGGAACAAACAGTGTTAGTTGGGATCAACAAAGATGCCAGAATGTCTTAGTATGAGGAATAGTTTACTTTCATATTATTATAGTTTTACCATCATTCAAGCTAATGCTATTTCATGTTATGTGGGCGTTAATTGTCCTGGCAGTTTACTTTGGGACTATTTTTAATGCTAAGTTATCTACCAGTAACAACTCTTCTGAACACGGTCAGATATAAGAACGGAACATGAACAGAAGAAGCAGCTGAAGTCCAAAGACTGTTCTTGATGGATCTTAAAAGATTCCACCCTTTAAAACAAAATATAGAAAATGTTGAAGTGGTTTAAAATGTTTCCACTAAACTTTATAAATGTGTGTTTGTGTATTAGAGACTGTTTAGAGTCAGAAACATCTGTCTCTCCAAAGCCAGGACTATTTCCTCTCTAGCTTCTCTTCTTTTTCATCATTCCAGCTGCTGCAGAAACCAGGACCTCCATCCAACCAGCTCCTTACCACACAGGCTGACGGTGACCTTCTCCTCAACGCCCTGAGGCAATATCTCACTGGGCATCTCTTCCAGCACGGTGGGGGTATGAACCCCTCCGAGCAGGAGGCCCCCTCTCTGCGCCTCAGGCCCTTTTACAACAATGGCATAGAATATCCCGGGCTCAAAAAGGAAACTTCGAAATCCAGACTTCTGAAGATGGGGAGAACTCCAGGGACTTCAGACAAGGAGCCACTCACATCTGTAGATGGTTTGTTTTTTATTCTCGATGCATTTCATCAGAAAATCACTGGCTGTATGAAACATAGAGCTGTGGTGCAGGTCAGGTCTTCCTCTTGGGACGTCATATCATCCTGCCGTCACATTCTAACACACGTCTGTTAAACTATAAACGATGCCAGACTAAACTTTCCTGCCTTACATACAGATGTGAGAGCTGAGGAGGAAAAACATGAATTTTACATGTGATTTTAGTTTTTATATTTCATTTCATATTAATATTGTCAAGCTCTCTTTCATGAAATCCAGTGAATAAAAAGAAAAATGAAGAAAATTGATTCTAAAATGTTTCCTGTAAGATGCTGACTGAGGATGAGGCTGCAGCTGCACATCTGTCACAGCATTTATATGTTGAAATAGCTTCAACTCTACTCTGCCCTGTTTGTAGGAACATCAACAATTCCAGAATTATTCTTGAATTTATTTAAACAACAAAAAAGTCGCCAGATGCTGCTGCTCTGATTTGAGGTTCCAAACTCTTCTAAACTTGCTATCAGAAGAAAATACGTATTTTTTTTTGCGTCCTTCTGTAGGAACCCAGCTGGGACTCCAGCTGTAACAGCACAGCAACGTGTCACTGAAAAGAATGAAACAGCATAATATTTTACATGATCGGCATCATTCTAACGACTGCATGTGGTTGGAGCAACAATATGGTCTTCCTATATGCAGATGTCAAGTTCTTCCATGATGGAACGCATCATGTCTGTTTAGTAGTTCTGAAACTTTCAGGAGACACATCAGTGTGTAGTTCAAGTTCTGGGCTTGTGGTCGTTCATAACAAGCTGTTTATTTTAACTTTAAAGAAAATAATGAATTTGTAGGATTGTGTTTAACTCCAGATAGTTAATATCATTTTAACTTATTGGTTTTAGTCCATTTTTATATTGAAATACACAACACATGAGACTCATGCATCAAAATGTTTAACCTATATGTTTAAATATAAATGAGTAAAACAGAGTTTAATGATGTCATTTAAACACAAAGTGTAAACGTTACTACAAGTTGACACAATCAGCAAAGTTTCAGTTTAATCCTCAATAAAAATGAACAACTCTGTGACTCAGGTCTGTTGATCAGCTCCAGCACCTGATGAAGATGATTTAATTAACTCCTCATTAAGTTCTACAGAGACCTGTTAATGACCTGCTCTTCTAAACCAGGTGTGCTGAAGCAGAGGAACATCTAAAACCAGCAGGACATTCGTCCCGTCAGGCTGGAGTTTGACACCTGGGCATGTTACAGTTAAAAAGTTTATATTCAGCTGACCAGAACTCACCAGAACACTCATTAAAGATACTAAAAGCATTAAAAGAGAGAAATGTTTAACACATCCAATGTGTTTATTTGTCTCCTTCTCAGAGAAGTTCATTGAGAATGTTGTGAAGAATGTTGGCAGGCAGCATGTGAATGTGGACAACCTGACGCCGCAGGACCTGGACCAGCTGTCCCGCCTAATAGCTGATGCTCTGCTGGTGGTCGACCAGGACCAGGCACCAAACAGGGGCTTGTCCCGGGACAGAGGACCTGGACTCAGAGACCTGGAGGGAGAGTTGAGGGACTCAAATGAGGAAACTCCCAAAAATGAGGAAGAGGAGAATCTTTTCCAGAATGGACCCACTGTGACACCACCTGAGATCCCTCCTGTATCACAGGCAGCACCTCAAGGTCCGTTACAGCTGCTTATGTTTGGGTTTTTCTCTAGAACTAAATTAAGTAAATCTGAAAATCACGCAAACATAATTTAAATTTAAAAAGGAGCTTTAAATGCACCACAAGCGTGCAACATAAAAATCAATTTAAAGTAATTAAGTTTGAAACAGTTAATGGTTCTTTGTGAGGCTGCTGGGATAAACGTTCTCACAAAATACTCTGCAGCCTTTAACATAATGAGAGCCGATAAATAAGATGGTGTTTAATAATCTCTAATAATCATGTCTGATCATTCTTTAGTTTAGTGCAATTTTTTGTTTTTAATCAGTAATAAAACTAACATAGAGAAGCGGATTTTAGTTTGAATTTCTGTTGAATTTGCTGCTATTTGACTGTTCCAGCTTCTTTTTTTTTTTTTTTTTTTTTTTTTTTTTTTTTTTTTTTTTACTGTCTTCTCATGAATCACAAAGTATTTAAATATATTTTCCCTTTCTTTCATCAGAGCGGCACACTGATGAAGAGGAGACTCGTTTCAAAGACATGGTAAGAAATCGATCAGCTTTTTAACCTGCAGCTTTCAAAAACATGTTTTACATCACTCACTTTACAAAGTTGGAAAAAAAAAACAATCTGAACCCCCCCCTCATGATCCTTTTTATGTTTTAAGTCAATTTTTTTATGCATTTTATTCCCAGTACTATTACCAGCTGTTTGAAGTTTGTCATTTTCAAATTTGACAGATACTTTCTGTACCTTTCAGTTTTACTTTTTGCTATAAAAGAGTTAAATCTAATATTTTTATTGACACAAACTCTAAGATCGAAGCTAGACTTTAAGTGGTTTCCAAATCAGCTTTTTCTACCATTTTTAATTTCTTGTCTAATAGTTTAGATACAAACATCTTAATGAAACTCCGAACGGTTGTGAAAAGATTTAGATTTGCTTAAAAGTGGAACAAAGTGACATTTTTCTGCTGGTAAGATGAACAATTATCCTGAATCCAGAACCTGAAGTATATTATAACAGCATTTAGCAGAGACACTGACAGGTTGAGTTTTAACTCCAGGTAATTATCTCCACACGCCAGGTGACTGCCAACACATTAACATCAGAACAACTCCCACCTGAATAGTTTAAACAAAAAGTTCTGAATCTAAAACCTCTAAATATCACATGGTTTAATGTGCTGCTGCGACTGGAAGGATATTAAAAAATAAATGTTTGAACTTTACTGACCAGAACTAGCCTGACTCTAACCACCAATCATGTTTTTTATTTTTTTCAGAAAATGACAACAGCAATTTACTTTTAAATCATAATACTCATATCGCATGTTGCATATTTTAGGGTTAATATTCACTTTTTTTAATGCGAACATAATGATTTTATCAGTCTATATAAAATAATGAAAATAAAACCAGAGTGTTCGAATGTGAGTGGTGAACATTTGATCCATCGATTATCCACGATTTCCTGTTAAAACAAGAGACTGAAAATGTGTAAATAGTTTGATGGGTTTGTTTTAGTCCTCGACATCTTCCTTGGCAGAGCGCTGGTGCAACAGTCTGCATCTCCATGATTATGTGAACTAGCTGCACCTGTGGCAGTAGACTAAAACCTGCTGGGTGTGGCTTGAGGTCGATCATCACTGGGGCTGTTAGCTGCTTGGTTAAACTGGTCTGCTGTAGCAGTTAAATGAATTGGGACTACCTTGTGCAACTGTTTTAAATCCTTCCACTCTAAACATTTATCTTTATTACAGACTGAGAATGGAAACCTGTTGACCAAACTCCTCACCTACCTCGATAAAACCTCCTTCACTGGTACTCCTGCGGTGAGAAGCCATTACGATGTTGCCATGGAGATGCCCAGGAGCCGGCAGGTGGGCCTGGAAAACGTCCAGAGTCGCACCAGTGAGGCAGCGGTGACGGTGCAGAAGAAGGACGCCTCTCAGTCTGTGCAGGAGGTGTCGGAGGTGGAGGGCTGGATCAAAGAGGTGGTGCCTCCTCCGGCGTCGCTTGTGTACGAAGAGCCGCACAGGAAAACGATACACGCTCCGGAGCTGCAGCTGGATGTCAAAACCAGCAGGAAGAAACCGGATGACGACATCTTTGGTTATGTCATCACAGACACAAAGTAAGTGTAAAGTCAACATGAACAAATGAATCCTGAATTTATGGAAAATATCTGATTTTAAAATGTTAAACGAGCTTTTCAAAATAAAACTTGAGTTTGGTCTGATCACTCACAAAAAATCAGTTGGTTCAGATGCTACTTTTAACCAAAAACTTTCAAATGTTGTATTTGTTGCATTTAATTTTTAACTATTGAACAAAAGTTAATTTAATTAGATAAAAAGGGAAACAAAATTCTGCAAACGATGCTGCTAATTGATGCTCTTCACATCAGGCTAAATGAGCACATTTAATGTCTTAATTAAAGCAAACGGCTTGAATACGAAACAACAAATCTAGATGGAAAATCATTTTATCTGTTTATCAGTGAACAAACTTATTAAATACTGAACACATTAGTCAAATAGCTGGTGGTTACTCCCACGTGCTGAATGGTCCCTGCAGATTTATTAAAGATGACCATCATAATTAGAGGAATGCATAATACATCCCAAACTGTGGAATATGTATTGTCATACTTTAAAGTTAGTATGATGCAGATATATAGAAATAAGGTATTATTGGCCCATCCTTACTTCTAACACTAAACAGCTAAAATCTGTGACTGCAGTTTTGTTTTTACATCTGGAAATTGATCTGCTTTTTTTTTTTTTACAATTTCTGTAGTTGAAGACAATAATACATCATAAAACATGTGTGTAGAACTTTCATTCTGTAAAACAGATTCAGAAGTTGCTGCAGCTCAAAGTTCCTCAGAGTATTTAACACCCTCCTCTTTGACCCTTCTCATTGATTTTTTTTTTTTAAGTGTCTCTTGACATTTGTCTGTCTGAACTACAAAGTATGACTAAAGTCATCCTTGATCGTCCATGTTATCAAACCTCTTCACACTGAACTGCCGCTTTAACCCCGATGTGGAAACACAATATTCATCAAAGCTGCAGAATGAAAATCTTTGACACAAATACTCCTTCATGCTTGACTTGTCAGTGTCAACACTTCCACCTCGGTTTGTTTGACTGCAGCGAAGCTCTTGAACAAATATATATATATCAGCTTAACCTGATGAAACTTTACTGCATCGTAGTAAAAACTCAAACTGATTAAAAATAGCAGCTCCTCAATCCACCTACAGTTTATCAGATCTGTGCTGCCTGAAACCGGACGGCTTCGCTGTCTTCATGTCAAACTGGGATTTAATAGTGATTCTGAAAATCAATCCAACAACATCTTCAGCTCCCGATAAAAACTTGAACATGGTTAACGTCCCTTGAGTGTGAACATTTTTTTACTTTGATTTTTTTTTTTTTTTTAAACAGGTATTTTATATCTGACTTTATTTAAAAAGATAAAAATCAAGTCAGCCTGTTCAGTTAATTATGAAGAAATATTTTAAAATACTAGATATTTTCCCTAAAATATGTTCTACATGATAAAATAATAGATTTCTTAATCTTCAGAGCAAAAATGCTGCTTCTGGTAAAACTATTAAATATCTGACCTGTTTGTAGTAATTCACAAAATATGAGAGCAATACACTTTTTCTGCTTAAAGTAGTATAAAATAACTTAGACAAGTTTCAATACAGTAGCTTAAAGTTTAAGTTGATACTCCTTGAAAAAACATGTTCATCTTCATATTAGACACTCTGGACCCTCCGATGGCTTTACTATAGACTAAATAACTTCAGTAATTCAGGTCTCAACAGGAAGTGGTGTTCTGATGATTTATGCTGCCCTGAAGAAAAATGCCTCCATAGTATGAATTAATAATTTCATAATGAAATGTTATTAGAAGTTTATACAGTATTCTTTATGGTGAGTGTGTCCTGTTAATTATTTAATAATATTTTTATGATCCTTCCCTGATATTTTCTATATAAAAGCCCTCTGGGTCCTTATCAGCCATTGTTGGGTCCTTATCTTCTGGGTGTGTCCAAACATTTGCCTGTCGCTCTGACAATGTAAAGAAAGTAAAAATAACTTCACATTTAGTGTTTCTGTCCTGGGAGAATTTATTTAATAGGTAAAATGGAAAAATATAGAAACAAAAAGAAATGATAAATCTGTTTTTATTGAAGTCAAGACTGTAGAACAGCACATGTGCAGAATAAATCTGTAGCACATCTCAACAGGTAGCATATTTAAACAGAACACCGAGCAATGGCCGTCTGAGACGGCTGCAGAAAAATTATTTAGTACTGATTTAAAAAGTGCTGAGTACTAGAATAGTTTTTGAAGTTGAGGTCTGACCGTCTCTGTCATACAGGTAACTCATTCTCAAATACAGTAAGTTTCTTTCTGGTTGGTCTGACTGTCACTATCTTATCAGAACAAATTGAAACTCCTATCAGATTTCGCTTGTGAACTTTTGTCCATCGGTGTCAGAAGGTCGAGTCAGACTTTATTGTTTCATGAACAGTAACTGAATGAAGTTAATTGCTTCTTTTTTTTTTTTTTTTTTCATTGTCTCTTCCATCCAAACCTCTCTTCTTCATCACTCCTTGTTTCCTGCCTCCTCATCCCCTTAGTCGGCTCCAGACAGACGAAGGCCTTCACCTGATGGAGATCTTGGTTCGGCGAGCGAATATCCAGATGACAGATTTGGCTGAATTTTTGTACGTATAGCTGCTTTTTCTTTACACGTAAGATTGAGAGATTCAGCTTAAACATTTCTGGGTAAAATTAGTCACGGTCAGGTGTATTTTGTCAAATCCAGAGTCTGATTTATTTCAGTTTTTCTAGTTTGTGGTAGTTTCTCACTTCTGGTAAGCAAGATGGCGCCTGTGTTTGGCCTCGCCACTGCTTGCCTCATATTTTGGAACATCTTTGGAACATTGGCTAGATGCTATCGCTCTACAGCTAAAGACAAAACTGAAGTGCTGGATCCACCGGTACTTGGGTCATTTGAGCCTGTTTGTTAAACCAACCCTTAGAAATCTTGGTGTTTTCTTTGACAGAGTTTTCTTTACAGCATCACTTTAAACAACTCACAAAGAATTTATTTTACCATTTGAGAAACAGCTCTAAACTCAGGTCACTGGTACCCGAAGATGATCTTGAGATGATTATTCACACCTTTGTGTTGTCTCGTTTAGACTACTGTAACAGTCTGTTTTCTTGTCTAAACAAAAGAGTTGTCCCGTTTGCAACAGGTCCAAAATTCTGCAGAGAGATTACTGACTGGTGCTGATAGAAGAGCTCATATTACCCCCACTTTAAGAGCTCTTCATTGGTTTCCAGTAGTCTGTCAAATCGACGTTAAAATCCTTGTGCTGACCTTCAAAGCTCTGCGTGGTCAGGTCCCGTTATGTTTAAAATCCGTTTTTAATCGATATAAACTGTTTCTAATAGAACATTGTTCACCCATTTTCACTAAACATTCAAAATATTAAGCATTCTATTTGTTGAAGAGGAGTAATATGAATGTTTGATGGGTTTTAAAATACTTTAACAAAGAGAAACGTCATGTTTTGATGCATTAGAAGAAACTGCAGGAGACTAAAACAGATTTTTACAGATTGTACAAAGGAAGAAAATACATGCAAGTTGGAAACTGTTATCCCAAAACCTGAAACTGTTGTAGCTTGTTTCAGTTGATTTAAGGGACATTAAAGGAAGCAGGAATCTGCGTGAACAATCACAGTAAGTACGGTCTCTGTTGGGTGTCTGATGTGAAGTCTTATCCATCCTTGATTTTCTAATATCAAAACATTTCTACTTAAATGAAAACTAAGTGTCTCGAGTATCTTTAAGTGTAACTTCAGTGAAGAAGTGTTTGAATAGTTTAATGTGGGGCTCTCAAACATAATTTGTTCCTCTGAAAAGGAAAAAGCTCCGAACTGGTGTAGAAACCAGATCACAATGAGGCTGAACTTCATAAGCTGGAAACAAAAAACTTCAAAATGAATGTTCATGTTCACATTCTTTAAAAGACTCTACTAGTCCAGATCTTTTCCTACTCGTATCTTAAAGTGTTTTTCTTTTACAGAAAGAGGTAAACATCCCCAAAAATTTTATTTTCCAATGTCTAACCTTTGAACTGGTCCTTATATAATTGGCTGCTCATGATAATTCTGCTCCAGATTTACCCAGAATGCATCTACCATTTGTTCCACCTGTCTGTAACTGATCCTGAAGTACTTTGTTACACACTCAGGTTGTGTCATAAATACATTATATGTATGAGGCCCTATAAGAGGACGCAGATCCAGGTCCGAATAAAAGGAGTAAAACAAATCTACACTCAACGAAAGCCAGTGCAGTGTGTTCAGTACAAGAAGCTAAAAATAAAAGCCTCTAAATGTCTAAAATGTCCTCTTTGCCCTGTAATGTAACTGCCTGTGGCCATGCAGCCTTCCCAGCTGTCAGACAGCCAAGCAGTCAAATAAAAAATGAATTGCATCAAGAAAAACTCTTTAATCCAGCAGCCATTTAAAATTACAACCATCGCTATGTACAGACTAAAAAACACAGTGGAAGCAAAGGTCGCTGCATGACTCATAACATCCATAGTTTACTTTCCTCACAACAGCCAGTCTACCTGTAGGCCTGAGTGGGTGGCAGTTTTCTCATAGGGGGTGCATCACATACAAACACGCTTCAAATGTTCCCCGTAAGAGATGTGCAGCACCGAATCCTCCACATTCTCACCCCCCCTTCCGGCATGTCGGATCAGAGAGGGCAAACTGGTGGGATCAAAGCAGAGAAACCACAAGTGAAGTCAGGATGAAAAGCAGCGGCCTTGCAGAGCACAAACCCAGTGAAGTGGACGTGTTTTTATTAGCACCATGTTTCGTCTGCTGTAGGGTTCGAGAGGTGCTGGTTGTCCTGTGTTGACACACTGGAGGCAAGATGGCAAACATTTATTAATGAAACTGTCATTTCTCACTGTTTCTCCTTTTTTCTGTCTTTTTAAGAATCTTTTTTTCTTCACTTACCCGTGCTAGTTGTTTTCTGTCCTCGTCATTCCAGTTCTGACTTTGCATTGGATTCAAAACCCTGTAAATTCAATGAGCTGCAACAGCAGAACAGTAGTTTTTTCATGGGTTTGGCGTTATCGTCTCTGTACTGACATTTATTGTACTAAACTTGTGAAACAATGCTTTTGCACATTTTGCAAAATTCATTTACTCTGAAGCTGCAAAACCTGTTTATCTGATATGAGTGGGCAGTCATACACAGGAGGCTGTTTTAACCTTTAAATATGAGTTGGTACATTCCAGACACTGAATTTTGAAGACATGATTACATTTCTTAAAAGAAACTACTAAGATAATTCTGTTAAAAACGGTTAATTTTATGACTTTTTCATAAAAGCTTTGACAAATTGTTTTAAAGCACTTGTAGGGTGTAAATACTGATAATAGACAGATGGGCTCTCCTGTAATTTTAAATTGATTTATTAATATCCAGGATAAATAAGGGAGGAAGAAATTACAGTAATTTTATAACTTTTTATTTCCATTTGATTTAATGTTGTTGACTTGATCAAAATCCAGTTGGCTGCCTTACTGATGGAGGGTTTCATGTTTATAGGCTCTTTACTGCAACACAAAGCAGAAGTAAAACCAGACACAATGAGCCTTATATAAAGTTCAAGGTTGGAATGCATTGGCTACTTTAAATCTGTATTCTGTGAAATACACTTTTTTTCAAATAAACTTGACTGAACTCAGGAAATCTCTCCTGCAATTAAAACTTCCAGAAAAGTAATTTGCAACATTTTAAACATTCAGTGAACATTTAATGTGTGGAAATAAACTCACTTCATAGCACAAAAAGCAAAAATGGAAGTTTGGTGGAAACTTTTCAGACACTTTACCTTTTATGGCATTAAAATTTTGCCAAATTCTGTCATTCAATGTTCTCAAATCATTGATCATAATGATCTTTGGAGAATCATTTTGGATTATTTATCTTGTCAGCAGATAATGATTTGATTAAATCAGTCTTCTCTTTGTCCTTTTTCTCTTGTTGGAGTTTTGTTTTTTTTGGATTAATTTAACTGTTGAGATTTTCTAACAATGTTGTAACATAATTTTATAAAATGAAGTGATAAAGTAGTTTAAAAACTGGACTGAACCCAGACTAGCTTGAAGTAGGACTGAAATGTGTGTGTGTGCAGGCAGGTAGAGATTTGATGGCTGGGTATTGTGCAGTTTACACACATACCTTCACCCACCCACTCCGTCCACCCCCGCTGTCCAGCACTGTTGTTCGTTCTGCACCTTGCAGCGCTGCTCAGCTGCTGTATTGAATCCCTGGGTGGTCCACGATGTTCTTCTGTTCTAATACACCTTTTGTCTTTGCTCCTCTATCCTGGGAATGAAAGGCGTGAACCCCACACAGGAGTGGGTGATGGATTGGAGGCAGAAAAAGCTAAAGAACAACAGAGATGTAGATACAGAAAGCGGTAGAAAGCCAGGGGTCTCTTTTGTTGTGAACACAGTAAAAGCCCAGCAGGGGGAGCCGCCTTGACAATTTGTCAGAGTCGCCATGCTTATTTTTTAAGGCTGCCTAGCTCCTCATCATTGTGGCAACAGCAATCACCTTCAGTTGAATAATTAAGCCCAAAGAACAAGAGTTTGAGAGGACTGACAACCCTGATTTACTGAGACTACCTGTGGCTCAAATCTCCCTGTTCCCACCCACAACATGTTGCTTAAAATCTCCATCTGGTCAGTTGCTTTCCCAAACATGCTGCCCTGCTCTGTTCTATCTCAGTTAGCTGATATTTGGTTTGGGATTTGAAATTCTTAGAGAAGTAGACAAATTCAAACTTTTTTTTCTTTTTTTGTGGTTGCAATCCAAATACATCATTGCTTTACCAGAAAAAGGAAAATCAAACCCAAAAAATTGATTTGGTTCTGTTTTTTTTTTTTTTACATTTTTTCCTCCATATGCTGTCTTAACTTTCTGCTGAAGAAAAAAAATTGTACTTTATGACAATATCACATTAAAATGATGTATTGGAGAGGATTTTATTGCATTTGTGACTTTCATCTCATATCTGGTTAAACTTTGACAGCTGAGTTAAAGTGTGAGGCATTCTATGTGAGAATTAGTAGAATTTGGTCTCACAAGATCTTTTTGTTTCTTGTATTCATTTACCTGAAGCAAAAATCTCATGAAATGGACCAAGCTAAAGCAAAAGTACATCAAGTCAAGATGAAACTTTTATTTTTTTTAATTAGAAGAGCTTGTTTTTAGATGTTTAGTTACGCTGAGTATACTTGAAATGAAACTTTGCATTGAAGTAGAATTCTACATCCATTTAGCAGGCAGCTAAACGGCAGGCGGCTCAACCTTCCACCTCACACAGAATCAGCAGATTAGCATATTACAGCAACAAAAGTGTCTCAAACAAAGTAGTTGGTGACCTGTGCACCCTCGACTGCCGAAAAGGCTGCAAAACTTCCCTTTTCCAACAGTTTCCTCATGGGGCCGCAGTCAGAGAGCAGTTCAGTGGATCAGCGAGCCTGCAGCAAAACTTCCACACTGGCAACGTATGAATCATAAGTGAGCCTACACACTGTCAGGACACAAAACAAACCTGCAGAGTGACTCACACCCTTACATTTCATTTGGAACAATTCAATGCTGATTAGATAATACTGACGGTGAGCACTTTGAGTGAAACAGCCCTGGAAATGTTTTTAGCTGCAGCCATGGCCTGGTAGTGGTTGAGGGCAACATGGCGGGCGGTAGAGAAGCGTTGATGTGGGTGGCTTTGCCGAGCCTTTGACTGTAGCTGGCTGCCGAATAATGATGGCTGTTGTGTAACCGTCAGAGTAGACTAGAGTGTTTTTTTATTTTTTATTTTTTATTTTTTTTTGAAACAGGAGTGCTGAGGTGATGTAATGTCTGTCTGAGCTGAGAGGTCATATCAGAGAGCCACCACAAGGAGGAGAGAGTGGGCCTGGACTGGATGGATGTGAAAGTAATGGTGGCTGATGGAGGCACTGCAGAATGTCTTCATCAGTCATTTAGTCACAGCTTTTAATCTTATTCAAATCTCTTACTCTAAAAGGAGAATAAATATTTGATTTGTGTTTAATTAGTTTACAGTACAAGATGTAGTTATTTCAGAATTTGTTGGTTATTTTGAAAATATTTTACAAATATCTTAGCGTATCACACAAATGTAGAAAATGAACAAATCTCTCTGAAATTAAATACTAACAGATTATCTAATTTTAAAATAATTTAGAATTAAAGTTGTTTCCTAATTCTGTTTTAAAACTAAACTCATTAGTTAATTATTTGATGCTGCATAGTAATAACATCAAACAGACCTTTTAAATTCAACATGCTTAAATAGATTTGTAATAAAAAACAAAAAAATCAGAAAATAATGATAGGAAATCTGAACATTTGGGAATTATGCCACGAGCACACATGACAAATTTGGAAAGAAACAAAAGTTTGTAGGAAATAAAAGTAAAGCTGTTCTGGAAGAGTCAGCAGACAATCAGCAGATTAACTAGTGTCTGCTGAGGATTGCAGGTTTGGCTATAAAAGCAGAATCCACCAAAGCTCAGGTGTTTTTAAAGCAAGAGGATGAGGAGGTCTTTATGTTTAATGTGTCAGGAATGTCAGAATAATGGAATCCTAACATCTGTATCATTTTTATGGTTTATTTTTGCATTCTTGTCCCTCATTTATGAATTTTAATGTATTTAATTAACCAAGCTTTATGATTTCAGCTTGTTATTTCCACTTTGTTAAACCTATTAGAATATGAGGAGGTTTGTTCATCAGGTTTATGCTTCAGTATCCACAACAAGCATAAGCAAAGACGTTTGCTATCGCTAATGCCAAAAGTTTGGATTTAGCTCTTAGAACATGTCGGTTTGTTTCAGGTGTCAAAACATTGCCGCCATTTTTTACCAGTGACAGGAAGTCTCTTTGTAATTTATGACATCAGATATCAGCAGGGCTATTTTCTCTGCAGGTACTTAAAGTTGGGTTGCTGCTGCATTCAATTACCCTCAAAAAAATCGAGCGTTGCACTCGTGTGACTTCTGTATAAGATGCTCTTGTTCTGAACATGTTGCACAGTCCAGTATTTTCCATCAGATGATACATTTTCATGACAGAAGGTAAAAATAACCTCCCTCGAGTTTCTTATGCTCGGTGAGGTTATTTACAAGGTTTAAAGTCGACGTGGTACCTTTGTGTGGCAGAGGCCAGCAGATGGACATGTGATAAACTCATTGTGAGGGATTTTCCCTCTTCATCACTCTTGGAGACTTTGCCTGTGCTGGTTGATGAATCACTTCATGGATGTGACAAATATGTCGGCCTGATTGCTCGGAGGAGGAAACATGGCCATAAAAAATGAGTTGTGTTCCAGAAGACCGAACAACTGAAACGGGTCCTTTTAGTCATTTCTGTGTCTCGGCTGTCCGGTGAGATGCTGGAATTCATAACAAGAGAAGAAGAAAGTATTTTCTACTTTCCTTGAAGCTCTTGGCTTCATTAGGTTTCCCCCGCGGATCATTAATTTGACTCGGTCTAATTGGTTTGTTATTGTACCTTAAATGTTAGAAAAGTAAAGCATTACTGCTGCATAAAAAAAATCTGGTGAATGTGCCGGTGCTGGTTGTGTTTTTCTTTGATAATTCTGGCCCTAGGGCCCCAGAAACCCAATTAAACCTCTCAAAACTGTTAATGAATAAAAAAAGTGCTCAGTTGGAGATGTTGTCCAAACTTTGCAAAGGTTTAAAAAAACAAACACGCAGGTTTAGTGCAAAAAAAACAAAAAAACAAACCCGTAAGCTTAGTTACTCACTCAATTCATGACTAAATTACTGCTTCTGAAATAGCTGATCAAAGGATTAGAATATTAGGACATTAAAAGTTTTTTTTTAATGTTCACTGGGATTAAAAAATGATTTTGAACAGAAGGCTTAAGGTATGGGGGAGGTTGAATGGAGGGGATTATTAGTGGGGACATGCATTGCTTTATTGAAAAATGGCTTTTATTTTCTGCACGTCTCTTATTTAGCTGATCCTTTTAGTTTTAATTGTTAAAACAGAAGAGCCTGACCCCAAAAGCCTGCAAAATGATCTCAAACCTCCCAATGAAAACAATTTAAATCCATCAACATGAAAGCTCTGAACTAAGTTAAAGCTCTTTTTTCTGCCATCAGCATCAGGATGGACCTGCTTCATTAATGATGTCATCACATTTCTAAATGCTGTTACAGTTGCTTCCTATAGCGGTGCACAGTGTATCCTGAAGGGAGATGCTCTAACGTATCTTCCTGCTGGGACTTTAATCTGAATTACCACAGAAAAACAAAAGGTTAATCACATTGGGAGACCCGACGTCGGCTCTGACCACCCAGCCGCTCCCCACCGCTGCCTCAGTGTTTCAGTTCAAGCAGTACTGGCATAAACTGAGAGAACATGAGGGAGCAGAGCTCTCCATCGCTTCCTGTCTGTTTCTGACTCTCTGAATTTATCACAACAAATTGTATTGCAGTCACATGATGCTGAATCAGAATGTAAATGAATAATAAACTAAGTTTCCTGAGCTGTGCTCACTCATCTGAGCGGTGCCTATAGGACCTTCGTCTATGACCAGAATTCTCTCATTCTGACCTTATCTTTATTATGTTGCATACTTAAATACTGCTGGGCCAATTACATTGAGATTCAAGAGGTTATCTCTCTGTTGTGATGAGGATTGCAACTGCCTGAAGGGTTGCCACAGGTTAATGCTTTTTTTTTTCTAACCTCCATGTTTGGCTGAGCCTTAATTAGTGCAACTCTTTTCTTTAAAAAAAACAATGCAAATCCACTAAGGGAAATAGATTCTAAATGTGCCTTTTGTTAAGGTTTTAAGTGTTTGTTTTCTTTTTCACAGGGTGGTGGGACCAGCTGTGACCTTCAAAGTGAACCACAACTCCCAGAATGTCAGCACTGCAGATGTGGCCAACGTGGCAGGTAGGTTCTCCTTGGCTGGGTAATGCTGTCTTTATGTTGACAGAGAGAAAGACAGCCCATTATCATCGGCTTGCTGCTGCACCTGAGGCCCCGACGAGGCTTTTTCACAACATATGACACCTCACTAAAACGTTAGTGGGTGTGTTTGATTTCTTCTTGTGAAGCCTCAGTGTTCTGCTGCACCACCTCTTGCTCCTTATGTGCAGTTATACTATTTGTTTGTTTGTGTTGCTGGTTTTTGTATCGCAAGCGGGGTTCTCTGGTTTGTTAAAACTCTTCAAACCACCATTTTTTTCCATCCTGGAGATCTATTTGGTATTTTTTCCTGAAGACTTTATAAAATCAGACAAGAAGCAACACCTCTGGTGTTCAAGATATCAATGTATTAATCCCTCCATAAACAAGCACAGGATGTATTTTCACAGTATCTCGCTAGTTATCCAAGTCTATTGGAGTCTACATGTATACTTCAGGTGGTATTTCTCAAGGAGTTAACAGTTTACAATTAACAGTACAGGTTTGATATTTTAACCATTTTTTAACACAGTTCTGTGAAACTGAACATAACTCCAGTCTATTTAACTGTTTGCTCATTTTCTTTTACCAACACTGACAATTAGCTGTTTTTATTTCATGCACATTGATGGAAGTAGTTGTGTTTAAGTCTTTTCAAATGACTAAATCCAGAATGACTGACGAACAAACACCAGATTAGTAATTAGTGTTGCTTTAGAAGTAAAACTGTTTTATTATCAATATACAAACTGTTAAATATCAGCTGATTTTGTTCAGTTGTTTGTTGGTTCTTCATCTTGGTGCTAGTAGCATCGATGTATCTGTGTTCCATTAATAAATTTCTAGTTATACATTGTTGAATACTGCACATCTTTTTAGACAGGACATTTGTCCCATAGGGGACTTGAGTTTTTCCACAGTCAAGTTGTAGAGACATTGTAAAGAGGTGTGTGTGTGTGTGTGTGTGTGTCAAGCTGCAGTGTGATAATGAGGCGAGGGTGTTAATGAAGTGGGGAATATAAAAAAAGACATTTTTGCTATTAGCCAAGCTGTCAGTCCAGAGAGAGCGAGACGACTTTCCTGATATTTCTTGCTTTAATTCAGACATTTCCAATTTACCTACGTGGGAATTTTGGTCCTGTTAAAATAACTTACATGACTAACTCAGTTTCTAATGGGTTGTCTTATCCCCGGTTAACAATTGCATCCCCACCTCCTCAAAATTCTGATAAATTCTGTCTTTCACCCCCTCAATTACACACACACACACACAAACACACACACACACACACACACACACACACTGTGTGCTGATTATGCAACCGCGTCTCTCTGTTTTAAGTGCTATTGTTGGCGTTCTCATTTCCCGCCCGCCACTCTCTCCGGCTCTGTGGGGTCACGGATGAGCCTCGATTGCCATTAATGCAAACATTTGGCAGAACGTGCTCAAAATAAAATACAACGTCCTCTCAGCTAAAGTGCAATGGTGTGGGCAGGCCATCTTTAAAGTGTCGTTTGTCATATTCAACTAGAATATCAATCCATCCCAAAGGGTACATAACCCCCCCTTTACTGGGGTTTATGGAGGTTTTCTGAAACATTAAGCTTTACACAGCCATTGTAATGATGTCGTTTTATCATCATTTATGGTCGCTCTGCAGCGCAGAGAAGAGAACGGATGTCCACATGTTCTGACACTAACTTCAGTGTTTGGAGGCTTTTTTTGGCAGCTTTGTTGAAAATGATTTAGTTTCATTTGATTTAATCTTTTCCAACAGATTAAGACTTCAGTGAGGACAAGGAAAAATGTTTAAACTGGAATGTAAGTCTGAAAAAATGGTTATTTTTCACTTAAATGGCCTAAAAAATGATGAATATTTTTAACCTCAAATTTTAAAATTTAACTCAAAGAACACTGGCATAATGTGATTTAGATATAGAATATTATATATTCAGTTTGTTCAAAACATTTTTAGCATTTATTACATTGATTTATTGTGAATCTGTAGAAATGTAGCAAACTGATAAAGTGACACTGCGCATGTAAATCACATTGTAATATACTGGGTTCAATCTTTAACACAAAACAGGCAGGTTTTTGTACACTGAACTGGTTCTGACCTTGGGCCCCCAGGAGCCAAAAAGTTTGATTAATCCTGCCTTACTGGCCAGACCTCGTGTTGCATTTCTAAGCATCCATGACTCTGCTTCTGTCACGCGCGTTTGACCATTGTGAGGGGCTCCAGGGCCACTGGGGGCCATTGTCAAATGTGGGGGTGGATGTCAAGATGGTGGGCAGTGAGGTGGTGACCTTCATTGTCCAGGAAAGGGTGGGTGGAGGACCCAGAGGCTGCTTCCAGTGGTGCGTCTCGGCCGTGAGAACGGGACCCAGTGAATAGGCCAGGGGTCAGGGTCAGAACGCTGGGCAGCTCAATTAGCACTTAAAGCAGGAGGAGAGCAGCTGAGATGGCCTTATCTCTGCTCCGTCTGTTCATTTGACTTCTACTTTTTAATGCCACCAGCGCTTGTTTTTGAAAACATGCTAATGATGGCTCTTATTGTGTTGATAGTTCATCACAAATGCCCCAAAGCTGTCGTCTTTGGAGAATATTCACCAGTAGGTTTCTTCCTGACTTAGCATCCTGTTGTGGGTTTATTCAGAGTTAAACAAACCAGACTTGGTTCGACTTAATGTTCAACTTTTGCTTCACAAGTTTGAATTTAAGAAGATGTACCTGTCCTGTGTGACATCTCATCCTAGGATTGTTAAATCTGGAGGTACAGAAATTATTTTCTCGCAATACATAAATATATTAATAAATAAAATTTTTAATGATTAAATAAGTGAGGCTCTTGATATAGTTACCTGTTTTACTCGGGAATACATGCCAAGGAAAAAATGATGAGCGCTTTTATGTGCTATGCTGAAGTTGGATGACATGCTGTGTGCATGATTGCATAGTAACTATATGAAATACAGTCCTGACAAGATTTTTATGCTCTTTGAGAATTTTTTTCCCAAATGTCAAATTTAAAAGTGGAAAATTAAAGCAGCGGCTTCAAATACATTCTAACATCTGATCATATTCTGTCAAAGATCTCCAACTCATTGGTCATCACTTCAGTTGATGCTGGAGGTTTGTGCTTGAGGACAGGAATGTGTTGGGCTTCTTTCACTGAAGCATCAGTTGCTTTTGGTTCTTTTTTTTATCCTCCTCCTGCCTTCCTGTCTTCTCGTTTCCTTCCGTCTGAGTGGATTAGCAAAGATCTCGTATGCTGACAGAACTGACCTTCACTGCAGCTAAACACTTGTCAAAATGCCAAATGTAATTACTGAGCTCTTTAGGTCAAAGTAATGTGTTTCATCTACCTCCCTTCGCCCCGTTATTGATGTTCAGGCCCTCGGCCCACAGGCTGCAGTCTTCCCTCTCGCAGCACCAGCTCCTTGCATGCATTTGTGTGTCAGTCAGAACAAAGTGAGGAAATGTTGTGGTAATTGTTAAGTAATGTGTTGAAATTGTGTGTTGCTACATTGCTGGATGTCATTCTGTGACTTTGTCAGCCTGCAGCTCCCTGATCCTGTGATTACAGACAATTTAAAGTTATCTCAGAACTGCAAAGTGCTGCCTTAACGCTGCTTTTATTGGTCCTCATCATCACCTTTATTATTCTGCTGCAAAGTGCATGCTGGGAAATTGTTAAATCTGTTGAAAATCTCTGCATCAGCTGTCTGCCAAAGGAGCCCTTCTATGTGTGTTTGCATTGACTGTTGACAAGCCAAAAAAATGACTGTTTCTGAAAATGAGTTTTAAATCTACTTTCATCTAAAAGCACATGCTTTTCCACACATGCTGTCATTACTAACTGCGCTGACTGATTTTGTGTCATTGCAGTCATTGTGTGGAACTCCGTTAATTGTTCCCATCGATTGCCTGTGTGATTGCATTGGAAACAGCTCTGGCATTGGGATCCATCCAGAGGTCTCCTCGTACCCTACAGGAGCTGGCAAATCCATTTCGGTTAACTTCCTTTCAGCTCACCTGCTAATCAGTTTCATCGCATGCCAAATGCTTATCGATTGTAGAAGTTTGACTCACCTGTTGCCAAGAAAAAATCAAAATCGAAAGAAAAGGGATACGGGGAGTGTTGTTTGGCTTTCTGTGACATCACGCTGTGCTTTTTATCTTTTCGCCTGTCTTCCTGTAAGTTGTGAGATGCCTCATCTAAGCTTTACAAAGCCGGCACACCCCTCCGCTGATCCAGAGTCACCTGTGGTTATTTTGGTCTGACTTCAGAGAGAGCAGGAAAGCTGCTGTCCTCTGGAGCTTTGCAAGCATCTGTGAGTCCTGCCGTCGAGCGGAGAGGAGGGATTGGATGCAGGAGGAGGGGGAGGGACACAGGTGTTGTGCTGAGCTTGAGTTTGCACAGCGGTGCAGCGTGATCCCCCAGCCAACCTTGCAACTACCCTGCCAGCCACTCAACCAACCAGCCGGCCTGATTTCCCTCAGAGTTGGCACCGGCCTGCTGGCACCACCATCCCCTCTCCCACTCCTGCAGCTGGCAGGATCTCTGCGAGTTGGCCCCGGCTCCTGACGTTCGCAGCAGGCTTGGCAGACCTCACCCAGATGGCCACCTTGTAGCAAATCTGGCTTCGCACTTGCATCACTTTTACATCATTCCCTGAGCTACTGGGCTGGGGATAGAGGAGAGGGCTTCTGCTGCCAGTGCTGATGCATTATTGTACGTGAGATGTGGGAGTGCTAAACTCTGCTGCAGCTTTCACACTTTCTAATGATGATTTGTGCAACTTCTTTTTATAACAGTGGTGACAGTTCTGACATCGGAAATGGGAACAGAAAGGAAAGATTCGTCTCGTCTGTGTGTCCGTGCATACACACCTGCACACACTATCCCAACATTACTATTAAACTCAGATCTCAATAGTCATATAAATAGCTCCATCTTTTACCTTCTAAATGACAGGACAGTGTCCGAGTGCGTCTTGGCTTCATATTTTATTTATCATCTAATTTAAATCCTAACGCGTTTCCAATCATTTATATCCCCTTAAACTTTGTAATCCCAGCTGAACTGAAGAACAAGGACAGTCTTTCCCCAAACTTGTTAGCTCTATGTTTGAATAATTTAATATACATTTTTAAACTACAATGGATGAGGAAGAAGTCATCTAGAAGAATTTTCCTAATATCCTCAAATTTAATCACTGTGTCTGTCTCCTAATTATCAATTTCCATTCTGCCATTTATTTTCTTCTGGTTAAAACCTTCCTTTTTTATAAACAGTAGGGTTTGTAGAAAAGCACTTGGAGGGTGCAGACCTCCATCAAACACCTCAGTCCCCCAAATATTGTGATTAACCTGCACATACACAATACTAATGTGACACATTGCTGATTTTATTTTGTCAGCTTGTCAGTTTCCAAGACTTTAACACATGCAGTCCTGTTTGTACAAACTGAGACAAAATGTTTTACCTTAAAATCTGTTACCCATCTTGTCATTTATACACACAACTTTATTTTAAACGATTTTAAAGCATCTCTCTCATCTCCCATCTCCCTATAAATACTAAGTGACTCTCAGAAGAAAAAAGGAAACTCATTAGGTGATATAAAACATGTTTATATTCCATATTATTTGTGTTGACATGTTTCAATACATTTTAAGTACAGAAGCAGGTTTTTAATTGTGATTACAGACATTCTTCTAGTGACCCTTACATTCTTATGCTTGCTGTTATTTAAACTTCTCACCGGCGTCAAGTTGTTTTACGATTAATTGAACTTTCCTGCTGACATCAATTTTCCACATTCACGAGTCAAGTGAGTTTGGTGCACTTTTCAGTTTTCTGTTCAGAGTTTAATTGGATTTCTAAAATGTGTTTGAGAGGTAACAAACTTTTCTGACTTTGACCTTAAGATATGGTTTAGTTCATTAATATTAGCAAGCTAAAGTCAAGGTTAATTAAGTAATTTCCCTGTGCTTTCAGGACTATGGACAGTGATCTAAATAAACTGAATTTCCACTTGTTTGAGTAGCAACATATTTAAGTAAATATTTTTAAAAATGCCAATAAAGCAAAATAGTCTCTGCATTCATTGCCTCTGTGACAGCACACACTTGTCTCACTTGATAAAAGTCATTTTTCTTTGAACTTTAACTACATCTCAGACTTTCAGGAGTTTTTTGTCCTCTGCATGTTATTACAGACTCTGAACTGAAGCAGTCTGTTACTCTCTGTCTTCTCAGTGGCCCAAAGAGGCCGTCTGGCCCCAGCAACTCATTTTTAGCCATCTTGAAGATGCCTGATGAGATGTAGAAGCAGAAAGCTGGATTGATTGGCCCCTCTTGAGCGCACAGACCTTGATTACAACTGCACTCAAGTGCTGCCCCCTCCTCTTAGATTTTTTTTCCTCAGTCCTCTTTAGTCCTCTCTGCTTCCTTTGCTCTCCTTTTTCCCATGATTTCTTTCACCTATAAAAAAAACCGGCGTGTTTGAGCAGAAGCTGGAGAGGAGAGGATCGAAAGGAGCAGAATTACTAACGAAGACCAGGCTTTGACTGAACTGGAAAGTGGATCAGGGTGAGGATGGAGCTGCCTATTAAGGACTGGTTAGAGATGAATTTGGAATCAGAATTAAAGCTTTGATGTGAGGAAATTGGATCAATATTTTAAGAGCTTAGCTGGCATCAAGCTAATAGTTTACAAAATTAGAATCTTAATGTCTGTGCTGTAAATTAGAGCATATTTTGCTTATGTAAACACCCTGTGGCAGTATTTTTGGAAAAAAGAAGCACTGAAAGAACATTCAGGCTCTATATATTTTCTTGCAAATTATTTGGAAATAATTAGAGATGATAAAAGGTTAATTTGGATGAAAAAATGCTGCTCGTACTCCTTGAATTCTTCAAGTGAAAGTGTGTGAAATTGGTTTGTAGCTCTGTCTGATAAGTTCTAGTTTTATTTCCCAATGAATAAAAGGACTTAGTCTGAAAATAGGAAAATGTTTCTTTTGTTTCTGATTGGCTGTTTTCAGCACACTTATTCATCTGTAACCTTCAGGGACCAAACTCATTCTCAGTAATTACCATGTTCTTTCTATCCCAAAGGATAAAGGCATCCCCTTCTCCATGCAAAGCACAGTGAGCTTGATATATTTAATATAAAACATCATCAGGCGTAAGATGCATCTCTTATGTCTGTTGATTATTTTATATCTGTTAACAAATTCTTTGAAATTACCAAATCTTTTACAATGCATTGATTTTTCTGAGGTTGTGTGCTACTGTGCCATAGAGCTTCATTTTCATCCAAAACTAATTAAAAAGATGTCAGTGAGCTACTGATGTTGCACTGGATGGGATGTTTGTTATTAATTAGAAACACTCATGCTTTATTTATTTTATTTATTTATTTTTGCTTAGTCCCACATTTACCATCTTGCTGATCGAAATACTAAATGTTTTCTTTTTCAACACAAATACAAAACATCTTACTTTAAAATAGATGTTTTGATTAAATACAACAGAATTGTTTTATTTGGTCTTTTTTGACAAATAAGTAATTTGCTCTTAAAATTGTTCATCTTTATTTTATAACTACAGCACATATCCTACTACAGATACGAAATCTGAAATAAATGTATTCATTAAACTTTCAGTTATCCTAATTTTACTTCTGTATTATATAATAAATTAGTAATTTGTCCTAGATCCCATAAACTTATCACCACACCTAAAAAGGAGACATGACACATAAAAACTTCACATCAGACTGAAATCAGTAGCTAAAGTTCTTCTCGTTAAGAGAGTTTGTCTAAGATCTGGTTAATAGAAAAACAACATGCTTTCACGTGGAAAATCACATGATTCACATCCATCTATAGTTTTCTGTAACTGTTCCTGTTCAGGTCTGCAGAGTGTCTGGTGGTCTCCAGCAGTCGCTGGATGAGAGGCGGGGCTACACAGGTCGCCAGTCCATTACAGGGCCACATTGAAACAAACAACCATTCACACACTGACTCACCCTGAGGGCTGGGTTAGGACTGCCAATTCACTGCTAGGATAAACAGGTTTCCCCAGTGGAAACCCACACATGCACGTGGAGAACATGCACAATGGAAAGGTTCAAGCTGGGGTTTGAACCCAGGACCAACTGCACCACTGTGCAGCCTGTGGTTTCTGATCTGAAAACATATGCCATATATGAAACATGTTAAATTCACTTGAGCCTTGTAGATAAGTTCCTCAAATCATGATGATGCATGAAAGAGCTTCAAAAGTAAAATCCTAAAATTCATCCCTTTTGCACAAACAGTATAAAATAGTGGATTTTTAATGAAGTTTTGTAACCGTTTCTCAGCCAGTGATATTTAATCAGGTTGTGAAATCCAACTGAAGAAGCACCTGTTTAATACGAAACTGTTCCATTTTTGCTGCTTTCAGTTGGTTGATTTAGTTATTCAATATTAAAAATGTACAAATGTTTCCTTTTATGATAACAGAAGATTGAGATCTGTAATCAGGGCTAACTCTGGATGTCCTCAGATAACACGAGTCCTCCACGAGTCTCATATATGCTTGTTATTGATTTTCTTGTACATTGTGACAATGAAAAATACCTGTAAACTGTTTCTAATCAGACATCTAATCTGAGTTTGTACGTTACGTCTTCCTTATGGGGGTGTTGATTTTCCTGCCGTGTTAAACATCCATGCAAAGCTCGAGTTTATACAGCAAGCAAAGTGCATGTCATTTTTTATTTATCTGTTTGCTAAAGGATTGCACCCACAAGGTAAAATTTCCATCACTGTTGCCAGCTGTGTCTGTCTGCTGCAGCGTTTCATGTGGAGGAGAAATGAGAGACAAAGGCAGCTGAGAGCTTCAAAAGCTGTGGGGTGACATTTAGTGCTCAGTATCTTCAAAGAGCAGGCCCTCGTTTGTAGTATTTCTTTTTGTGTATAATTAATGGAGCTTTTCGTACGGATTTTACCTCCATTTTTGGAGCTGGATTAGAACAGCAGATTAAGAAAGTCCACTTTAATTTTCAATTTGCATTCACAGGACTTTGAACTGCAGCTGTGGACAAAACTTCTCCAGTTGAGTTTGTTGATGTGGATTGTTTGTGTGATAATGAGATAAATATTAAAATGAAACATTAAATTATCATAGAAATCAATGTACAATCTGACGTCTATGATATGGTCCTGTGCATTCTTTAAATTGTTTATTCTTCCAATATATGAAACTTTCTTATGATCTTTAGTGTGTTTTTTTTTTTTTTTCTAAAGGTCTTACAAAGTTATTTCTTGGATCTCGGCTACTTTCCGGATCCTTTTTTAGAGGAAAGTTGTGAGTTTAAGTCCCTTTACAATGTCGTATAAATCTCTCAAGGTGATTCCAAAAACGGGTATTAGCTTAAAATTTCATATACAGCTTATGATCAACTGAAGGACAGTGTATCTCTGAGATCCTGTGTGAATACTTTGATGGATATTTTTTAAAGATGTGACCTTCAGATACTTTTCATTTTCTGTTGTACAGTTGGGCAGCATTAATTTCTTTATAACATTGAGCCTTCCTAAATTTATACAGTCTCACTGTCAGCCCAGACGGGCTTGTTCTGTTGTCTTATTACTGCAAATAATTTAGATCATTAAATATTTTTAAACACTTGAATGATGCAACAGATAGGATTTATTCTTTGTTGCTGCAAGTGGAACAAAGTGATTTAAACAAACAAA
Organism: Pachypanchax playfairii; assembly: GCA_006937955.1. Classification (NCBI taxonomy): domain Eukaryota; kingdom Metazoa; phylum Chordata; class Actinopteri; order Cyprinodontiformes; family Aplocheilidae; genus Pachypanchax; species Pachypanchax playfairii. The sequence goes on along the minus strand of SSNP01000118.1, from coordinate 478,036 downwards.
AAAAGACAAAAATCAAAGAATCAGACAAGTTTAAAATGTAGCATTAGAAAGTTAAACATTATTTTCCCTCCCCAGCAGCACATTGGATTTTTCATGTCTATGCAGGTGACAGCATATATTAAACTGAAGGTCTGATCAGAAGGTGTACTTGTAGAGCACATGAAGGGAATCAGATGACATCACAAGTTCTAAGTCCTCCATCACAACAGTAACAAACTGAAACATGAATCATTTTGGGTTCCACTTTGCTTCTACTGCTCAGATTCAGACAGCTGCTGCACAAGGAATCCGTCCAGCGTAAAACATGCTGCACTATGTTTTTATAACTCATCTGTGGTCATAAGATCTGGATCCTGACCAAAGAACGACCTCCCAGATACAAGTGCTTCCTTTGTTGGGGGCTGAGATAAGATGAGATCCATCATCCAGGAGGAGCTTGAAGTAGAGCTGGTGCTCCTCCACATAGAACAGAGTCAGCTGAGGTGGTTTGGACATCTGGTTTGGATGCTTCCTGGTCTCCTCCCCATGGAGGGCCATCCAGGCACATCTCACTAGGAGGAGACCCAGAATGTGCTGGATGGATTATATATCCTCTCTGGTCTTTGCACTAGAAATGCCTTGGGATCCCCCAGGAAGAGCTGGAGGGTGCTGCTGGAGTCAGGAAGGTTTCCCTCCTGAACCTGTTGGTGACTATGGATAAGCAGAAGAAGACGGATGGTTGGATGTTTTTAGATTTGGCTCATATCATTTAGAAATGGTTTGTCATTAAACACACTTGAGTCATTTTATCAGCACTCTGGCAAGAACAAGCCGCAGAGTTAGTTTCTGTTAACGCTGAAATGATTTCTGCTTCCTGCAGTCCGACGTCGCTGCAGAGAAAAAAGGGCCACTGCAGGAACAGAAGCAGAAGAGTTTAAAGAAACATACTGATTCACTCATGACATGGATTTATTTTATACAACACTGGAACCATTACTAAACCCTCTTCTGTAAATAGATTTTCCAGGCCAAAACTTCTTTTGTCATCCAATTCTTTCCTCTTTACAATAAACTAACATGATCAGAAACAAGGACTGGAGAGGAAGCTAATGAGAAAACAGCCAAAATCTAAAGAAAAACTTTCAAAGATCTTAAGATAAAAGAACTTTTGATTAAAACCACCTTAAGGGATCAGAGGAGCATCTGGCCAAGTGAGAAGAAATGATAGATGGTTTAAAACTTTAGCACAGCACTGTACCTTAATCTGTCTGTCAGAGAATAACCAGATTAACACTGTTCAGCATCAGTACAGTAATAAATCTGTTATTTCACAATGTTTCTTGCTCCTTTGAATATATGTGTTAATGTTGAACGAGTTTATTTCAACATATTCATACCAGTAGAAACTCGTGTCTTCAGTCTGTGACATAACGGAACAGGTTGGGCTAAAATATTTAATAATCCTCTTTATAATTGCATCTTGCTGTATTATTAACCCCTGAATTTTGTCTTATTGTCACACTAAGAGGAGAGGATTCATTAAAATAGATCTGAATATAAACACAGCTCAGATTAATCACGTTGGAGGTCAAACTTTTAGTCTGAAAAGTGACAGGAAGGAAATGCAGATTCTAAAGTTGATGGTTTATTTAGACTGTTGTGTAATCACTATGTTTGATTGTATTATAATTAAGTTTATCAAGCGACGTTTAATTCACTTTACACACTTTGATTTGCTGTCGTGTTCCTGGAAGTAAGAGTGAATGTTCACTTTATTTATATATTATAATCTGTTGTTGGGCTCGACTGAACACGTCAGATTGATTTACATTTTCTCTTTGACCTTTCTGACATCCAGCTTATGATTGTTAAGCCAACAATGTAACAGACCAGAGAAGGTCAGAGGTCTAACTTCTGCAGAATTTGGATTGTTTGATGTTGGGAATTTTGCTGCCCAAACACTTTGTCTAATTCTACTCGTCAACACACAGGTGAGAAAATTACTCCAATAGTAATAGGATTGAGGAAAGTGTTGCATTAGCACCTTGAAGTGTAAATAGATTCTCATATTGCCTATTAGACCCAGATAACCTGGCGAGGTGGAGGTTGATGGTGTTTTTGGGTGTGGGAGGGGATATTTCACAGAAAAGCATATGAGCTGTGTCAAAACAGTCAGAAAAACCCCCACTGACTCCAGAGAATATAATTAGGAGTGTTTTTTCGATTCCTTTTGCTGTCTGCATTTTAATCTGCTATTGATGAAAGACGAGTTATTTGTTTCTTCAGCTGCACTCTCCTGCAATATCCTGTCGCCCTGGCTCCCAGCAAAAAGAAATATCTCCTATCCCTCCTCACTCTGCCTCTCCTCTCCTGTTCTCTCCTCCCTCTGGGTTTTGCATTATAAAGAGATTTCATCTCATCCACCTTTAGCCAGGATTTGCCTTTGATATTATTTATTAGCTCCGGTATTGAACTGTTCATGAAGCTAGAACCTTGAATGGGCCTCCTCATCGTCCTCTCCCCACAATCAATACTGCTCCACATTACATATACATCAGCTCAGAGTGCAATATCGCTCACTCTCAACCTGCAGTCTAATTAAAAAGATAAGCAGCTTCGTTTGAAGCCAGCTTTAATAGGCCGCTGCCTTGTTTCTAGGCGTGAATATTGAACAGAATCATGACTCTGCTTGAGATTCAGCTCATTTTTTATAGATTGCTCTGACACGATGAAAGGTTTGAAACTCTACGTGTTGTCAGACCAGCATCATGTCAAGCCAGTCTGAATGCTTCAATGTTCTGTGATAAATGCAACACCGTCTTACAGGAGTATTGTTGAAACACAATACACAGTTTAGATGGATATTATGAATGTGTTAATTATCATTCCAGAATTTTAGTGAACTCCTGAAACTGAAACGTATAATAAAAAAATAGTGCATTTAGATTTTGAGATGTACTTGAGTTCACACATAACTAAATTAAACAATAATTATCAGTTAAAGATGAATTTGAAGTTTCAAATAACTAACTTTGATTCTTGTACAACATTTATTACTTGGTGAGTACAAAGCTGAAAGGTGTGTGTCTTTGTGACACTTTCTAGTCAAATTTTAAACGTTAGTTTCTTTCATGACACTTTCGAGCTGTGGAGACACAGGCGTGTTTATAAAGGCTGAATTCCATTTAATCAAAGTTCTTCTTGTACAAATTTCTCACAGAAAAACCGCCCTGTACATCTGCAGAAGTGGAATGCTGCCCTCATTGATACACCTGTGGTTTTCTTACTTCTGTAGCTTTGACCAGTTGTGTTGTCATGTTGCTGGATAGATAATCCTAAACCTTTTCGGTTGCTATAATTCATAATGAATCAAGATGGAAGCATTTAGATTCTGGTGAAAAATGATTTTCCATGCAGTGAGCTGTCATTGAAGATCAGAGGAAACGGTACAGTGTTGCCTTTGTAGAGTTAGCATTTGATGCTAACACAGTCTGTTGCTTGTAAAATCAGCTGTTGGAAACTGTGTTAATGCAGGTGCAGAACCCCAATCAAGAAAGGAATGTTCTGTGTTGGCATGAGGTGAAAGAACAGGAGAGTTTTCAGAAACTTTAACCTTTATGTGTAACAAAGATAAAAACAGCAGAGTGAGATGATGGGAGGTTCCAGAGAAGCCAAACATTTAACAGCTCAGGTCGTCCAGGACGATCCCATTCCTAACCTTTTTATTAAAAAAAAAAAAAAAAAAAAAGGTTTCAGCTAATTTTAAAGGTACTGTATAACTTTAAAAAGTGTTCCACCTGAACCCAGACTGGGAGACTAACTCCAGCTTCCTCCCACTGACTGATCTGTGAAACATTGTACAGCTGTCTGGAAAACTCTTATAGGACTAATATCCATCACAAAGGTCAGATTTAATCTGTGTTGAACAGATTCACAGTGATAGTAAAAAATCAACAGAGTAAAGTTCAGGGACTCACAATTTTTAGTGTCAGTATTTAAAAAACAAAACTTGTATTAAAAATCCTACAGATCAGAGAGCTGAGTAGGTTGAAGTTTGATTGGGTGAGTCAGTCTGTCTGCTAGTGAAATAACACCTTTTTAAAGCTTTGTTGGCACCTGAAAGAGTGGCCGTGGCTCTTGTTGTATCTTACACTGTTTTTCTCAGAGGTTTAGTTTTTAAACATCCTTCTGAGCTGGCCTCCATGTACATCCACTAAAAAAGAGCTAATAAAAAGAATAAGAGAAACATTGTTCTTTAAACTGAGCAATTTCTCAAACGTTCTTGGACTTTGCTCTGCGTAAGGACTTCTGGGTAAAAACACTCAGATTTTCTTAGTGTTTCATTTTAATCGTTGGATGATTCTAAAACTGATGAGGAGAAGGTGGAACAGAAGTGAGGAAGGAACAAGAGTTTAAACTATCTACATGTAATCTTTCATTGATCCTTTGAAACATCAGACTGTTTCAAGGTGAAAAGAACACTGAAGAAAAGGTTTGCATACAGCATCAGTTTAAGTGAGTAGGCCGCAGCATCGTGTGTTTGAGACACATACTTGGATTTGCCAATGATGCTACATTCCTCCATACGTGTGGCCAGGCCATCACATCCCGACTACCAGCTGCTTAGAGAGGGAAAGCTGCCCGAGACACACTCATACTGACAATACAGAGATATGCACATGCACTCTGTCACACACACTCATGCACATGCTCCCCCTCCTGCTCCACTGCTGTCTGGCATGGAACCAAGTCCTGCATAATGGCTCTGCCAAAGCAGTTATGTTCACCAGTTAACTGGCCATCAGCGGCCGCCTCCATCAGTGCATAGATACACAAAGACAGACGCCGTCGCCTCTGTTGTAGCATAACAGCAAGTCGCTTCACACTAAGAATGCAGACCTCCAACAGTGGGGAGAGATATCTGAGTTTCAAAGCTGCAACTTCTATTTTTTATTTGGCTTTTTGTCAGAATGACAAGCAGAAACAAAATGAATCACACTGAACTTCTTCTGGAAACTCCCCAATTAGTTGGGCTTTAATTGTAGATTAAATAATAAGAATATGAAACTCTGACTGAGACCTGGTTAGTGTTTACAAAATGATCACTAACGTCATTATTTTGTTACAAAGTGCATTAACTTAAATAGGATAGACTAAAATCAGGGTTTGCTGTGACTGTAAAATCTCTTGATGCAGTTTTTTATAGTTTTTCTCAGGAGTTTGTTTCCAGCGTGTTGATCACCACAATAGCTGTGAGACAGATGTGGACACTTACTTCCTGAGACGCCATATTGGATCCTTAAACACTAATGCAGCAAAACTAATTAAGACACGGATATTGACTTTTTCCAACCACAGAGCTGCAGTTTTGTGGGGTTAAAGATAATTACAGTATTTGTTGCCTCATTTATTTGTTTAAGATTGGAGCCTTACAGTTCAGTTGAGAGCAACTAATTTGATGACATGATAAATATTTTAAAACTGTGCTTAAAACAACAAACAGGTAATAGTTGAATGTTTATAAAACTGCATCAAAGAAAAAAGGTAAAAACTATAGAATATTTTTATTTTAAAAAGTGTAAGGTTACAAAAATAATTGTTTTCCTATGACAGATATATATATATATATATTTTTAATTCTTGCAGGCTTCACTCTGGGTAAAAAATGTCCCAAGTTCCTGATATTCCATGTACAATAAAAACTATTTGGCTGAGAATGTTATAATGGAAACATGTTTTTACTCTGGAGCACTTTGCATCTACTGCGTTCTCGGATTATTTTTTTAAGTAGTTTTATTTACGATGAACTTACCAGTGTTGACGGTCTGGAGGTCTGAAACCAGTTTTCCCAGCTTCACATGCTGCCCCTTTTACTATGTACAGTATTTTGGAGATGCTCTAGGGGACATGTTTGAGAAGAACATTGTAACCTTTACTGGAGAGGATCAGTACTGCAAGCTTAGCCACCTTCCTATGCTGTCCATAGAAAGACGTTTTTTTTATCCGTCCCTTGCAGTCTGTGTATTGCTGACACCTCTAATAACAATGCAACACCTTCCTGTTACAGTTATAAACTGTCTGCAAGCTGTTGCTCAGGTCACGTTGATATTCAGCCCAGCAGACGTTTTAGAGGTTTTCTACTCAGGAACTGCTACATGCTACAAAAACCTTCCTTTAATGCCCTGAGATCAAACCTATTAAATGAGGTCAACCAGAAGGTTAGCTTTGCATTTTCTTCATCGTTCTTGTCTGTGGAGACTGAGACCAGCCACTGTTGATTTTTCTCCTGGGTCATGGATCAGGAGGCTTCAGCTCTGTGCTCCTCTTCCAACTAAATCCACACAGCCATGGCGGCTGGGAACTCACCCATCTTTGTGGATCTTGATGGACACAGCGTGTGATTTGCAGCGACAAGCGGAACAAACGTCTGTAATGAGGTCACCTTGGGCTCCAGGTCTGCGTCTGATTTCTAAACCTGATTTCTAAACCTGATACTTGCACACATTCATCCCCCCCGTTCCCTCTGAGAAAAATCACAAGGCATACAGGGATCATCTGAAGGATGGTGCAGCTCTAAAGTCCTGTGACGAGTTTGTTACTGGATTTTCTTCCTGTTTTTGGCTCTCAGACACCGTTCATCTGCTTGACATTCGTTTGTTAGATCTACCTCTTGATTTGTCCTTGTCTACTTTCTTCAATTTTTAAATACACGCTGCCCAATTTACTGTCACGGTCAGAAAATCACAGGACGTACATTGAGTGAAAAAGCTGTAAAATTTTAAATAAAACACAAAAAGACCTTCAGAAAGTCGAGAGAACTACTTGACAAGACCACTTGAATTCATTCCAGTAATTCTGGCACCTTGGAAGTAAAATAGAATAAATTATTTTATACAGTTTAATACATATGAATAATAAAATTACTGTAACATAAAGGGAAATCTCTCTCTCAATTTAGTCTTTTCTGTACTACAGATTGGACATACTTTAAATGGCCATGTTTTACAAGCTTTAAAGATTTACAGTATTTTGAAATTCTCTTTTCACTCATTGTTCCATTTGGTTTTGTGGTTTTTGACTCGAGTCTTTTACATGACAGTTTTTACTATTTACCATGATACATGTGTGCTTGACAATTCTCAAAATGACAACAATGAAATTCCTGAAAATTAAACATTGTGTAACTGTATTTTCATCTAGTTTTAATGTTCATTTCACTATTTTCCAGAATACCAGAGTTTATGAACTCTAGGTTAGTCTGTGACAGCACATGTTCAGCATGTCTGTGTATTAAAGACATAATTCCATGTAGAAAACATAAGGACCAACAGGTAAACTGAAACAAAGCATCTTGGTGAGTCAAACAGTATCCGGTTCTATAAAATCTGCACAGGAAATTCATTAAAATAATTTCTTTTACATGCATGTAAAACAAAATAATTCCTTTTACATGCATGTAAAACACGTGTCAGTAATGAGCTACAGACATAATTAAACTTTGCTGGAACTCCTTTCTGAAGTTCTGCAGGAATAATAGGAGCACCATAGAAAAGATTTTACAGTTAGATGAGATGCATTAGAATGAAAATGTTTCACACAGTCGTGTGTTTACATTTTTTTTTAACTGGCAGTTTGTGTCTGAATTCTCGATATTAGCAGGAAAACTGCAAAGATGTGAGAATTGAATATTGTCAATTGAATGATGAGACATTAAGCTAAAGGTCATCAATCCAGTAAGGCTTAAGGACTTGGTGTGTTTTGATTGTCTCACTCTGACTCTACACTTCTGTTTTAAAGCAGTTTTCTAATTTTTTTAAATTATTTTTTTAAGAAAGTCAGGTCTTAGTTACACTCACAATTTTTTAGTTCATTGTTGAATCAATATTTTAGTTGTATACATATGTTTACAACATGTTTGTTTAAAAGTTTTAATATTTCTTAAAACTGTTTTAAAAATTAGCATTAGCTTGATTTTTAGACTTGTTTGACAGCCTAATCAAATATTAGGCGTTTATCAGTATGATCGGTAATAAAACTGACAGGTCTTCTTAGTGGAGAATTCTAATAATGCAATTTAGCAGGTAAACATCTATTATTAGATCCTAAATGAAATTTTTAGTTAACATAATAACATTAAATTGATTTGTCTTCTGATGTTTTTATTTTTCTTCAATTCTAGACTTATTTATTTATTTATTTTTTACTTGCCTTGTTGTCAACCCAGAAAAGGTATTAATGATTGGATACTTCTTCATCCCTGCACCTTTTGCACCCGCTTCCTCAGAGAATTGTTTGGCCCTGCAGGTAAAAGCTGGGCCTCACACACACACTGTAGGCTCCTGGGAGCAGGACTATCTTTCTTTTATCCTTTGAATCTAGCTCACAGATGTAGCTTATGAGTGTACTCTGGCAGCCTAATGCCAGTTTACCCACCGGTCACATCCACAGCTCCTCTTTAAAATGTCTGTTACTGTGGCTTTAGAAGACTTTTTCTTTACTGGTTCTTTTATCTGTCTTCTATTGTTTTTTTATGCTAGTGGCTACCCTTTATTTACAATCTAAAGCCTGTGACTCACGAGCAACTTCACCGAGCCTCATCTGCCTCCTTTCTTCTCAGTTTTTGGTCATAATTTAATGGCCTTTCTTAATATCATCCATTTTGAGGTTTAGTAGGCATAAAGCATGCATTTGTTACTTTAAACTTCAGACAGACATCCCATGATTGCCAGAATTAGGGATACTTTCCAAACTTTACTCCCTGGACTGTAATGAAGAACCCCAGGATGAAATAGTTTGCTGTTCAGGGATAACATCTTGTAATGTCTTCAGTTTTCTTATCATGAATTTACACTTCAGGCTGCTGTGCCTTGAGGATGTGTTGATACTTGGATTGTTTGTCTTGTTTGACAGTTTGTCTGTGATTTGATATGATCATCTCAGTGAAGGGCATCCTGCAGGCGGGAGATTTTTCTGGAGATGAAAATGACAAACATCCTTATTTTGCTTTAACTTCTTTAACTGACGTGTCATGGCTTTAATTTCAGGGATACACTAACATCAGATGTGTCTGATTAGAACTTGATGTCATCGCAGTTGGTTGAAGCTTTTGGACATTAAGTCTTCAAATTTTCAGATTATAAACATTTTTGCCATCCTGCATTTAAACATCACCTCCCTTTTTGTTTGTTTTGTCTAATATTTGCCTCTTGACAGCTGCATGTCAAACCAAACATCCATGGTCAGCCCACTTTTCATGGATCTCACTGAAATGAAGCCTATTATCTGTTTTGCTTCTTTTTCTGTGTATAACATGAACTAAAGAAAAAAAGATGTTAAAACATGAAAATATAGAGGGGATGCTTTTTATTAAATGGCAGCCATATTGCTGCAGACACAACCACACCCATCATGAAAACATTTCCTGCAGGCTGCAGTCAGATACCTTCTGCTTGACCCACAGCATCCACCAAAAAACATGTTCAGTAACTTATAATTCAGTTTACTAAATGATTCAAGTTGCTGCTGCTGCAACAAGCTGCCACTCTGCACACAGATATTCTAGAATTTTCATGAGTGACAGATCATGTAGTTTGATCACTTAAAAAAATAAATTTGAATAATAAATCCAATCATTGAATCTGACACATTTAAAGCTCAATTTTCCAGTGCTGATTCAAACATGATGCAACAATCAACTGCATTCCTTCCATTTTGCTTTTTTGATACCAGAACATTTTAAAATAACTCTTGAATAAATTAAATAGGGTTATTTTCCTCAGATTTCTACACAAAATAATGAGTGTTAGTTACAGCTTCCAGTCAGAACACATCGTGCCTGAGCAGCCACAGTGTGACCGAGAAGATCCACCTCGAGCATCGGCGGTCTCACAGAGAGACTGTTGCACAGGCGAAATGAGGAGGTGGACCGAAACAAGTGAAAGCTCAAGGTTTTTTCCCCTCCAGTGATTAGGCTGCTTGTCCTCCCCCCACTCATGATAGACAGTATTTCCTCTAAGTAGAATATCAGCAGCGTAGAGGCTTCTAGTGAGTGTTGCTTGATTATCAAATCACCTGGCCTTGGCTGCAGTGCAGTGCCAATGGGCTGTTTGGGGAAAAAAACAAGCACCAGTTGCATGTATGTGAGTGACGTGCACATATTGCAGCTTAAATTGAAGAGTAAATTATTTTAACCCATCAAAGAAGGAAATGCACAAAGTCCTTTCTGTCCTTTTAAACCCTTTTCACATGTAGCTGATTCAAATAACTAGCCAAAAGGAAGTGTTTGTTCAGCCTCTTTACATCACCTGCTCTGATGCTCCGCCCCCAACAGGTGACTGCAGATGAGATGAGTTTGTCTTGCTTTTTTATTTGATGGTGTCATGAAGATCTTTGCTCGGCGCTGGGAGGCTTTTTGTTCATGTGAAAGTAGCTGAGAAGATGAAAATCAAGCAAACGGCATCAGTTTTCACAGAGAAGACGAGTTAAATACCAACCCATCAAACTCACAGGAGGTTACTGACTGAAGCAGCATCCATCAGTGTTTGGCTCTTTCTTAAATAGAATGTGTAACATTCATGTTTTATTACTAGCTGAGGTTCAACATATCCATACATGAGCAATTTTTATCATCATACTGAACAGTTTTTAAATTGTTTCAATGTCTTATTCTACGTAGATCTGGATTATTCTCACATGAATTTATCTTGCTGTAATAATTTGCTTGTTCTTGTATAGATAAAGGATAAAGGATGGGGGTGTGAGTTTAATACCCTGCTTTGAAACAACCAGACAGCCAACCATAAGCTTTTCAGGTTAATTCTGCAAACATTTAAATGTCATGTCAAAAAAAGGTCTTGAACTGTTCCTCAGACAGACAGGATCAAGTCTTTCTTTCACTCAGTGGGATTCAAGAAGTGCTTGAAATACAAATATTCTGAGTTTGAGTCCCACACAGATAATTTCAGCTGCATTTTTAACATTTTAAACAAGTTTTAGAATTTATTTAAGGCTAAAATTAACACAGTTTTAACCACTACTACTATCTATACTTTATTTATAATTTAAACATCTTCTATAAAATTATTTGATGGGTCATGTGTGGACAGTTAAATAAGATGCAAACATTTAAAAATGATTCTATTCCGTGATTTTTTTTTCCTCACGTCAGCCTTTTCCATCGCCGCTTTCAAATATCTTATCAGACAGTTAGAACCAGCTCATGGTGCAGCAGCTGGTGATCAGACAGCAGAGGAAAGCTAGTTGCTCTCTGTCCAGCAGCACCACTGTCAGCTCTTTACTTCTCAGCCTCTCTAACATGTTCTCTAACCCAGACAGCTCAGAAGATGAGTCATATGTACTGTAAAGGTCATCCATCAGAGCGTAAGAGCAAGGAGAGCAGAGGAGATGGAGGAGGGAGAAGAGTGGAAGGCAAGTGATGGAGGAGAGAGGCGTTAAGTGTTGGCTTTCCATGTCAATTTTTCTGTCTGAAGCAGTAAGTGGGACCTCTTGTCCTCTTCTTCTGCTGCTTCTTCTTGCACTCACTTTGCAGTATGTCTTAGTGTGAGCGCTAACACACTCCAGTTATTTGTCAGGTTATTAACATTTAGATTTTATGTTCTAAAGCTATGCTGGCAGAATTTTGAACAGGTAATTAAACGGTAGTTTAATGTATTTAAATAAATAACATGATGAATGTGTCATTATGTAGCAGAAGATAAACAACCTGGCTGATCCTTTTCATGTTTAATGAATAAAAGTTAATTAATAACTATAAAATCTTTTCCTGATCAGAAAATTCAGTCTTCACAACTTCCCTTAAAAACAAACCATTACTCAGAGACCAGTTCAGACCAGTTCAGTAGTTTCTGATGTTTATTAGTTTAATTCAAATAAACAGTCCAGAAGTTCTAAAACATGACAGTTACCTGTTCCATTTACTCTCCTGTCAACACAGTAAATAAGTCTGTTCACACCCCACTCTCGTTTTTTACTTATACAACATTTATAATAGACTTTTACTATCTGTGCTGCTAGAAAGGAAATATAACATCCCACAAAATCCCACATAAAACTTTTACCATTCCACAACAGAAAACATCTTGTCAGACGTCACAGTCATTTGGTTTGGAAACATAATGGCAGATCCACAAAGTTCTTATGAGGACAGTAAAAACTGCATCTAGAATGACTGACTTGCCCTTATCGCAGCTACCAGCTACTTGTTGCTGAGAGAAGCAATTTGTATGATGAATGAAACATGTCACCCAGCACAGTCATTTCTTCTGTCTCCCTTCACAGAAGCACTTACAGCGGATCAGCGCGGGACTTAATTTATTGTAGATGCTTTAAACTGATTTGTAAATTTGATTATTTGTGACTTTGTTTTTATTAATGTTATTAGAATTAAAATAATTCATTTAGAATCTTTTTAGGCTCCATGACTTTAGTTTTTGACTGAGGCAAGAAGTGTTTCATTTTTTTGGAGACACAAAGCAAAATTGGTGCAATTTTAAGTCACTTGAGGAAAACGTGTACTGTTAGCATTAGGAAAGGACCAGTGTGTCTAAGTCTAACAACTTGTACTGGTCTAACAGGATCCAGTCCTGGTCCTTAAGGGCCCTGTTGTCTGCATGTTGGAAATGTTTCTCTACCAACATACCTGATTTGAATTAATAACAGACTCCTGCAGACTCAGACATGGGAGACTGAGGTCCTTGAGAACCAGGATTGAGCACCTTTGGTTCAAACATTGACAGCTTGTATGTTCAGAGGTGGAACCTTTAATTGCAGTCAATCAAAGTTTAAATTTTGAACTAGACCCCTTGTTGTGTGACATTTCCCTCTTCCCTGTCTCCCCAGCTGTTATTGAAAGAACAATTAAACTTCACAAATGCAAAAGAACTATAAATACACATTTGATTCCAGTATTAACAAAGACAGGTGGACATTTCTTTCTTTAGAGATTCATTTTGACTTAGTTGGAAGACTCAAAGTGCTACTTATTAAATTAACAATTGAACCCATTGTATACAATATCTCAAAGTACATGTTCAGTTTTACCTTTGTATTACCATGTGGGTAAACTTTATAGTTGATATAATGATGGTTGTTTTGTGATAATACCATTTCAAGCAGCCATGTTGGATGAAACTTTCAGGGGCTGATATGTAAACAGAATTCAATGATTTGTAGTGTTTATAAACCCGAATTTTATTCCAAATATAACATAAACAACATATTAGATTTTGAAACTCAGACATTTTATCATATTATAGAAAATATGAGCTAATTTAGAATATGATGGCAGCAACACATCTCAATAAATTTGGAAAAGGCAACACAAGGCTGAAATAGTAAATGGTATAATTCAAAAACTGGAGGAATATTTGACAACTAATTATGTCAATTGGCCAAAACTGATTAACATGACTGAGTATAAAATGAGCATTTCAGAGAGGCAGAGCCTCTTAGATGTAAAGATGAGAAGAGGTTCACCAATCTGAGACAAACTGCATCTAAAAATTATGTAACAGTTTAACTAAATTTTGTTCCTTGATGTACAGCATGATCTATACGAGGGGTGTCCAGATCCAAGCAACGAGAGCAACTTATCCTGCATGTTTTAGATGTTTCCTTGCTTCAACATGCCTGATTTAAATCTAAACACCATGTGATCCACAAACACAATGGATCATGTAAAGAAGAAGCTACATGTAGAAACGTTGGCGTCTTCTCTGGACCAAAGTTCATAAAATCAACTGAGGTGAGATTTAGGTCAAATATGAAATTCTCTTGGAAAACGAAGACTCAGTGTCCTGCAGACAAAAGAGGAGAGGAACCATCCAGTTTATGAGCAAACAGTTCCAAGCCTGCATCGCTGATGGTGTGAGGTTGCATTAGTGCCTATGGGTGGGCAGCTTACACATCTGGAAAGATGCCATCAAAGTTCAAAAATAGAACATGTGAAGAAAACGCCACATGTAAACATCATCTGTGTTTTCTGTTTTACTTTGAAAATTTTGAAAAAAGTGTTTTTTTATTTGAGGACACCAAAGTTGAAGCTCGATAACCTTTGTGCCACTTTTGTTCCAGTATTTTGTGTTTGTAGGTTTTAAAGATTTCAAATCCATTTTGCATCATGATCTAAAGAATCATTCAACTTGTAACATTCAGTATTTCTGGACTGAAGGTCAAGAAAGAAGACTGATTCTTCAAAGGTGTTAACATGAGTGTTAAAGGTGGAGTAGTAGACACTGATACATCTTATGTGGTCAAACTCGTCTGTGATAATTCAGTTGTTGAAGTTAATCAGTTTATGTTTTAAGACTTGTTTTTTTTACATCTTTGTAGTTCTGATGCCGCATCCTTGAATCCTTCTGATACTAAATCAAAGAGATGTTATTTACAGCAGCAGCATAATGTGTGTTTAGAGTGTATGCTGGTCTGTCAGTTAGGTTCCCTCACATCTAAAGATGGAGAGCTGTTTCTTTTTCCACACATTCTCCATCTCTTTCAAACAAGTGAAGCCTGGCTCAGCTGTGGGAGGTTTGATAGATGGTGGCCTCGGTTTTGGCATCCTTATCTTCAGCCTTGCTAAGCAATCGTCATCTGCCACTTATCGGCCCCTATAAACACCTTCTGTAAATACTCTGCACAGGGGGATGGGAATAAAAAAGAGGTGGCAAAGAAATGGAAGGCATGAGGGAGGTGAGAGGAAGGATGAAGTAAATCAGAGAGGAAATTTAAGCAAAGGAGAGGGAAGGGGAAAAGCATCAAACAGTTATGAATTTTTGTAGCTGAGGATGCGCTTTAGGGAGTAACAACATACTGCTACTGATTTATTGGCCAATAAAAATACTATTCAGTATGTTAGTGGTATCATCCCATTATATTGGTTTACTTATGTATTGCTCAAGGAGACAAATGATAAACACTCTGCATGTAGGGAGAGATAAGTGGATAACAGAAGACCGACGGGGAAAAAAAAGAGGGATAAAAACAAGTTTTTTGGGGGTTTGAAGATGAAAAGTTCCTGAAAGTTTCATAAAAGGAAAATTATAAAAAGAGAAAAATTCAGGAATTGTAGTAAATATGTTAAACCAGATGAAAAATAGAAGACAGCAGCTGTGTAACAAGAATATCTTTATACTGATTTGTTGTAAAATACATTATTTATTATGTATTTTTTGTGACAAGAGTTAATAACATAGTTCAGTGCCAATAAAAATTAAGTGTCCGATTCAATTAAAAATAATTACAAACAACTGAGTCATAAACTTTTTGATAAAGTCAGCAGAAACAAACTTTTGTTTTTGTGTCATTGCTGCTGGTTGCTAATACAGTCAGATTTATTGGACAATATTTACAACATTTATTCACTGTTTTAATGGAAAAACCTTTTTACATATTAAATAATCTGTATGATGTTATTAGATATAGTAATATTTTTGTGTATATTATATATTTACCTGCTTATTTCAACCAGACATAATTTGAATATAAATCTATCCAACCATGACACAGTGATTTTTAGATCTTTATCAGAAGATTAAAATAATAACAATAATAACAAAATCATAAAAAATAAAAACACTGGAAACTTCTGGAAGCCAGTTCTGTTCAAATGCTCATTTTGATCTGTTGGATGCTGGTTGTGGTTTTAGGAGCCAAATTTTCAACTTCGTATTAAAAAAAGACTTTTGAATTAGTCCCTTCTGTGTAAGGAAACTTCCAAATATATAATCGGGTTTGTCCATGTTTTACAGGAAGAAAATAAACTATAAATGTAAAGGAAGCTTGCTCCCCACTGGTTTCAGGGATGCCTGTTTTAGTCTGTATTCTGAAAGTTTAACACATGCAGAGAAGCAAGAAAAATTTAAACTTTTATTATTTACAGTTATTAAGATTTAAGTAGTGAAAAGTAACGACTTTGAAGGAGGGCAGGGAGAGAAATGAGGTGAAGAAGAATACTGTAAAAAGCAGAGACGTGAGGGGCAATTTACACAAATTCAGTTGGAGCCAGTACAAGGTTTTATTTTATATTTTCGCCCACATACTGGAGGTCAATTCCATTTGAAGAAAATTGGGTTTTATGACTCAAAACTTGATTTTTTTGAAAGGTCACCGGCATTTTAGGAATATTAGTTTTTATGACGATTCTTTTCAGAAAGAAAACCTTTTTCACAGACTTCCCTTCTGCTTCTGTGGACAAATACATGTTTACAATGGGAATACAAAAAACAAGTTAGTAGAAACTGTAATATATATTTAAATTATATTTCTTTGTGTTTGAGAGGGTTTTCGGTGTGCAGTTTCCTGCCTTGATGCAACAAGACGTTGGTGGTTTCAGGGTCATTAATAGTGTGGGTAGTCAGGATATGTTTTTCTGTCAGTGTCCCTGGTGTCTTATGTGCTTAATAAATTGTTTATGTCAACTAACAGAGGTGTTTATTACCTGCCTTTTAAAATCTGAATGAATCATATGGTGCTGAAGCGAAGACTTTAATGACATCAATTAAGGCAATGAACAGTGTTTAACACAACAAGAGACACAGACACATTATGGATGTTATATAAGTGTGGTCGAATGAGTTCAGCTAAATAGTTCAGTATCATTAGAGATGTAAACTCAGTATCCCTGATATGTTTAAAGCAACAAACACACAACGCTTTTTAATCAACTACATTAGAAGAAAATCAGGTTCTTTCTGTGAAATACCTGCAAAATATTTCCTGTAAGTAAGCAGATAAATTGGCATGCAGCATAATGATCCTGAAAGGAATAACCTTTGAAGAGGCTGATCATTTTGACATTTTAATGCTTAGAGACGCATTGAAGAGCTGTTGGTACAACCTGATTGGTTCCTGTTAGATGTGATTACATTTTTTTGTAAATATATTGAACGTCTCAGACTTTGGCTCTATATTTTATCAACAATTGAGGATAAATGTAACAAAATGTTTCCACATGCTTAATGATCTTTTATACCCAGATGTTCCTGGTTGCTGCTTTGGTCCCCTAATTTAAAATTTAATTATCACATCATATTTTTCTTATTGAACATTACACATTAATATTCCCAACATGTAACTGTGAATTCAAGATTTTTTTGCAGATAATAATGTGGATTTAGCTCAACAACAAATGGTTGCAATATTGGTGTTAGAATTTAACCTAAGAGACCAGCGTACAACATGCACAGCTGTATTTTTACAGTAACACTAGGAAAACTCATAGCAAGCTGCAAATGAGGAGTAAAGTCTTATTGCACACAGTATATTGGGTTCAGTTTTAGCTCTTTGTTTTATCATGTTGATCATACTTTAACTTGTTGGGTTGGTGCTATATTTTGCTGAATTAAATTCCAAACCCCATGATTTACATTACATGATGATATTTAACCCTTTTTTTCTTGCAGAAGTAAAACTATGGCTGAGCTTGTTTCTTTGCAGCTAAATGGACCCTGGAGGGATAATGGGACACTCACACCCACAGTATGTCTCACTGAAATCAGGCCTGGACTTTGTTGGTTAACCAGTCTCCAAATACCAGCTAATATAATAAAGTTTTTATTTAGTTCACTTCAGAGTTCCAATGAAGAGAGGGACAGATAAACCCAGTGTTAAATATTATTTATGCATATATAGTGTTTGTTTGGCAGATGCCTTTAAGAAAACTTTCCCTATTCTAGTCAGATCATTTGTGCCTCATGTCAGTGACTGGAAGTCTTATTCTAACCTCTATTTGTACTTGGAATCAAGTTATTTGTCTTTAAAATACTGACTTTTTTTCTTTACCTAAACACATATTCAGCATTAAAATGTGTAACTATGATGCACTTTGTTGTATAATCTTATGATTTGCTGGTTGAGAGTCAGCAGAGTTACAAAAATCTCAATGTTCTCACTAAATTGGTGTAATTTTCTCTGACAGAACATACTGTACCTGAACAGCTGAGCAGCAATTTCAATGTTCCTCCTTCACCTACAAAGAAAGAAAACTGTATTTGAGCACAAGATAAAAAACAAAAGTGAGTTATAGAATTATTATGAATAATTTAATTTTGGGAATAAGACCACACCTATTATACCCCACACCACAGTATAAAAGCTCTTCAGTGCACAGCTGTGACATGTTAAATCCTAACACCCTCCTCCTCCCCTCCAGCACCATTTCCCTTGTATTTCAACAAGACATGGGGCGGTGGGGGGGGTGGTTCCCCTTTTCTCCAACTCACCTTTACTCACCTGCATGATTTGCATTTTCTAATATTTCATCAGATCATTAGTGTTTTTTTTCCATCTTCTGATCTCCGTGTTAATGACCTCTGCTTTAGACCGCCATATTAACTTTACTGTATAAACGTGGAGTTCAACAAGCTACTAAACCAGATTTCATTCTACCTAATATTTAAATATTTGGGGGATTCAGTTCAGTTTTTCTCTGAATCTTCTGGTTCTCATCACTTCTGTTAGAGAAACTCTAACTAAATGAAAAGGGGCGTTTCACCCTTTTATATAAAAACAAAGAATCCTTTGAATATATTTTTTACCAAATGAAAGAATTTTTATTTTGTTGAAACTGCAACACATTGAACAGTGGTATGTAGCATCTTGTCAGAGCTCATAGTGGCATAAAAATGGAATAAATCAATCAGTGACATCATTTAATTTGCTCCAAGATTCTTAATCAGTTAGTGTGATTATATTCTTGTATTATGTCACTGTGATGATGCTTTACTGCGCTCTACAGCTTTGCTTCTGACGAATGGTTGTTGTTTTCTTTTCATTATACACTTCTGTAACGTGAGTGAGAGGTGTGGAGGTTGGGTGGTTTGGGTAGAGGTGATTAGTAGTTGAAATAACGACCCCTCTGTGCTCCAAAAGCATCTATTCTGTTGGTCCAGGACTCTCGATGCCAGCCGGGTCCTTTTCCTTTTGTCAGCAGTGAAAAATGAAAGATTTCTGAATCCACAGTGCTCGCTGTGCTTCCCTCCAGGCGTCTCAGATACATTGAGTTAACATAAAGCAAAATTCAGGATGGGGGTGGCTCTGGTGACAAATGAAGCACCTCTGTGTGTTTTGGAGGCAAAATAAAAGGAGGCCCTTTTTGTAGAAATGAGATTTTGTCTGTGTTTCTTGCTTCAGGCCCAGTTTTTCACTGCAGTTCAAATGTATGTGAGCGTTACAATGGAAGATGGAATATTCTTGAAATGGGGAAAAAGAGACTAATCTGAGTATAAACCATTTACCTTCAGCTCGCTCTCAGCCTGCAGTCCATCGCTGCTACATTCCCATTTTGTCACATTACAGCTTATTTTCACACTGTGCTGCTTGTCAGGCTGAAAGAAAAGTTGCCAGTTGGTCTGATCACGACACCTGGTCCATTGCAACCTCTTAAAAATGGATCCAATTTGGGTTTGGGAGTGAAAGCTTGCTGGGATACAAATGAGGCACCTCAGCTCGTCTGTTCTCGAGCTGTGCTCTCATCTGACTTGGACTCATTTGTAGTCTGCAGGAGAGGAGAAGAGTGGATGGTCCGAACGGCTCTTGGCTATAGTTTCGGGATGCCGCAGTGCCGTCGTGTTTTGAGGTCCAAAGACTTGTCGACTAATTAAAAGGAGCTTGGTGCCTGTGATGTTGTCACGCTCGTTGGCCGCAATGCAAGTCATTCTGGGAAGCCAAGCGGGCGATGGTGTTGCTGTGGAGTTTTCTGATTCCCTCCTGATGAAAACAATGTTGAACACTTTCATGTTTGTTTGTGTCTGTGTATGTCAAGCCGTTGACTCTAATTCTGTATGAGGAATTAAATGTTTGTGTGCATGTAGGTGTGACGCACCGTGTGAGAAAAGAGCCCATCAATTAAACTTTCCTGTCATTGCAGCTCAAATAGATTTTGCCACAGCAATTACCAAAGTCCCTTCAGGCAGAGAAGGCTTCTGTCATGTCCTCGAGCAGCCCCCCAAAGTTTCCTACTGATTTTTATTTGCCTGTTTTATTTTTTCAAACTCCATTCTTTAAAAAAAAATGTTTTTAAATAAATGTATTGGCTCTGCAGCCATCAATCAGAAATGACAATATGATGGTTATATAAGCAGCATCTGACTGCCTCAAAGCATGGCAGCCATGTTGGTGGAACATTTGTGTTGGTGTTAAACCTTTTTACTGGAAAGGAATTTCTCCAGCAGCAGAGACACGGAACCATTTCACAGGACACCAACCGTTAAAGCTCTTTATCACCTGAGATGGGTTATAATGCACCTCTTGTCTGTGCACCTGTAAACATTCACTCAGGTACAGTATATTCAAACAGAAATGGAGGCTGGAGTAATTAACCTGGAGAAAGTGCCGTGGCTACACCTGAACAGCCACATTTTCTGTGAGTACAAATAATAATTGACATGCCCTCCGTGGGGAAAAAAACAAAATTGTTTACCAACAAAGTTATTATAACATTTCTTGTGGACAAAAGCGTTTAAGAAAATTTGACTTCTTAACATGAACATTTTCAACAAAAAGTAGCCAAAGTTTCCATCAGATGCTTCTTACACTGAAGAGTTTATTCAGGTGATCCTTGGTGGAGAGAAGAAGGGCCGACACTGACAGACCAATTCAACCTCTTCAGTCTCTGCTTGTGTTTGATGGGAGGCTGCAGACATCGCCGACTGGCAGCACTATTAAGACACGTCAGCCCACTTGGATATCAGAGACAAGGTGTTCATACGTCTCTGTCTGAGGCCTGGACACGGACCAATCAGTCATCACTCCAACCGTTCACAGTGGTTTTACTGCAGGATAAGAAGTCTGGAGTTCATTTTATAAAACTGGCTGTAGTTTTCTGTTGGTCTTGTTTTCAGGCGTCAGACAGTCTCAGGTGCTAATATCTAATTTTCATGAATTAAGTGGGATTTTTTTTTAGCTACTACAGTTTAAGGTCAGGATCTGTAGTCTCCCCACACATTGCATAAAGTGGCCAGTGAATTATGCTCTGACAGATTGAAAGACTAATTATTAAAGCTCTTTGGAGGACTATGACAGCGTCAAGGCTTGCTATTTGCATATCCTTCATCTGCCTGGTGTGTCAACAAAGGAGATTCGCCCTCTCCAACGCTGTATTCAGATGCAAAGCATAATGAATGTAATTATGTATGCTTTCTTTTTTCATAACATTTTGTTCTGGTTTTAATATGTTCTCTGCCATGAATTTCAATTGAAGCCCCACCATTTGTTTCTCTTTACACAGATTAAGAAAAAGAACTGTGCGCAGCATTTAATTCTATTTGTGTGGAAATGGGTTTTAATATTTGCCTGCCGGCAGTTTAGGTTAAAGATTCATATTTCATAAAGTGAAGATATGCTACAGTAACGTCTCACGTTTAGAGCTTGAATGGTAGAAGTCTTTGTTGAGCCCCTGGAGTTGTTCCTGGCCTAATTTTGCAAATATGTTAAGGAAAAGTTCACACCAGAAATCTGAAATCTTTCATTGTTATTCTATAGAAATGCAGTGAAATAAGAGTTTTAAATTTATGGTGCAATGATGTGCAAAGTTGCAAAGCAGTAATAAATATGAAAGTCTTAGTTCATGTATTGATGTTGCCACCTGTAATTTTTGCCTCCTTAAATCTGTTACATTGAAATTCATTGTTTTGCTGCAGTAAATCATAATTAGAGGAAAGAAACTGCAAATACATGAAAAAAATAATGCAGAATAAGAAAAGTTCACTCTCTGAGCTCTAACTTATGCATCAAAATAGTAAATATTTAGAATCCATTCTGTTGCTTGCTTGCAGAAGCTGGAGATTATGTCAGTATAAATGAGAGGAAACGTTTAACTCTGGTTTAAATATAAACTTTAGTTTGAAAGAGTCGTTGCAGCTAGTAATTAATCACATTCCTTAACGTCAGAGTGGCTGTAGTGTTAAATTCAAAGCTTATGACTTTATTATCACAGATTTTGCAAATAAAGCTGTAGGGACTTCAAGTATTTACAGTAACAGGTTGGTAAAATGGGATAATTAGATAATCTGGAGAAAAAAAATCTAAACTAACTTCTCATATTTGAATCTCACTTGACCACCTGATTTTTCTGAATTAACTTCATCTTTTAATGTTTCTCTCTGGAACTGTTGCTGAAGTTATTGGGATTTGAGCAGAGAATGTTTATTTTTTTACATTTTGAATAACTATAATAAGGAACCATTTGAAATGTTTAGCATGAAGTTGAAAATGGGAATATAAATGTCCTCGTGAGTTGGACCGGACTGGATGTTGTTATGGCTGTACAGTACAGCTTTGCCTGCTCACTGATTCAATATTTTTGTTAAAGAACGTTACTATTAGAGTTTATTGGTCCGTTATTTCTCAAATCCTCTTGGTTGATTTGTCTTCATAGGCTGAGGTAAACATTTATCTTTGGTTTTCTGTAAAACCTTAAGAAAATGTTCAGTTAATGTATATTTTTGTCTCTTTTGTCATCGTAGTGAAGCAGAAAGACGCCGTGGAGAAGGAAGCCAAGGTCAGCATCCTGGAGGCCGGAGTCGCAGACGTGAGTACTAAAACTAGACTTTTCTGTTTCTATCTAAATTAAAAGTTTAAATGTTTAGAAACAAAGTTACAATCCGAAATGAAACTGAATCAAAGTTTTTCAAGTATTTAAAAATGACTTGGGAAGTTAATCTGCTGTTGGAAGGGTTGAGCTCAGGGATCAGGAAGACCAGGCTCTTCCTTCCACCAAATGTGGAAACTTAATATTTGTTTGCTTGTTTTTATTTTTAGCCAAAATGCCTCAAACACAGCCGCTGACACATCATGGGAAAATATTACCAAAAGAAAATGTTCAGACTATGAAAGCTGTAGAAATTTAATTTACAGAAAACTGAAATTACATTTAGTGCCAATGATTGTTTTTTTTACTGATTGCATCACTGAAAAACATATTTATGATAAACTAACAAATAACATGGAAAAAGCTGCTCGTCAATAAAACTCAACAACAGTTTCAAAGTTTAGAATTGCCTCTGTCTGAGAGTGGCTGTCCTCCACCATCCTCCAGCAGTAAATGGACTGCTGAGCATCTGCACTTGCTTATTGATTCGGGAGTTAGTTCGTAATAATGATGGCATGTTGTTCACTGAGCTTGTATAAGTGGCTGGACCAAGGTCTGAGAAAGAAACTGTTCTCAACAAAGGACCGAAAGAGAAAATGCTAAAGAAAAGTTGGAGGTTGGAGGTGAAAGATGGGATGGAGGGTCTGTTAAGGTGATCAATATCGAGCTGCAAGTTGGAGAAAATTATGACCAATAGAACTTATGTTGTAGAAGAGAGAATGGGGAAGAAAAGTATAGAAAATCCCTCAATCTCAAGCTACAAGAGAGGAAAGCAACAACCACCAACTCCCAGCCTGCAACAAAGCATCCATCATCCCCTTCATACCGTGTTTATTATAGTTTTATCACACACTGTAAAGTAAGAATATTAGCATACTTCATCACAGTGACAGGTTGAAAATAAAACAAATGAGAAGTTAGTTTCGCAGCAGTGCAGAGGAAGCGATTTGTTCACTTTCAGATATGCAAGCTCGACTTAAAAAGGCCTGCAGGTCTGAGTGTCGGGTTTATTTGGTAAGTGGAGAGATGAACTATGTGCAATAATAACAATGTTAACATTTATGATGGTACTTGAAAGGTAATGGGATAAACAGCATGAAATAACACCAATAATAGTTAAAAATAGAGCAGATTATACGTAGATTATTGCTGAGTTGTAAAAGTTAATGTATCCCATAATCCAACAGTAGTGCAAATAAATGCATTGAATTAGATATCAAATTAACTGGAGACATAAAAATGTCCATATGCTCTGATTTATTCTCAAAAACTCCAACTTAACTTGAAGTCTGTCAGAAATCTCCAAGTCTTTGGACATTTTAACGTTATATTTTAATGTGAAATAATCCATTTTAAGACATTTTCCCTACATTTGAGTTAAAAATTATGACTTTATATTACTTCACAGTTATGGACAAGACAGTTTATGTATTTAACTGTACAGACTGAGGAGAATTTCTGTAAGTTTTGAAATAATTATCATCAGATGTTAATGATCCAAACTTATTAGATTTGGTTTTAAATGATTGTGAATGTTATTATAAAGAAATCTGTAAGAATATAGAACGTACTCTACAAATGGCACATTTTACCTCAACTTCCTGTTTTCTGTTTATAGTCCAAGAATTAATGGAAGCTATGAATTTGGCTAATTGTTAGTTTGTTGGTAGATTCCTTGGCTGCATGAAGGTAAAACAAAGTGGAAGCCTTAAAAAGAGTTGCATGAGCTTCTTCTGCTAATCTCTAAATAATTTGTGCTCCTTTAAAATAATTCTTATTAGCGTCAGTAAATTTTTGTTGTCCTTGTAACTGAGCTGCACATGAAACTATAAATCTTGGTGTTTTGTCCTGTACAGACGTAAGTCATGAAATGTGTCTGAGTACAACAATAAAACATCATGACAAGATCTCTATCCAGCCAATACACGAGTTAAAACACCTTTTCTCTCTTTCAGTGCCATGAACTGGCAGTGAGAGACATTTTAGAACTGCAGTGTACTTTTTTTTAACTCTGTAGGAAATGTAAAAAGTTTTTTCTTTTCCTTTTATTGATATAGATGATGATGATGAGGCGCTGGGCTGATCTCATCAGAGTTTTAGCAATCAGCCTCCGTGTCATGTTTGAATGGTTTTCATGTCTGGTTCGGTTTTATCTGAGTGACTCAGCAGATCTCCCGCTGTTCACTGTTGGTCGTTCATGATTTGTGACAGCTCTTTCAAAGCTTTGTACATCGTGTTTATGAAGAAATGCAGCACTAATTCTCTTTTTTCCTCATTCTATCTTTTTCTTTTGGAAATTACATTTCTAAATCATTTTTGTTCTGTTTGAAATGATTTACCTTTTATTTTTCTAAGTATAACATGATAAATGGAAAATGTGAGGATGCATGATGAGAGATGTCGTTATTCTGAGATAATTACATAATTAATAATGTATCTGCAGCATGATGAGCCCACAAACAAACTGTGATAATAAGAGCAGCTGATTTTCTCTGCTTCTGTTTACAGGTTTCACCTTTTTTTTTTTCCTCAGTTATTTCTTCCTTCAAACTAAAAATCATTTCCTTGAAGCTCTCGTTTGGGATCTGAATGTGTATGAAATCTAAACTGTGACCCAGCATCATAATAGTTTATTTCTTCACCTTTTTAAAAAATATTTTCAACATCATTTAATATTTTTTTTGGAAAACTAAAGCATCTCTTATACTGTTAGGTACTGCTTCTCAAGGTCTGTTACATAGAACTTTTATTTAAAAGTATTATTTTTTTTACCAAAAAACCTCAAATTCTGTTACCATGACCTGCTCTTAGAGTTCCCTTTCAATGTCACAAAAACATTTGAATAATAATGAGATAACAGTCACAGTTATAAGAAGGATGCTTCCAGGAGAAAATATAATGTTTTATTTAAATATAAGGATGTAGGATGAAATCTAAAGAGAAACAGTATCAGGCATGAGACCTTCATGACCAAAGCTTTCTGATTTATTCCACCTCCTACTTTCTTAAGATAAGTTTTCATTTAAATATTAATCATAGCACAAGTGCGTTATTACATCAGTGCAGCACGATTGCTGTTTAAACCTGCACTTGATGTTTTGTACTCGCTGTAGTTTTCCATATAAACAGTAGTGGTCTAAGAGAATGGTCATACAGGAAGTAGATTCTTCAAACATCAAATTTATCTGCTTTATTTTGAAGAAGTTTTTAAAATGTATGTATTCCAGTAGGCCTTAAAACGTAAAAAAACATCCTACTAATGTTTATATTTTATCAGAGTAAACATTAATGTCCAGACAAACTAATAAAAGCCAGAAAATAAACACGAGCTTTAAATCAGTTCCTTTTCTGCTGAATTTCTGAGTAAAGAACTTCTACTTTCACCTCAGTTCCCTGATTTAAATCTACATCCTGCAGAAATTCCCATTAAGTGTCAGATTGAACTATTTTCATTGGACATGTAAAATTTTCTTGTCTAATTTATAGTTTTACAACATCTTTCGTTACAGTGAGATGGAATGTGATTTCAACCTGCTTCACATTCACTGCAGATCATCACCATGATTGTTTTTGTCTTTGTTTCAGCATCCTGTTGAATCATATCTGTCACCATGACAGTGTTTTTGCTGTTATTGTTTTGCTTTGTACACTAAGCTACTATGAAAAGCTTCCAGAATAATTTTGCACATTCCTGTCCGAGGTTTTCGTGGTTGGGAGAGTGCAGAATGTAGCGCTGCCTGTAATGACACAGTATTGTTGTTTACAACCTGCCTAGGTGCCTGAAAAACAGAGCGAGGTTTGAATGAACATATTCATGAAGCAGAAGGACACGTGTCCTGGTTCAAGGTCGTCTGGTTGCCGTGTCTCTCTGTCCTACCAGCAGTTCCTAATACAAAGAGGGAAATAAATCAGAAAAGCTGAACAATGACATGCTTACTGGATGTGGATGCAGTATGTACTTAACTGTGTTTGTGTGAAAGTGCACCTGTTTTACGTGTACAGCCATCTGAATCACTTGCCATAGATATTCAAATGGATTCATGCAAAAACTGGATGGAGAGGCTGTTGAAGTGTTGGCTCTTCTTTTTCTTTCTGCAACCAAAAGGCCTTTGATATGATAATGACAGCTCACCACAGGGGCACTAAAGGCCAGATGCATGCTGAAATTCACCCCAGGTGTCTGAATCTGTGCTTTACCTGGTTACACGAGACGCTGCTCGACACAAATGGAAGTTTCTTTTTCCCTGTACCACGAACAATCAATTTACTTTTAAATATGTTTTTGTTTAACTGAAATATTTTAATTTTATTCATTATATTACACAGTTGCCATGAATTATGTGCTAAAATTTCCATATATCAAATGTTAAAATTGTTGTATATCTTGGATATGAAAGCTGTTTGTAAATATCACTATTCTAAAACAGGTTATTCCATTTGCTACATACATCCTTCATAGACCTTCTAGTTAGAGAATATTTTTGTCATTAGAGACACTGATCTAAATCTTTGTTTAACATTATGGAGGTTAAAACTCTATCGCACCCTGTAAAAACATTCTCTTCCTTTTAAACGGTAAATATAAATTATCTTTATTAAATTATTACTAATATAAATTAGTAAATTATCAGGTTTCTGTTGTTCAGATTAAAGGATTTTTTTTATCTTTACGTGTTTCAATTCCCCAGACTGTCACCAGATGTTGATGTGATGTGTTTTTATCAGCTGATTTTACCTGTGGGCGTGTTTCTATCTAATACTCGTCTAAACAGTCTGATTTAGACCTCCAGAATCATCAAAAATCAATAGGTTTTATTCTATTTATGTGGAAATTTGATTCATTGGCTCATCAGAACTGAGTATGTTATGTGTCTTAAATTAAGAAACTGTGTTTACTTTCCATCCCAGTTTTTCTGTGTTTAGTGGTCTCTGCCTTCTACCTGTTCTAAATTCTACTCAGTGTGTACAGCCCACATTGTTGTGACTGGGAGCGATACTTCAGCAGACAGCTTGCTGCTTTCAGGGGCTGATGGACACCCGCTGGTCTTTCTTGCAAACAGCATGGCACGACAGCATGCAGTGCTCACACCCCCCGCTCCTTTTTGCCCAGGTGCTAAAAAGGCTGTTAGATACAGCTGAGGTCATTCGCTTAAAAAAACAACAAAATATAAATACTTGTATATCTTGGAAATTCACATCAAGACTGTATCCAGAAACAATGTGTTCTTGAGAGGCTGTTCAATCAACGCAGGGTGTGACTGTAGCATCAAGCCTGGTATCATGAACCCGTAGGCTCAGTATAATATCCTGAAAACCAAGTTGGGTGCAGAACATTCAGTTCAAATTAGGCTGATAGTCTTCAATCTGTCTCCCCAACATCTCACATCAGATCAGTCAGAAGCATCAACATGATGGTCGTCATTCAGATCTCTCATAACAGAAATCTGATAAAATAACGTGATGTAATATCACACAACAAATATCACACAACACCATGTAAACATAAACACACAGGAGAAGGCTACAACTATGGAAAAAAAAGGGAAAAAATTTAAATAATTTTTTTAAACAATGTTTTTTCTGGCTCAAAAAAATTGCGTCAAAGGCGTAAACATAATACAAGCAGGTGTAGGTGATGTAGCTTCTATATCGTGATGTTGTGCTCTTCTTCCACTGAACATCTGCCCACCTTAAACCCCCCTCACCTCCCTGTAGCAGTGAGATCACCACACACTGTGTGGCATCTGCAGCTGAAGGTTTCTGTTAGCTGCGAGGCGAGTTGCTCATCTGCAGACTTTACTGGATTCTGACAAGCTGACTTGGAGACACAAGCCACTGTGCTCCACAGGTGGGCATAGAGAGGTTTGTCATGGCCTGTGGGGTCTAAGTCATAATCACCCCCTCCACAGCAAACATTACAAGCTCCCTAGAATATCTCTCCCTCCATGGGGTTAGCAGAATGCATCAGTCTTGGCTGATGTTCGCTGCCATCCTGCAGCTGACAGAGCTGATGTGCGATGGAGGAGTGATCTGTTTATACAGCTGTGGTGTGGGTGTGTGTGCGGGCGGCAGAGACAGAGGCGCCTGTGGGAATGCAGAATGCATCTATGTACACAATCGCACAAACTTCACACAGATTTCAAACCTATATACACAAAGCTGAAGAGGGATGTGCACAAACGATACAGAAAATAGCTTGTAGCACTTAAGCAATAGGCTCAGCAGGTGATCACCAGGTGATTAAAGTAATTTATGGAGTAAAAATACATCACAAGGTTATAGTTTCTTCTGTAGGGATTTGTTGCAGTGTATTATTTATTGACAGTATGCACATTTTGAATTGATCCTTTGGGACTTGAGTTTTTAAAATTCCAACTTTCAGACAGTGACTTACTTAAAAATAAATGCATGCAGATAAAACAAAAATGATCTAATATTTTTGGTCATTTATTCCCAAAAGCTGCTAATATTACAGCACTTTAGTTCAGGGTTTCCCTAAATGTCAGTGAAGTATATTGTTAAAAAAAAACAAGTAAAAAGTCTTCATGTAGATGCAGATCCACACAGAATCACAATGATTATTTTTTCTCTTTTAATAAAGAAACTCTTTACAGACGAACATGACCTCTTGGCAGTTGCAACAAAACACATAGTAAATTTAGAGATTTACAAAAACAAGGAAGATTTAGTGTGACATCAAACTAGAACAGAAGTAAAACTCCCTGAATTACTTCGTCTTTAAATATGTATAACTTTATTCATGCATGATTATGGAATAAAGCTTGTAATTTATCATACAACTCATGTTCCTGATGTCGGTTCCATCAGACCTTTCTGCTCTTTGATCCTTTAGCTGAGATAAAACTGTGCTGCTCTAGTTCACGTTTACATTCAACTGGGATTGTATTTGAATTGAAAAGCTTTGTTTCATGTTTCCGAGGTGTTGAACATGTATTTATAAGTTTTAACTAGTTAATTGCTCAGATCTACAGTCACACCAGCAGACCTGACCTCTCATATGTTCCGTTCGTTCCCACCACTTGCTTTATCTGTGCGCATATACTGCTTAGTACTTTTGTTTGTCATGTTCCAGTTAGCTAATGTAGCCATTCTCAGTCACAGCCTGTTGAGTAATTAACACAAATCTATTCTCAGGTTATCACATCACCCTCAGCTCCTGTGTTATTCTGCTGATGACAAACGGTAGGAAATAATTTCTTTGCTGATGAGGACTGAGTAATTCACCCTGGTGGGTCTAATTTGACCCGTTATTAGACGTGTTGTGAAGGGAAGCAGTTTAACCTGGAGATGTGTAAAGCAGCAGAACCTTAATAATACCTGTAAATATTTGCTGGAAGAAATTTTTTATTTCTAAAATAAATTTGTGACTGATAGAAGCTCCATTCTGGCAGCATGTTTAGCAGGGATTTATCTAATGATTTAGCACATTTAATGAGCTGAAAAAGTTAAAATTGGGTGTGTGAACAGAGTCAGTCTCAGTGGCGTGAACCAAAGCAAATTGTTAAATGTTTTTTTTTTTTAGGTAAACTTATTTGCACAGGCTTTAACAGATAAACCACTCCATGCCCCGTGATGGACTTGCGACCTGTCCAGGTGTAACTCCGCCTCTCACACAATGACTGCTGGAGACGGATGGCAGCTCACTGCAACCCGAAACGGGAACAAGCAGTTATAGATACTGACAGACCTTTTTTTAAATTTGCAGCACATCAAAAACAATTTTTTTCAGCGGTCCAGAAAGTGTTTATTTTTTACAGAAATGAAAATTCAAACAATCAAAAGCATTAGTGGAGCTGTGATCAGATTTGTCACAGTTCCTTTCCACAATAACATACATGTCTCATACATGTGAGAGAATTCACCACACAGAAACCTGAACCTCCATGTTCTGTGTAAAGCATCTGCATCTGGATTCGAATGTTTTTCTCAAATGTTTTCATTAGTAGAAGGAAACAGCACCCAGAGACGTGTTGAATGTGTCATATGTAAGAAAAGATGCTCACTTTTACAAAGGACAGTGAAACTGAATGTGGCGTTGACTCATTGGGAGACATAACATTTAAAATATTTCAATAAACAAAAGAAAAAAGAACAAAAGTACATTGCTGATGTACACATATTGCACTGGCGTATAAATTGGTTTACAATGCAAAAATAATTATTGTTAAATCATGTATGGTTGGTTAAATATAGATATACAGGACTGGGACTGGTTGCTTTTCTGAAGGTATTAAGAGTAAAAGTCTTTCAAAAATGTTGTTTTAAGTGTTTATAACATCCCAGAAAAGGTTAAGATTTTTTAAAAATGTTTAGACATTAACACAACGTGCCTCTAATTCCATTAAATATATTAACACATCAGGAAAAACATACAATTTAAAAAAAATTTGCAGTAAGATGGTTGCTAAAACCTGCTTAAACCAAGATTTTATGAGTTCAAAGAACTTCTCAAAGCATGAACAGAAAACTTTAAAAGTTTAGTTTGGAGACGGACCAATCAAGAGTCCTAACATGACATAAAATGGATTTTAAATGCAGCCATTTGTTGTTGAAAGGTATACACATTATCTTCTGTGTGCCATTTACTTCATTACTGGTTTCAGAGTAAAACAAAGTGAGAAGGAATGATGTGAAAATTCAGTTTTCATGCTTTTCTTGGACCTCTGAGATATCAACTCTTTCATGGCACAATTTTTAAAGAAAGTTTAATGCACCACACATTATTGCACTCCAACTACCTCTGATGCCGTTTCCAAGCAGTTTTGTAACTTGAAAAGTGCTCTCCAGGCAAACAACACGGTGCACAAATAATGTTTTTGATCGAGCAATCTCCCACAGGTCTGACCTTGGCAGCTTTTATCAGGTGATGAATACTTTCAAAAGATTGCAACGGTTGCTTTATAGCTGCAATCCTCTCTGCTTCAACCCCTCTGCAAAAAAAAAGATAATACATGATTGTAGATTTCAGCAAATTGATATATTTTTTCACTCTGATTGAATTTTATCTGTGATCTCTCGAAGGACATCTGAGGCACTTTCACATTTAAAATCTCAGGCTCTGACAGTCTGTCTTCTCTTTATTGACGCAGGATGTTTTTGACGGAAACTAATTAATCTGTTTGAGTTTTGATAATGCCTAAACAGCTAGTGTCTAAAATTCAGCAACCATGAAATGAGAGTAATTCTGGGTGTGATGGATGAGTACCTGCCTTCTAGGTGTCTGTCACAACCGACTGATTGTCATCAATTAGAAAACTCCATGAAACAAAATTGATTAAAGTATCTGCAGGAAAAATTAAGACTTATGTTTTAAAAAAGGAGAAATAAGAACGTGAATCATATTTGTCTAGATTTTTTGAATATGAATGTATCAAGCAATAATGAAACTTTCCTATAAAAATGGTTTTATTATTTTTTTCTCTCTTCAGATTACACCCTAAACTAGATTAGATTTAAATGAAAAGTTAGATTCCTGCTGATCCTCTGCACCGTCACGCTAACATGTGGTGATTCTTCAACCACTTTTATTGTTTATCAGAATTTAAAGCCACTCTGAGGAGCTTCTGCTGTCAGTTTGACTCTTCTTCGTTACCCCTCTCTGGCTTGAATCACACCACAGTTTGGCTGGAAATCTTCAGCACCTTGTCCAGACACATTTCTTACAGCGAGTGCTGGTCATCTGCACGTGCTTCTCATTAGCATTGGCTCGTTTTCCTCAGATTAGCAATAATTAAACTGTGAAATTGGAGCAGTTACCTTAAATTGGGTCACAGATAGGACACCATGAGGTCTGTGACAGTGCTGGGCAGGATGCTGAGTGGATGAGTGGGGTGGGGGGGGAGAGGCTGGCAGCCTGGCTCACTGCCACAGGTCCTCCCATCTGATTTCAGAAGGAACAGACGGTCAGGTCACAAAAAAGGGATTCCCAGAAAATAATCTGGTCCAAGAGGAACTTGGAGCTTTATTCATGTAAATGGGTTGTTCACCTTTAACAGTTTTAGTGCAGTCGTGAAACATCCCTCAATTTTATTATTTAGAGAGTTCCAACACACCAACCTGTAACATCGTAGTACTCAAGAATGAACTCAAACGCATCAGCTGTAATGTTTAGATTCCGTTTCCTCCAAAATAAAACAGATGTAAACTTTGCAGTGTTTTTTCTGTAGATTGAAACAAATGAGTTGTCACATTTTAAATTTATATTTGATTTAATTTTATTAAATCTCTTAAAGTGTCAGGTCTTTTTCTCCACCTGGTCGTAGTTCAGATGGGCTCGACTACAACATAACGTGTACAGACCGCTTCGTGTTTACTTCAGGAACTTCTCTGAACTGATTTGTCCAAAAAACAAGTTTCCAGCTTAACATGTAAAAAGTACAAGCCTCAGTTTTCATCTAACAACTGATTTAACAACGATGGACAGACATTTAGTTACATTAATCTGTAATTCGGTAAGTGAATATTTTCTTAGCCATTATTTATCCAGAACACACCACCTCACAGTTCATGTTCCTGCTTTATGACGTAATATCTAAGTAACAATCATATTTCAAACTGTCCTACTTTCTGTGTTATTTGAAGTTGGGTTTCTCTTTGAACACACACTCACATACTTTCACTACTTTTATGTTTCTGACTTGGTTTTTCATGCATTTAGTTGTTTTTGCACCAGCTTCTTCCAGCCTGAGGTCTGATTTGTTTGTCTCATCTACATTTTTCTTTATTCTCTTTCTTCTCAGAAAACGCCTCAAATAAAGTAACACCGAAACTTAATATAGATCGAGGAGGTTTGAATATAAAGCAGAAACTAGTCACTTTTGTTTACATATGGCCCAGATCTCCAGGGTCAGTGACCTTCTGGTCCGTCTCCTGATAAACACTTTAGTTTCTGTAAAGTTTGTAGAAGTAAGCGCTATAAACCATCAATGTAGATGATAAATTGTTCCAAATTTTGTGATTTGCTGACACGAATTCACTAAATGTCAGATATTTTTTAAAAGGCTGAGCAATATTATTACCAATTAAGAATAAATGAGAGATTTGTTTAGCACCATTATGGTTTCTGTGTACTGTTAGCTCTCTAAAGACATGATGGTCAGATAAAATCTCTCCAGGTGTGATGAAGGAGCAGCAGCGTTGAGATTTGATGAGTACCTGACAGTCACGTAGCAGGACATCGTCTCAGTGGAGACACATCAGAGGACGAGTGCAATTGAAGCTGAAGAGGAACATTCAGGCTCAGGAGCTTGTTGTCATGAAGATGGGCTTTCACTTATAATAATAATAATAATAATAATAATAATAATAATTACTATTTAATTCAAATTTTTGTATCTTCTTTTAAGTTTTGACCATGCACCTGATTTCTTGTAGAAAGGATGAATTCAGAATAATAGGTGTTGCACAGACTTCTATTCACTGTTTAAACTGCAGCCCCCTGAGGCCGGACTGTGGCCTTTCTAACACATACATCTGATGGGGTAAGATGTATTAAATATTCCAGGGTTTGTGGAGGGCAGGCAGTGCACGCTTGGTCTGTTTTCGCTATAAAAATGTTGATTGTATGTAGATGACTGGAAAATGTGGCAGAAATATCTTTGTTTGGGAAATATCTGTTACAGAACCAACATGCTTCATTCTTTACGGGTAAATATTAAACTGTGGAAATAAGACCATCAAAGGCTTTTTGGTATTTTACAAGATTGGGCTTGTACACTACTTTGGGATGACTTTGGTTGTGAAACTGAATTTACAGATTTTTTTTAACGTACATCATTAGCCGCTGAATCATTTACATCTAGTTTTTATATATTTTGTTGGATCAGATCAAATTTTCATCTTAAAATCCAAGTTTCCTCACAACATTTAAGGTAAATTTAAGGTAAAGTTTAGCCTTCAATGTTTGAGTTTCTTTAGAATTTAGATTTTTTTTTCCCCTTGCAGAATTTTGCTTCTCATGTTATTTTGGCTTAAATAATCAAACTTAAAGTTAAATATCCCACTTTTGATTGATGCTTTTAGTTGTTTTAGTTTGTAAATAGATGTAAAGTCATGCATTGTTAGAGGTTACGTGTAACGTGCAGAGTGCAGACATTCTTGACCTGCTTTAGATGTAACACCACGACCCTCTGGACTCCTGGTGCAAAAAGAGACACATGCAATATGCATGGCTGCTCAAAGTGAATAGAAAAGCCCTCCCAATGTAAACTTCTATAACAGTAACTTTCCATGCAGGCTGCAGGACAGCTGTAATACAGCGTGGCAAATCTATCACATGTTTATCTGTAACAAAGAGGAAAGAAAACAATTCACAGAGACCCACAAGCCAGTGTAGAAACAGCTTTAATGACATGGAAGGAGAGACATAGCTATCACCTTCCTCCTCAGTCTGCATCTTAGAGGAAAATAACCCTCGATTTATTTTGCAGAGCTCTGAGGCGTCGTCCTCAGAGCAGAGAAGATGGCTGATAAAAGTGATGGTTGAAGGGGATCCATCCATCCCTCTTGCTTTTTCTTCCTTCCTTCCTTGCAAACAGAAAAAAAACCACTTGATTTGATTTTGAGAAGGAACAGAAAATATTTCTCTGGGCTTGAAGACAAAACAAGCTCTTTCAAAATGTCATTGCTTCTTGAGCCAGGTGGCAGATGCACTCAGAGCTCGACTGTTCAGATTGAGTTGTTGAAATAAGTGTGGAGCTCGGCTGCTGTCACACCTTCTCAAGCCTTAAGAGGGTTTGATGGAGGGTGTGTGTTTTTTGGGGGTTGAGGCTGTTGGTGATCAGTACAAATAATATGTTGTGATTTTAGACAGTTTGCATGTGACATAAATTGATTGAATAGATTAAATGATTTAGTTGAGGCTTTAATTTTCAGTAACATTTCAACACTCAGCTGTTCTACTTAAAGAATTAACAATCCAACTAGAAAATCTTGTAACAAGAATTAGAAAACTATTTTAATTACTGGATTTTTCCCATTTAATTACATGTTCTTCTGTTTTGTGCCAAACTGTCTGGTTGGTTTTAGGAAAATCTCGTTGTTTGTGCTAAAATACGGTACTAAACAGAGAACATTCTGACTCTGCAAACTCCCTTTGCAACTTGCTTCTTTCAGGCTTCTGATTCTGACACTTTAATGTGCTAATTGTAAGAATTGTTGCAGCTGTGTAATAGCATCAAACAACTCTGCATTTCTACTAACATATTCTCACTTTTTTTTTTTTTTACCAAAGCATTGCTGATGTTTTTCCTGGAAAACAGGAAGCTGTGTTTTGTCAGGTGGCCAGTAAAACATGTAGTTATTTGAACAAACGACCAGCAGACGTTTTTATGGCGAGGACATTCTCCCTTTACTTAATGGGGAGGAACATTGTTGAGGACACGGTGCCTTTAAGGCCTCAGGATGTGATCGGACTGGGGAAATGGAGCTCACAGACTTAGACAGTCTGACGGTGATGCAGCTCTGTTTGAGACTGTCAGGAGGATTGTTTCATGCTTGTCTCTCTGCCTGCAGAGGGAAGACAGTTACAATGGCCTCCTCTGTCAAGCCATTTTCCAGCTTGTGCAGTGAGTTTAGCTACAGGTAAAATACAGTGTGTGTGTGTAGAAAAAGAAAATAGTGGAACAAACTACAGAGTCAGTTCAGAAACATCCTTTGGGGCTGTTATATGCATGTTATTGTCCTGTGAATGAATTTTGATCCTTTATAGAAGTTACAGTTGCACCATTTGCTGCTGCTGCTGCAATACGAGCTGCTTCTTTTATGTAACCAAAAAAGCAGAAACGTATATCTCAGGTGGAACAAGTGGAAGTTCTCATGGAAATAATACAACACCTCAAATCAGATTTTAAAGATCCTCAGAAAGTTTCAACAACAGCAGTTTAAAATCAGTTTGAGGTTGTTAACAGAAAATGATTCTTTTATCCAGGTATCAGATGATGATTAGCTGAATTAAGTCTCTGTTAAAAGCTTGTCTGCACACCTGCTACCACACAACAAAAACTGGCATCAGCTTTATCCTCATCCTCTGTAAGAAGATGGTTGGCTTGAGCTCTTCCTTCCTGAACCCCTCCTCTCCACCGGACGCGTAACAGACGTGTAATGGTAGTGAAGGGTAATACACGGCTGATAGCTGCCATTAAAGTCATAGTGACATTCCACCGGGTGCAAAGCAGTGCGAATCAGACGCGAATCACACGCGTCTCAGAAGCGTCTCAGAAGCGTGGTATCGTGGCCTGTACGCAGCACTTCTACTTTTTACACAATACACTTCTAAAATGCGTCAAGCTCAGCAATTTAGTTTAGACCAGACAGGAAATCAGGCAATCCTGAAATGTAAAATACTCGGAAGTTTCAAAATAAAAGGACACGTGTAGATTTCCATTTGCAAGACTACGAAAAAATCCATTATCTGTGACAGGTTTGAAGTCTATAGGTGGTGTGAAAATAAGCCACATACAGTGGGGCAAAAAAGTATTTAGTCAGCCACCAATTGTGTAAGTTCTCCCACTTAAAAAGATCAGAGAGGCCTGTAATTTTCATCATAGGTATACCTCAACTATGAGAGACAAAATGAGGAAAAAAAATCCAGAAAATCACATTGTCTGATTTTTAAAGAATTTATTTGCAAATTATGGTGGAAAATAAGTATTTGGTCAATAACAAAAGCTAATCTCAATACTTTCTTATATAGCCTTTGTTGGCAATGACAGAGGTCAAACGTTTTCTGTAAGTCTTCACAAGGTTTTCACACACTGTTGCTGGTATTTTGGCCCATTCCTCCATGCAGATCTCCTCTAGAGCAGTGATGTTTTGGGGCTGACGCTGGGCAACACGAACTTTCAACTCCCTCCAGAGATTTTCTATGGGGTTGAGATCTGGAGACTGGCTAGGCCACTCCAGGACCTTGAAATGCTTCTTACGAAGCCACTCCTTCGTTGCCCGGGCGGTGTGTTTGGGATCATTGTCATGCTGAAAGACCCAGCCACGTCTCATTTTCAATGCCCTTGCTGATGGAAGGAGGTTTTCACTCAAAATCTTACGATACATGGCCCCATTCATTCTTTCCTTTACACGGATCAGTCGTCCTGGTCCCCTTGCAGAAAAACAGCCCCAAAGCATGATGTTTCCACCCCCATGCTTTACAGTAGGTATGGTGTTCTTTGGTTCCAACTCAGCATTCTTTCCCCTCCAAACACGACAAGTTGAGTTTCTACCAAAAAGTTCTATTTTGGTTTCATCTGACCATATGATGTTCTCCCAATCCTCTTCTGGATCATCCAAATGCTCTCTAGCAAACCGCAGACGGGCCTGGACGTGTCCTGGCTTCAGCAGGGGGACACGTCTGGCACTGCAGGATTTGAGTCCCTGGCGGCGTAGTGTGTTACTGATGGTAGCCTTTGTTACTTTGGTCCCAGCTCTCTGCAGGTCATTCACTAGGTCCCTCCGTGTGGTTCTGGGATTTTTGCTCACCGTTCTTGTGATCATTTTGACCCCACGG
>SSNP01000118.1:371889-439924 GCA_006937955.1 Pachypanchax playfairii | reverse complement strand
CCGTGGGGTCAAAATGATCACAAGAACGGTGAGCAAAAATCCCAGAACCACACGGAGGGACCTAGTGAATGACCTGCAGAGAGCTGGGACCAAAGTAACAAAGGCTACCATCAGTAACACACTACGCCGCCAGGGACTCAAATCCTGCAGTGCCAGACGTGTCCCCCTGCTGAAGCCAGGACACGTCCAGGCCCGTCTGCGGTTTGCTAGAGAGCATTTGGATGATCCAGAAGAGGATTGGGAGAACATCATATGGTCAGATGAAACCAAAATAGAACTTTTTGGTAGAAACTCAACTTGTCGTGTTTGGAGGGGAAAGAATGCTGAGTTGGAACCAAAGAACACCATACCTACTGTAAAGCATGGGGGTGGAAACATCATGCTTTGGGGCTGTTTTTCTGCAAGGGGACCAGGACGACTGATCCGTGTAAAGGAAAGAATGAATGGGGCCATGTATCGTAAGATTTTGAGTGAAAACCTCCTTCCATCAGCAAGGGCATTGAAAATGAGACGTGGCTGGGTCTTTCAGCATGACAATGATCCCAAACACACCGCCCGGGCAACGAAGGAGTGGCTTCGTAAGAAGCATTTCAAGGTCCTGGAGTGGCCTAGCCAGTCTCCAGATCTCAACCCCATAGAAAATCTCTGGAGGGAGTTGAAAGTTCGTGTTGCCCAGCGTCAGCCCCAAAACATCACTGCTCTAGAGGAGATCTGCATGGAGGAATGGGCCAAAATACCAGCAACAGTGTGTGAAAACCTTGTGAAGACTTACAGAAAACGTTTGACCTCTGTCATTGCCAACAAAGGCTATATAAGAAAGTATTGAGATTAGCTTTTGTTATTGACCAAATACTTATTTTCCACCATAATTTGCAAATAAATTCTTTAAAAATCAGACAATGTGATTTTCTGGATTTTTTTTCCTCATTTTGTCTCTCATAGTTGAGGTATACCTATGATGAAAATTACAGGCCTCTCTGATCTTTTTAAGTGGGAGAACTTACACAATTGGTGGCTGACTAAATACTTTTTTGCCCCACTGTACCTTCTGGATACATGTTGTGGTCTTTTTCCCTGCTTTTTTTTTGTGTATGTACTGACTAAATCACATCTCCTGGGACCAGCTGGATGGAATGCTTTACGTGAGTGATATGTATCTGAAACGCTTCCTGTCACGTGTTCAGTGTAAATGAGGGGTAACATTTCAAAGTTTGTATGTTTTTATTCTGTGTTTTATACAGGTCATGTCTCTGTAAGTGTGGTGTTTGTTTTTACATCACCGTTAACAAAAAAACAACTGGGATCTTCTATTTTATATATTTTTATAGTCTTAAAATGGTTAATATAAAATGTTTTTAGATGTATGCACAAATATCAAATACAAAAGCCTCTGTAAACTATGCTAGTGTAAATGTTTTGTTGCATTCAGTAAATGTTTTGGTTATCTTTTTCCTTTTGCATGTAATCAGAAACACATTGTTTCACCAACTCTTACAGCTTTTCTGTTCAATCTGTATCAGATGCTTAGTCACTGCCCCTTTTCCCTCAGACCAGATGTTAGGCTTGCATACTGTACGTTAAAGATTTATGTCCCAGGGGGCGTCAGGGCTGGGGCACTACCATATCATACAGATGATGGCTCTTTTGTCTTGGCTGCAGTCCTCAAAGACGAGGCAAGCGAGGGCAAGATGGCGGGTCGCAAGAATGTCTTCTATCTCACACCACACAAAGGACGATAGTTTGGTGGTCCTGATCTGAATGAGCTGTCATTTTGGTGAAAAACAAGTGAGCAACCCTTTTATTTTGTATCCATCGGTGACCGTTTAAGTATCCAGGCGATGATGGCCTCTTATGTCGCGACCATCTGACAGAGCTGACGGAAAAGTTTGTGTCACTTTGAAAGCAAATAGACAAAGAAGCTGACGTGACTGTTTGTACAGTTGTGAGATGACTGATGTTTTCCAAGCTCATTATGCAGAGACTGCTGGTCTAAGATCTGTTCATCGTTGATGACAGTAGGGTTAGCAGTCAGTCCGGCTTCTATAAGAAAGTGTTTGGAGAGAGAAAAAATACCACTCAGTCTTTTTTTTTCAGACCTTCAATTGCATGTTTATAATTGGAAGATTCATAAATTAATTCTGCTCATTTTTAGGAAAAAATATTTTAAAAATATAA
The DNA here is from genome assembly GCA_006937955.1 of Pachypanchax playfairii. Taxonomy (NCBI): domain Eukaryota; kingdom Metazoa; phylum Chordata; class Actinopteri; order Cyprinodontiformes; family Aplocheilidae; genus Pachypanchax; species Pachypanchax playfairii. Next base: position 437,749 of record SSNP01000118.1, on the reverse strand, counting down.
TAAAAATCATATTGATAAACCACTATTAGACTGTACAAAGTAAAAGCAGAGCTGAATGTGTTTGTGAACTCTGTGTTCTGATTATGTCAGTAATCAGACCAGGAAGTGGTTCGATTCTGCAGGTAAACCAAATTTGCTGCACAACCAGCCTGTAAATAAATGCATGTTTAACTTGGTCACTGCACAAAATGCTCATAAACTTTTCATCTAATTGAAAGCATATTAAGTATAAAATGGGAGATTTTTAAATTTGTGGGAATGTGAATGAAGGTGATGTATCAGTGTCAGTGTTTTGTCTTGTGTCATCAAGCTGTGTGGTGCTACATTAACAACCTTACTTACTTTGTCCTGATATGTTTGATTAACCTGGGTAGCATTCCTTTAGAGGTTAAATTATTTTCCCTCATATTTTCTCTTCCAGTTTGGAGCAACTTTTTATCATATGCTTAAAAAGCTGACCTGTTAACCATGATAATGGGCACAGGTAACAGAAGTTAGTCTTTATGAAATTAATCTGTCCCAAACAGCAAAGTGTGACAGATTTTACCAGAAGTACATTGTTAAATATCTACAGTGTTGTAAAAGGAATAAGTGGTTTGTTTTTTCTTCTGTGGACAGAATTGCACCAAATATTTATTGTTTAGTTTAAAAAAAAAAGGGATTTTTATAATTATCTCATACAAGATTATTTTTGTAGCTCTGAACTTAATCCCTTTATTTTTAGATGAAATGTTGAATCCGTTCCATCAAAACTGTTTGATTTATTTCTACATTGATGTTCATGAAATGTTTTTTTTTTCTTTTTGCCTTTACAGAACTCTTGATTCCATTTTTTTTCTATGGAGCATGTTTTTTTCTGCTTTATATGTTTAGAAAAGAACATTTTTTACATCATGATGGTGTTGCAGCAGTTGTTACAACAGACACTATAGCAAGAGAGAAATCAAATAAACCAACTGTTCACAGATTCTGTTCACAGATGAGAAATAAATGCAGGAAGGCCATTTAGCATGAATACTGATCTCTATTCAGAGAAAAACTTCTACTGTCAGATCTTTGTGAAACCTCTAGTATCTCACATAGCACATCTGTCTTTTCACCAGCCACATACAGTACTCACAGAAACTGATGCAAAACATTCACACGAATAAATAAAAGGTTTTCTCCAATGCTAAGATTCTTTAGGGGCTGTAATCTCCCTATAGCTTCATCACCTCAAGATTCTAAAGGTCATTATAATTAAATGTAATAAAATGAGGAGCAACAACATAAAACTATTGTCCTTGAGAAAGAAATAGTCTGAATAGTATTAAATATGTTTGTAAATTCACAAAAGTCTATGCAGCTCTGAGAAGTGTTTCAATATATGAAATTAATCAGTTTTGGAAAATATAAAGAACATCAAGGTAATTCAGTGATGCATCTAACAAAAAGTGGTTTAAATAAATGTTACCGATTAGAAATCTACAAAGAACTGCACTGATAAGTATTTATTTCATATTCAGACTTCTAAAACATTGAAAGCAGCATTTGACATAAATTATTACTGTCGACGTGTTTTTTTAGATGATGTGATCTTATTTTCTTTGGAGCGGTAATCTTGAGTTTGTTTTAAGGCTAAGTCTTCGGTTAACCATCAACTTGTCCACATTTCAGAATGTTTTTTCTCGCTCTTATGGAAATATTTCCAAAACAATGATGTGATAATTTACACACTAATAATCATTTTGAGGAGTTTCAGTATGGAGTTAGATCATCCTAGCACAAAGTTTCAAAAGTTTCTAATGATATTCTTATGACCTCTGTAGACGCGTGTCTGTACTTAGATCTGTCAGGGTCTGGGGTTTTGTGTTGGGGATTGATGTTTTGGTGATGGCTTGTTTCACTGTGGTTGTGTTTATTGGTGACTATGGGGATCTCTGCAGCTGGTGAGTGTGGTGCTTGTGACACTAATTGTCAGTTCCAGGGCGTGGCAGTCATCAGTGGTTGCAGGTGTGGATCGTTACCCAGCTCAGGAGAGCTGGGTATTTAAACAGAGGAAGAACCACAGACAGGCGCCAGTTCGTTGTCTCTTACACACCCTAACGTGTCCTATATGCTGGAGCGCTCCTCCAGCTCTGAGTGCCTCACCGGTCACCGCGCTGCTGTCACTCCTGCCACAGTAAAACTGTGCAGACAGCCCCTGGAGCCGGAACGAGGACTCACCTCCGACGGGGGTTCAGCGGTCGTGAGCATTCCGACCCGCTCTCCTTTCCCCGTCATCGGACCCGTGTCCTGGAGCATCCTCCAGAGCCAGTGCCTCTGCGTGGTGAGTACCCGCCTATCGTGAGCACTGGTTTTTGACACGGAAGAATTAGAGCTCAGTTGCGGAGATACGCGACTGGCTCTTCCCCTCTGGCTCCTGTCTGTCCCTGGTCGCCTCTGGATCCACACCTCTCCGGTGAGCGCGCTGCTGCCTCCCCTGCTGGACCCACGCAGGCATCGACAGCACCGCGTCCCGGACCTCACCGTACTGCCTCGACTCCTGGAGCACCACCCCCGCTGCAGTGTCCCGTGGATCTCACCATACGCAGCTTCAGTCACCGCGTCACCGTGAGTACTAGAGCACTATCCCCGTACACTGCAGCGGGCTGTTCATGTGTGACTAACTAACGTCTCCTCCAGGATCGAGTCTCCACCCCACTGCAGTCCAGTCCTGTGGTTATTCATCGTGCACATTTCAGGTTCACTGTACTGTTGTCTTGTGCATGTAAATAATAAACTCACTTTCACTGATACCTGGTTCTCGTGTGTGTGTCTTGGAGTTGGGTCGCCTTGGAGTTCAGAACAACCCCCCCCTACCTGGTAACTGAACCGTGACAGAACGAACTGGCCAAATGAACTCCCTGACCCAGCTCCAGACCACACCTAACCCCGAGATCCAGGTCCCCATGGAGAGACTGGACCGGGTGCTGGCAGCAGTTTTTAAGTCCACAGACTTAAAATATATTCATTTCGCTCTTGGACTGGCACAGGACATTTTTTTACAGCACCCACAGTTTCGGCAGCTTCCCCAGGTCTCGGACCTGTCCATTCGCATTACCATAGCCCGGGGAAGCTGCATTTGCTACAAACAGGTCAAGGCTCATGCCTGTTCATCCGCTGCTGCTAGCCCCCCAGCACCCACCGTTCCACCCGGTGTCAGAGATGCTTTGTCCGCTCTCCACTCCTCTGCTGCCCGGACCCGCTCCTGGCTGAACATGGGTTCCAGCCCCGAGGACGTCGCAGTCCGCGACGCATCCAGGTCCAGAGTTCCAGAGGGTCCCGGTTCCAGAGTTCCAGAGGGTCCCGGTTCCAGAGTTCCAGAGGGTCCCGGTTCCAGAGTTCCAGAGGGTCCCGGTTCNTGGTACAGAGTGGCCGGGGATTATTTATGACAGTTGTTTTCGTTAGTGCTACTAACCTGCCTTCTCCTCCTCATCTCCTAGTCCTATATGCTGGAGCGCTCCTCCAGCTCTGAGTGCCTCACCGGTCACCGCGCTGCTGTCACTCCTGCCACAGTAAAACTGTGCAGACAGCCCCTGGAGCCGGAACGAGGACTCACCTCCGACGGGGGTTCAGCGGTCGTGAGCATTCCGACCCGCTCTCCTTTCCCCGTCATCGGACCCGTGTCCTGGAGCATCCTCCAGAGCCAGTGCCTCTGCGTGGTGAGTACCCGCCTATCGTGAGCACTGGTTTTTGACACGGAAGAATTAGAGCTCAGTTGCGGAGATACGCGACTGGCTCTTCCCCTCTGGCTCCTGTCTGTCCCTGGTCGCCTCTGGATCCACACCTCTCCGGTGAGCGCGCTGCTGCCTCCCCTGCTGGACCCACGCAGGCATCGACAGCACCGCGTCCCGGACCTCACCGTACTGCCTCGACTCCTGGAGCACCACCCCCGCTGCAGTGTCCCGTGGATCTCACCATACGCAGCTTCAGTCACCGCGTCACCGTGAGTACTAGAGCACTATCCCCGTACACTGCAGCGGGCTGTTCATGTGTGACTAACTAACGTCTCCTCCAGGATCGAGTCTCCACCCCACTGCAGTCCAGTCCTGGGGTTATTCATCGTGCACATTTCAGATTCACTGTACTGTTGTCTTGTGCATATAAATAATAAACTCACTTTCACTGATACCTGGTTCTCGTGTGTGTGTCTTGGAGTTGGGTCGCTTTGGAGTTCAGTTCAACCCCCCCCTACCTGGTAACTGAACCTGACACATGCACTGATTATTCAGGTAAACATAAAGTTTTCGGTGAAATTATAAAATTTTGAGTCCGCTTTTTGTTTTTTAGAGTCTTCACCTTTGTATTTCCTGACAGTGTTCTTAATGTAAAAACATTTATATTTACCGGTCAGTTTTTAATCTTTTCTCACCTGTAATTTGGTCCTTTAGCTGCTTCACTTCATCCTTTAACTGGTTTCGATTTTGATTTAATGTTTTAAAGCTGCTCTGTTGCAAACTGTTGTTGGCTGTCATGTCTTAGGAATAAAACAAAATGATAAATCATTAAAACAAAAATTTTGGGTCAAATTATTAAATTTGGAATCAGTGTTTTATCTCTCAGGGTTTCACTTTTGTATTTCATGCAAACGTGGTCTCAGTGTAAAAACATGTTTAATTACCAGTTAGTTTTTAGGCTTTTCTCACCTGTGATTTGGACCTTTAGTTGCTTCACTTCCTCCTTTAACTGGCTTTGATTGTGATTCAGGGTTTCAAAGCTACTTTCAAGGCGACTGCTGTTGGCTGTCAAGTCTAAAGAAGACCGTGAACTGATTAATCGGTAAAAAATAATATTTTTGATTAAATTACATTTTGAATCAATTTTTTGTTTATTAGGATTTGGCTTTTATATTTCATGACAGAGGGGTCTCAGTGTACAAGTGTATACATTTACCAGTTAGTTTTCAAACTTTTCTTACCTGTAATTTGGACCTTTATTTGCTTCAACTGGCGACTTGACCAGGGTGCTCCCCGCCTCTCGCCCGATGACTGCTGTAGATAGGTACCAGCTCCCTGCAACTCTGTTTAGAAGTGTTTAGAAGATGGATGAATGGAGTGGCTTCACTTCATCCTTTAACTGGCTTTAATTTTGCTTTAGCTGACTGTTGTTTCCTGCCATGCTTTTGGAACCCTAACCTGAACTGATAAACATTAGCATCCCTGAAATTCCACCCCCTCCCACACCTTGAATAATATGTAAATTTGCTAAGGACCCATTTACAAAAATCAATAGAGTAGGGGTCTTGTTAGCTGTGTCATACAGCGAGGTCTGAGATACAATGTTCTGTAGAGTCGCCACATGTGATGGAAGAGACGCTGTTCTGCTCAACGGGTTGCTTTTATTAGCTAACAAAAACGGTTCCTTTAGGCTGAAACAGCCACAACTACAGAGCAATTAAATCATTATCACCTCCGCAGCTCCTGTTCCCTTTTCTTCTCTTACACACACATTCAAGCCCACCGCATTTACCTGAACACACTCTCACACCCTAAGACATCAATGTCAACACCATCAGCTACAAACATACAGAACATCAACAGATGGTTGCTACCGTAGCTTCTTTAAGACAAACATCTGTGATTTATCCGCAGCAAACATTTTCCATCAGTAAACTGACTATAATATCAATAATAATATCTATTAATATTTGTGGTGATCTGAGCTGGAACAAAGGAAGTTGAAGTAAACAGAGATGAGAAATGACACAATGAAAACAATACAACAGTTAACGTGAACAAAGCAACTGGAACTGACTGAACAGGCTAAATCAACAGAGTAAGAAAGAAGCCGTTGAACCAAGTTTTGGGAATGAGATAGTCTGATTGGTGTATTTGCATATTAAAAGCATCAGAACAAAAAAAGTCTGCAGCAATCTTCACTGACTCTCTGTAAACCCGGCAGTAGATTTTACAAAAAACCTGTGCTTAGGGCTACTAGTGTTAATCACTAACTAATAACTATTTTGTGTGAAATGTTTACATTTTGATTTTTTTAATAAAGGTTTTCAAGCATTTCTCACCTGTATTTTGGACCTTTAGCTGCTTCATTTCACTTAACTGGCTTTGATTTTGATTTAGTGTTTCAAAGCTTCTCTGTAGCCGACTGTTGTTGGCTGCCATGTCTTAGGAATAACATAAACTGATTAATCAGTAAAACACAATATTTTGGGTGAAATGATGAAATTTTGAATCTGTTTCGTGGTTTCACTTTTACATTTCATGACAGAGTGGTCTCAACGTAAAAACATTTAGTTTTCAAACTTTTCTCACCTGTAATTTGGACCTTAAGTTGATTCACTCCATCCTCTAACTGGCTTTGATTTTGATTCAGTGTTTCAAAGCTTCTCTGTAGCCGACTGTTGTTGGCTGTCATGTCTTAGGAATAACATGAACATAAATTGTTGGGTGAAATAAAACAAATTTAAATCAGATTTTTATTTCTTAGAGTTTTCACTTTTATATTTCATGATAAAGGGGTCTCAGAGTAAAAACCTTTAGTTTTCAGACTTTTCTCACCTGTAATTTGGCCCTTTAGTTGGTTCATTTCATCCTGTAACTGGCTTTGATTTTGACTCAGTGTTTCAAAGCTTCTCTGAAGCCGACTGTTGTTGGCTGTCAAGTCTTTGGGGTAACACAAACAGATTAACCAGTTAAACATAATATGTTGGGTTAAATTATTACATTTTTAATCATTTTTTTTATTATTCTTGGGGATAAATCTGTCTTACCTAAAAGTCTGTACAGTAGCCGATTGTAGCTGTTTTTCAGTTGGTTAATCTCCAAAAAGACTAAAGGAGAAAATATAAAGATATATGTGAACGATCTTGCAGACAAGACCAAACAGACTCACCTGTTCCACTTCCATAAGTTTACTAGAAAGGATTTTACAAGCCGATAGAGTAGGCAGGTAAATGGGTTGACACCCAGGAGAAATCGCTGTCTGCTGCCAGAGGCTGGGAGAAATCACCATTAAAATATTCAGGTCATACGGGTCATACATGTAAAATCCCCAGACAGACAAGTCAAACACAAGATCTGTAACTCTTAATTCAAAAACAAGCAGTGTTCACTCACGGTGGACAACAGGAGCTGAGGCAGAAAAGCAATATCACATGGCAGAAAACAGTTCAGGATCTGGATGATCAGGAACAACACACAGATTAATCATGGGCACAGACAAGGTGAGGTCAAGGACACTCCAAGTTCGAGAAACACAAATAATCCGAAGACAAGTAACAGATAGACTAGGGGTGCATTTTCGGAAGAGCAAGACTTTCCAACAAACGCCCAATGTGACAGAACAGGGTTTAATAAAGAGACAGACAGGTGCAGGGAGGGGGTGTGATGACAGATTCCCCCCACTCAAGGGCTGTTCCCTGACAGCCCAGCGCAAGTTCTTCCTCCTCTGGGCAGGATGTGGGGGGGGGCTTGTCAGGCAGGATCAACCAAAACAAAGAAGAAAAAAACAAACACGCTTATGTGCCAGACAGGCTGACCGGAGCTGTCGGGAAGGCATACGGAAAGCAGACCCCAATAGAGTCAGCTGGCAAGAGATCACAAGAGACCCCTGGGAGGCTGCCTCAAGGATCAGCTAACAGAAAGGATCTGGAGAGTCAGTTGTGACTGCCAAACCAGCAGAGAATGGAGGCCAGCTGAAACAAGTGAATCTGGAAAGTTGGGCTTGGACCAGAAACCCAAGAATGGTCTAATCAAGACAGCCAGGGCACGGTGTGGACAGGCTTTGGGACCCCCAACATTTAACTTGAGGACAACCAGGAAGATGCAATTACAGGTGCCGGGATGAAGTTCTAGAGGATGGTCAAGAAGCCACACAGACAGGTGCCGGGACCTCAGGTGGGTGGCAGGAAGCAGGACCTTCTAGAGGATAGCAGGCCCTTTTGAAACAGACAGAGGAACGTCACCAACCATGATGCCCTTAGACTCCAGATCAGGTGCAGGAGTGTCAACAACTGTGACTTCCTCAGGCACAAAAACAGGTGGAGAAGCATCACCAAGCATCTTAGTAGATCACCCTCAAATCAGGAACGCGCTCTTGGTGCAAAATGTTTGCCGCACATGCAGTTTTGCGCCCTTTACTTGGAATATAGATAAATCAGGCCCACAGACTAATAAAACAGAACCTAAACTACTCAAATAAGGGGAAAAGGAGTGGGGAGGCACAGGACACAGACAAACAGGTGTCATGGGATCAGATGAAACATGCCAGAGTGGTTGCAGGGTACAAACATATACAGTACATTTAGTTAGTTTTCAAGCTTTTCTCACCTTTAATTTGGACCTTTAGTTGCTTCATTCCATCCTTTAACTGGCTTGGATTTTGACTCTGTGGTTCAAAGCTTCTCTGCAGTTGACTGTTGTTGGCTGCCATGTCTTTGGAATAACACGCACTGGTTAATTAGTAAAACGGAATCTTTTAGTTGAAATGGTGAAATTTTGAATGTTTTTTTTTTCTTTTTACTTTCTAGGGTTTCACTAACAAAGTGGTCTCAGTGCAAAAACAATTCTATTTAAAAAAAAGGGTATTTACCAGTAAGTTTTCAAGCTTTTCTCACCTTTAATTTGGACGTTTTGTTGCTTCACTTCATCCTTTAACTGGGTTTGATTTTGATTCAGTGGTTCTAAGCTGCTCTGATGCAAACTGTTGTTGGCTGTCAAGTCTTAGAAATAACACAAATGATTAATCAGTTAAACATAATATGTTGGGTTAAATTATGACATTTTAATAATTGTTTATCTCATAGGTTCCACTTTTGGATTTCATTTCAGATTGGTCTCAGTATAAAAGCATTTATATTTGCCAGGTAGTTGTCAAGCTTTTCTCACCTGTAATTTGGACCTTTAGTTGCTTCACTTCATCCGTTAACTGACTATGATTGTGACTCAGTGTTTCTAAGCTGCTTTCAAGCTGGCTGCTATTGGCTGTCATGTCTTAGGTATAACATGGATTAATCAGTAAAACATTTTGGGTGAAATTATGAAATTTTGAATTTGTAATTTGAATGTATTATATTTTACTTTTTAGGATTGAACTTTTGTATTGCATCATGAAGTGGTCTCAGTGTCAAAACAATACTGAAAAGGTGTTTTCAATTTTTTCTCACCTGTAATTTGGACCTTTAGCTGCTTCACGTCACTTAACAGGCTTTGATTTTGATTCAGTGTTTCAAAGCTGCTATTGAGCCGACTGTTATTGACTGTCAAGTCTTAGGAATAAAAGAAAATGTTTGAGCAATAAAGCCCAATATTTTGGGTTAAATTATTAAATTTGGAAGCAGTTTTTTTTTTTTTTTATCTCTTACGGGTTTCACTTTTGTATTTCATGACAAAGTGGTCTCAGTGCAAAATAAATAAATAAATAAAAAGTAGTTTTCAAGCTTTTCTCACCTGTAATTTGGACTTTTTGTTGCTTCACTTCATCCTTTAACTGGCTTTGCTTTTGATTTAGTGCTTCAAAGCTGCTCTGTAGCCGACTGCTGTTGGCTGCGGTGTCTTAGGAAAAACACAAAATGATTAATCAGTAAAACAACATTTTGGGTAAAATGATGACCTTTTTTTATTTGTTTCACGTTTACATTTCATGACTAAAAAGAAAAACATTTATATTTACCTGGTTGTTTTCAAGCTTTTCTCACCTGTAATTTGGACCTTCAGTTGTTTCATTTCATGTAACTGACTTTGATTTTGAATCAGTGTTTCCAAGCTTCTCTGTTGCCGACTGTTGTTGACTGTCAAGTCTTAGGAATAACATGAACTGATTAATCAGTAAAACACAATATTTTGAGTAAATTATACAATTTTGAATCTTTTTTTTTTTTTACTTTTTAGGGTTTCACTTTTACATTTCATGTCAGAGTGTTCTCAGAGTAAAAACATTTATATTTACCATTTAGTTCTTTTCTCACCTGTAATTTGGAGCTTTAGCTGGTTCACTTCCCTTAACTGGTTTAGATTGTGACTCAGTGTTTCAAAGCTTCTCTGTAGCCGACTGTTTTTGGCTGCCAAATCTTAGGAATAGTATGAACTGATTATTTTGTAACAATGTTTTGGGTGAAATGATGAAACTTTGAATCCGTTTTTTTTCGTAGGGTTTCACTTTTACATTTCATGTCAGAGGGGTCTCAGAGTAAAAATATTTATATTTACTAGTTAGTTTTCAAGCTTTTCTCACCTGTAATTTGGACCTTTAGTTGCTTCACTTCATCGTTTAACTGGTTTTGATTGTGACTCAGTGTTTCTAAGCTGCTCTCAAGCTGACTGTTGTTGGCTGCCATGTCTAAGGAATAACATGAATTGATTAATCAGTAAACCATTATTTTGTGTAAAATGATTGAATTTTAAATCATTTCTTATATCCTAGCGTTAAAATCTATCTTACCTAAAAGTTTGTTCAGTAGCTGATTGTAGTTGTTGTTCAGTTGGTTGAAATCTAAAAGGACTAAAGAAGAAAAAGCAGAAAAAAAAAAGCATGTTAAAGAATTTACGAATTCAACTTGTATCTTGTTGTATTCATAGTATTTTAACTTCCTCTCTCAGGCTGTATTCACACCTGATAGTCCGGTACTCCACCAGTCTATGGTGCTCAAACTACTTTAAATGTTTTTTCTTTCATTTTTTGGGGTAAAACTCAGCACTCTTAGGTTTAACTGTGTCATCAGTGCTTCTTAACTACATCAGCTCTTTAGGTTTGACACTGCAATACTTCATATGAGGTGTTGTTGATGTTGTACTTTGTCTTACAGGATGTGGTGAGGTAGATGATCCCACCCAGCATCACAATACACAGCACTCTTCTGCACTGTGTTGCTCTTCTCGCTTTCTTTTTCTTGGTGACATGTTGAGTCTGTTTTCCTGTTGCAAGCAAAGAGCAGAGTGTAACGCAAATGCACCAGTTAGTCATGTTTAAATATTATCTATCAGGTCAAGTTTATTTTTAAAGCCCATTGAAGACAATCTGTTTAAAATGATCCATTTTAAATATAAGCAGAAAAATCTAAAACTGCATTGGACACAATAAATATAAGAAATGACAAAGTAAGCTAAAGATAAAACATTTTTAAAATGAATGAAATCGGAACATTTACTCAGAAAGATGAAACCCATGCAGACACCTGCAGGAGGAAGGAGCTGGTGATTTGATATTATGGGGTTTAAAATGATTTTTTTGAACTTTGCTCTAAAATATTCAATGTACCTGGACTTTTAGCTGTTTAATCTTTTTGCTCAGTCATTTAAATGGTGCATTTGTCATTAGTATGTTAAAAAACAGAACATTTTGTAACATCTGCATGTAGGAGTGTCTTATTATCTCTTCCTCCTTTACAGATCATTTTCATTTTAACACTGCGGTTGCATAATAATATTCTCAATCATTATTTTAATCATCACATGATAAAAAAACTTTTAAAAAAATCTTAGTTTTAAAGAAACAAATGACATGACTCACAATCTTTACTTACTTCTTTCATGTGGTCTAGAAAGTAACTGACTCTCCGCGATATTTTCCGGTGGCTCGTCAACACAAACCTCCATCTCTTCACGTTCTGTCTTCTTGATCCTTTTAGTTAACTTTCATTTTTTGTGCCAAATCTGGATTGGAGTGAATATCTAAAACATCTCGAAGGGTCTTTATCTTTTGAATAGGAAGCCGCACTTGACTAAATGTTACTAGACTATGTTGAAACTTCTTGTAGCGGCGAACATCATCTCTGATGGCTGTACTCATAAGCTGATAGTATCATCAGTGTTTTCTTTTCTAGTCGTCTTTCTGGTTTCAGTAGAAAGCTTTGAGGTATAGATGCATTTAAGAGAACACATTGTCTTGTATTCAGTATATTTCTCTGTATAAAAGCATCTTAACACCTTATTGTGGTTTCCCTTACAGATTTCCGCTTAGCCAGCGAAGCGCAAAAACCCTCCACAAACACGCACTGACACCTGCACAGCTGATTAACAGTACGACACAGATATTTGCCCCTGATAACCTTCCTAGAAATACAAGACCCTTTTAGATATTCAAACATATTTATACATAAAGTTTCCACTATTTGAAACTTAATTTGAAGATACATATAAACTCTTATGTCAGTAGTTTCAAACAGTAAAATGTAGCTGGAATCAGATCAATGAATTTACATTTCAGAATTTAAGTAAAGCTTTTGTCCTCATTGCATCTTTAATTTGACAAAAACTGTTACAAACATCATGTCAGTGTACAATATGCATCAATGGGGAAAAGGTTATAAGGTTAATATAAGAGCAATAATATATTTCTTTATACAGTGAAAGATTTTCACAAAATGTTAAAAGTCATAATGTTCTTTTTAATGTCAGTAGGGGTCCTTCCACCCAGTTTACAGTTAATTTTTCATTTGATCTAGTTGCCTATTTTACTTAAATACCAATTCACAAGTTTCCATTCTGATTCAGGTTTATATGATTCCAGCTGATCAAAAAGTTTCGACGTGAAAATTAATCTTCACTGAAAAACAATCACCCTGAACAAGGAACAAGCAGGTGAAGAAAATCCTGAAACAGTTTTCTTTGTTCTAAATGTGTACTGCTAAAATATGTAAAATATATGGAGTCCAAAAAAAATCACATACAATCTTCAGGAATGAAAGGTTGTACATAACTGTTGGGTTTTGTTGACTTTCCACAAGCTTAGGAGGACTGGAGAAACACAATCTGCTGCTTCCTTCAGAAATGTAACTTCATTCCTGAAGGTGGAGCCATAAACACCAGCAGGTTCTCTGAACACGAGTTCATCTCAGATTGATGAGAACTGAGAGAACATGTGTTCTATGCTGGAATGAATCCATGTTTCACACTCTTGTTGTGTTCAACATTCTAAAGAGATCCAGAATCTCTATGTGGTTGTTGTTGTTTGGAGAAAATCCAGAAGTTCTGATCTGTGACATCATGAAGCTTCATCAGTGTCAGTGACTCAGCTGATCTGCTCATCATCTTCATTTTTATACACGAGCTGCATCTCATCATGTGATGATGTTGATTTGAACATCTCACTGTATCGTTCACAGTTTCACTTCATATCTCACTATGTAATGATGTCATAATGGTGCCTAAAGCACCTACAGGGAGGAGGATGTAGGAACGGGACAGATGTGAGTTTATTTACAACCAAATATTTACAGATGTTTCATGTTTCTACTTCACATGAAGAAGATAAAAGTTCAGAAGTTGCAGATACAGATAGAGATTCATCTGATGCACATTTTTATGTTTATATGTGAACATGGTTATGATTAGAAACACATCAATATATCAGGTTTTATTGTTTATGGATGGCACTTTAATTTTTGTTAAAACAAACCAAAACAGCAAAGTTTGTCTCGTTTGATGTGTGAAGATCAACAACTCACTGAGTAAAGAATGGAAACAGTTTTATTTTACTAATAGAATAANGGAGAAAAAAACTCCAACCCTACATCTGCATTTTCTTTTAGAATGACTTGATTGATATAAACACAATAAAAATATTATAAAAAGAGAAAAGTTTCTGCTCCGGTGAGTCGCCACGTTCATCTGTTGTTACCCTCACAAGTAGCTGCTGCTTGGTTTCCAGTCACGTCATTTATCCTTAAATATTGTTCCGGTTCTGACACCCATTCTTCCAAAAGAGTCATTTAATGATAATTTTCATTCTTTGTGTTTTCAAATTTTTTATTTCTTTGAACATGAAATATAGAGACTTATTTACATTATCAGTTTCTCCATCAGAGGGTCATCAAATTATCCAAAACACATTCATCCTGCACAAAACTGCAAAAAGCTAAAATCTGTAAAATGTGTTCAGTTCAAGAAATTGTGAAAAACACATTAATACAAAATCTCCATAAATACAAGGCTGTAAAATAACAGATTGGTTTTCTTGACCTTTGACCTCATGAGCTTAGGAGTGCTATATAAACACAAAATCTGCTGCTTCCTTCAGAAATGTAACTTCATTCCTGAAGGTGGAGCCATAAACACCAGCAGGTTCTCTGAACACGAGTTCATCTCAGATTGATGAGAACTGAGAGAACATGTGTTCTATGCTGGAATGAATCCATGTTTCACACTCTTGTTGTGTTCAACATTCTAAAGAGATCCAGAATCTCTATGTGGTTGTTGTTGTTTGGAGAAAATCCAGAAGTTCTGATCTGTGACATCATGAAGCTTCATCAGTGTCAGTGACTCAGCTGATCTGCTCATCATCTTCATTTTTATACACGAGCTGCATCTCATCATGTGATGATGTTGATTTGAACATCTCACTGTATCGTTCACAGTTTCACTTCATATCTCACTATGTAATGATGTCATAATGGTGCCTAAAGCACCTACAGGGAGGAGGATGTAGGAACGGGACAGATGTGAGTTTATTTACAACCAAATATTTACAGATGTTTCATGTTTCTACTTCACATGAAGAAGATAAAAGTTCAGAAGTTGCAGATACAGATAGAGATTCATCTGATGCACATTTTTATGTTTATATGTGAACATGGTTATGATTAGAAACACATCAATATATCAGGTTTTATTGTTTATGGATGGCACTTTAATTTTTGTTAAAACAAACCAAAACAGCAAAGTTTGTCTCGTTTGATGTGTGAAGATCAACAACTCACTGAGTAAAGAATGGAAACAGTTTTATTTTACAAATTAGAATAAAAGCCAAAATATTAAATTCATATGTTGCCATGAGCTTTTTTTCTTTAAACCCAAAAAAGAATGAAAAATGCAAAATATGTGAAAGTAAAGAGCATCAGAGGTTTATCAAAAATGTTTCTACACATATGATTTCTTTGAAAAAAAAAAAAAAACATTTATTTCTCACAGATCCAGTATCTTTCATAAGTATTTAATGTTTTTGTCCACTTCTTCTGATCACTGCAGCATGTTGCATAATACCCATAATTGTCATTTATCCATCTTGAGTCCCAGAACCTGTGGGAAAAACACATTTTCATACTTTGTTACTTGCACATTTGAGAACATGAAACTAAAAGTAATTATGTAACTTTCAATTATCTTAAGTTAAATCATATTTTTCTGTATTTGGTTTTTATTTAGTTTTGAGAGAGAAACTTGTTACAAATGTAGGAAAAGAGTCATTTTATGCATTTAAACATTGAAGCTGCTCGTTCTAATCTACTTCCTGGTTTTTAATCCACTCCGTGTGCTCGTTTATGTCTCTCATAAAAGTTTTTAGATAATCAACTCTCTCTCTCTCCTCTCTCTCTCTGTTCTCTCTCTCTCTGTTCTCTCTCTGTCTTCTCTCTCTCTCTGTTCTCTCTCTCTCTGTTCTCTCTCTGTTCTCTCTCGCTCTGTTCTCTCTCTGTCCTCTCTCTCTCTCTCTCTCTCTCTCTCTCTCTCTCTCTCTCTCTCTCTCTCTCTCTCTCTCTCATCATTTGTGATGTTTAAGATTCTAATATTAATACATATTTTGCTTTAACTGAGCTCACGTTTTCGTAAGCGGTGATTCATCCACCCATTTCCATTTGTAGCCACTTGATGTCCATTCACGTCTCAGTCCAATCCATGAGTCTCCATTTTTATTCAGTTCTGCTACAAAGTTCTAGTTGAACCATGAAAAAACACTTTTACAATCAAGTATTTCAGAAGATGCGTTACCATCTTGAGTATCTCTTCATACATTTTTAGAAATCTTCACATTGTAAACTGTTATTTTATGAAGATGTTTTCATAAAGTCAAATAAATGAGTTTTTCATGGAAATATTTCAGTTATATAAAAAAAAGAAAAATCCCCCTCTAGCCACTTGGGCAGTGTTTTTTCCTGTTCCAAGCTCGGGTCCTCTACCAGAGGCCTGGGAGCTTGAGGGTCCTGCGTAGTATTTTAGCTGTTCCACTGCACTTTTACTGAGATGATATACATATATATATATATATATATATATATATATGTTGAAAGTTATAGTTTGAAAGTTTAAACTCCTTTAGTAATAACCTGGTCTTTAACTTTGTGTTTAAAACATCATCAAGGGAACTTTAGTAAATAAAAACATAGAATCACTAATAGTTGATGTAAATTCAGCTCTTTTATTTTGTAGAAATATCAAAATGTTTATTACATTTTGGTGTAAAAACATGAAACTCTTTAGATTGAAATTTAAAACTGTTTTACAGACAGAAATGTGTATTTACTTTGTTTTAAAGTCTCGTGTTTCTGTAGTTCTGTTTTATAAAATGTCTTTGAAGTTTTACAACCTAAAAATGAGAATTTGAATAAAAGAACATATTGGTCACAAATCAAAGTTGGTTCCTTGTCAGACTAAAGAACCAGGAAGTTGATGGTTAATATTTCAACCTAAATACACAGGTGGACTTTAAAATGTTTGAAATTTTATGATATTCTTTTTATTAAAGCAGCTTGTCAGGAAGGAAATTCATAAGAACCATCTGCTGAAGGTTCAACAATCAGTCTGTGGTTTAAGAGTCTTTAAAAATGAAACAATAGTAATACGATTGTTGAAGAAAATAATCTGCCAGCTGCTGTATGAAACATCTGGAACCTGATTAATAATATTGATTTTTATTAAAGAAGGAAAAGACAGAATTAAATCTGCTATAAAACAAGAAGAGGTCCAATAAAATGCTGCTTGTTACTGGATGTTTTTTGTTCCTTATAGTTATTCTATAACCATCATTCAGTTTACTTGTTATTATAAAAATACTACTGGATAAAACTTTGTATGAAATCAGAAATAAGATGTTAGTTAAAACTATAATTATAATGGTTTTGAACAATTTAAGTTTTTAATTACATTTTAAAAGAGAAAAACATGATTCAAGGTGTTTTTATTTTATGTTTCCATCTAAAACTTAATAACTGACAGAGTAGCAGGTGAGAGGTAAAGATCAGGTAATACAGAACTTAGACATAAACACAGACCCACCTGTTCCTCTTCACTGTTTATGATCACAAGATCAGCTCCTTTATTCTGACAGAATGTCCTGCTGTCAGACCAAGATTTCTTTTCAGTGGATTTGAAGTAACAACTGCATCCAAATCTGGTCCATCCATCAGGACACCACTTCCCTTAATATAAAACCAGAGTTTTACTGACACGTTCCATGTTATTCAAATTAAATAATGACATTTATTAACTTTTCAGCATCTAGATTTAATTACCTTATTTAACTCAGTAGTGGGTAAATAGATAAAAATAAAACATTCTTAATTATTTGAAATGTAAATAAAAGATGGAACTGAGTTTTATAAAGTTTTACTTTTTGTACCTTGAATTATGTCCTTCAACTTTTTCCCTTCATCCATTAAGCGGCTGTGATTTCCTCTCAGTATTTCATATTTACTTTGTATCTCAACTGTCATGTGATGGAAAAAACATCAATCAGTTAAAACAAAAAACATGACAAAATTATTTAGGAAGTTTGAAACAGACATTAGTGTGAAAATGTTAAACTTTCTATTATAAGTTTGATCAGTTACTTACTGTAGCTGTTGTTCAGTTTATACATTTCTGAATCAGATAAAAGAACCAAAGACAAAGAATCAGTTTTAACTGACAAAATTAAAATGACCAATTTAGTGAAGATTTAGTTAAACTTATTTTAATATCAGCATTTTCTATTTGTCAGTTTTCATCTTTTTTGTTTCAAATCAAAGTTTGTCTAATCCATAAAGTCATGATGGATAAATAACAAGGAGCTTGTGTCATTTTTTGGTGAAGTGATCCAAAACATCATGTAGGAGCTCGTATCAAATCACATGACTGATGATGTCTGAAGGTTGGAGCATCAGTTCTCGTTCATGCTGCAGTTTCATTTGCATTTTGTCAATGAAGCGGTTAAAACACAGACTTTTATTTCTCAAGACGTCTTTAACAAAGACACAGTGTTTTACTTGTTTGAGAGTTTTTGCAAAAACAAAAAGCTGCTGAGGCTTCAGTTGAACCAGCAGATGTCAGTGTTCAAAGTTAAAAGGTTCTCAGCTTGTTTTGCACATTTAAAGGAAGGACTCAGATTGTTGTAGTCAGATTGTCACAGTACAGGAAGAATCATGACACAAAAGCAACTCGAGATCCCACAACCCTGAGTAAACAACAACTAATACAAACAACAAGAAACAGGAGAAAACAGTAAACAAGAATTGTTTCCAAAATAAAATCACAGGAAACCCTGGAAATTCATTACAAAAATAAAACACAACAAACTCAAAGAACCTACAACCCTGACTCAGATATTCATGAAGCTCCACCTGCCCGTCACCAAATAAACCAACAGTTTAATAAACCAACAATTAAACATGGAACCAAGAAATAAATATAAAATTGAAAAATAGCCTCATAACAAGGAATATCTGATCCACAAACAAAGAACCAGAACTGAGAATTTAAAACAAAAACACAATAAATCTGCAAGAAGAAAAAAATCGAACTAAGAAGATCAAGATCCAGATCAAGTTTGAGTTCAGGTTCAGGTGAACTTTGACGTTCTCTCACCTTCAGTTTTTTCTTTTAACAGCTTCAGTTCTTCTGTTAACTGACTGATGTTTACTGACATGTAATAAGAAAAAAATCTGGTTATTGTTCAATAAAATGAAATAAAAATTTTCATGTGAACATTTTAACATTTCTTTGTTAAAACATATTGTTACCTGAAAGTGTATTTAGTTTCTGTTTGTAGCTGCTGTTTAGTTTGATGATTTCTGCATTGGCTAAAGGATCAAAAATAAATTCAAATTATTGGAAATTTCAGTAACATCATCAAAACCACCATCATATTACTGATTTATTCATATTCATTGTTTTCTTTTTGTAGTGGTGAGTGTCGTTTGTGCAGATTGTTGTATTTTTCTTGCCAAAATATAAATAAAAGAAATCAACTTATTTTATAACTAACTTGTGGCATAATATGAGGTAAATATAATTATATATATTAGTGACCATCTGTTAACAGCAAAGAGTTTATGGGAAAAATTTCCATTTGTACAATTTTGGTGAATTTTCTGTAAAAATATTGAATAAAATGTTGTGACGGATGCTGTGAAGCTTTATAAACTGGTGTTCATGCAGTCTGCTAAATGATAATAGCCTGTTAGCTAGTTTCTTGTCATATTATAAGTAGTTAATATTTCCAAGTATTTTTTTATGGTTTGCACCTTCAATTATTTGCTTTCAGTCAGCAGTCAGTCCACTAGGTGACTTCATTACAGTTGCAATTGTAATTGTGGTCTGTCCAACAGATACTATCATAAATGCTGAAGGCTATATAATAACAGTAGCATCTAACAGTTTAGTGTAGATCAATGACACATTGATGTAGTCTAAGTTCTGCATTGTCATATTTAGTAACTTTTGACAGCTCAGTCATGTCCAATTCTGTTTTATACTGGATGTAGAGTCAGTTTTGAACACAAATTAGTTGCAAGTAATAAACACACCTCGATGATTCATATTTAGTAAGATTATCCACAAAAAACAGACATACAAGGCTACGCCATTTATGAGCAGACGATTTCATGAGACACAACATTAACCACAATCCATTCCACGACCCAGTTACCGCTAGCCCTGCAAGTGTCCTATCTGTGTAACTTAATCTGTGACTCAAGTCTTCAGATCAGTTATTTTGGGCTTCGTACACACCGTCATTGTGGAAAACGTGAAGAAATGTACGTGTTGCAGCTGTCAAGTTAGAGGTGATTGATCTGACTGTCGAGAAGGAAATAAAGCTGCAGCATGTGAGCTCAGTGAAAAGGAGGAAGATGGAGGCAGCATCAGTGCAGTGTTCATAAACATGCTTTAAAAATCTTTCTGTGTAAATATCTCATATTACAACATGGACAGCTGCAGCTTGTAGACGAGTTCAGCTTGTATATGTAGAATTCTCTTCTTTCTTTTTAAAGTTAGTGAATTCAGCTTTTATTCAGGTTCCCACAATAGTCCAGAAAGTACCGCAGTCATGTTTAATTTAAGATCTTTCAGGTCTACAAACTAATTTTTCAAATTGTTTCCTTTTCTCTGTTAGTTTTTGTAAGAATTAGCCGATATTAACTGTAAATCTATGTTTTGCCTTCATTAATTATTAAAACTCGTGACTCTTGTATGAGCAGATAATTCACACGTTTTAAGAAAACGTCTGATACGAACCACAAGTTTCATATTTTAAAATTAGACCTGAGCAGTTAACTGATGGGTGGCTGTGGTCTGTGGATAGAAGTGACTGACTGTCAGAGGGTTGCTGGTTTAATGCCAGCTTCACACAGAACACCTTGAAAATAAGATAGTTTATGTCAATTGAACCTTCCTCGTAAAACTAAACATCAAACTGAAATATTTATTATTGATATATGAATTCCAGAAAATGTGGATTAAAGGTGTTTCCACGGTGACAGCTTCATTAGACTGATCGTGTTGCTAAACATTTAGATTTATATTAGTTTATTAAAACTTGAAGTCATTTCTTTTCATGGTCTTTTTGCATCTAAACAAGTTCTTTTCTTCATTTATATAATCTTTACTACAAATCAACAACCTTATATGTAAATTGTTTCATTAATAATTCTTGTTAGAAAAGTTCTTCTGGTGAGTGACTGAGACACATGATGTGATTTAGTTTTTAAGTTGTTGCATTTTATCTCACAGTATATGATCAGGCCGATGATCCCAGTTAACATCACGATGCACAGCACTCCTATGAACAGTGTGGCTCTTCTGACAGGCTGTTTCCTCTCTGCAGGCTGATTCTGAGTCTGTTGTTCTGCAGATACAAAGATCAGATCAGTTACTGTTGGTTTAATAATAATAATATTCTATGTTCTTATTAATTTATTAATGGGGCAAATGCACACAATGTTTTACCATCTTGGATCGATATGACAATTAAAAGAATTTCAAATTATTTTGTAGAATTGAACAAGATCAAATCTTTTTTGTTTTTCCAATGTTTGGTTATGAAAGATGAGCTACAGCATTTTGAACTGACTGAAGCCATCGGCAGGAGGCCTGACTGATACCAGCACACAAGCAATTAAAGCAGAGAAACCAGGAAATAAAATCTTCAGTTTATTATAATTTATAAATTATTGAAAAGATTTGAATGAAATTAGAGCCTCTGTCCAAAATTCTAAAAAATATAAACATATAATTCACTTACCTTCTTCCTGTGACTGAGATATTGTGTAATTATCTCTAACATTATCTGCAGACTCGTAGATGGACACGTTCCTCTCCTCCCATTCTGATCTGTCTGTTTCAGTCTTTTTGTTGTATTTCACTTTTTTTGTAAAATCAGGTTTGGCGTAAATATCTGAGGACATCCTGAGACGACTGATGCAGCTGGACGTTGTACTTCTCTAACTGTGTCTGGTGTTTGGATATCACACCAAACTAATTCTAGTAGAAACACTGAAAAGTTTATTCACTGCTGCTCTTACTGTCAGAGTTTCTGTCCTGTCTTTACTTCTGGTTTGTTTAAAACTTTGAGGAAGTAACACCATTAAAAAAAACCTGCAGCCTCAAAGTGAATATACGTCTCAGCAGGAAATTCTCAGACCATCAGTTTGTGGTTTTCCTTAGTAATTCTTTTAAATTAAAATAAAACAACCAAACTAACTCTCTGTAAACTGAAAAATTAAGTTTTTATGAGGACGATTTAATCATCATAACATCAAAGTTCATGAGTTAAGAACCCACACAAATACACACACTAACATGTCAAAGCAGAATTAACAACCTTTCTTCCCTTTTACTTACATTAATGAGAAATTATGTTTTAAAACTTGTGAGTTTTTTTGAAGGAACTAAAAATATTTTCAACTGAGCTCTTAACTTATAGAAAAAGGTTTAGATGAAAAATAGATCTTATTTTAGACAGAGTACAAAAAAATCTTCTCTATCATTAATTAACAAGAACTAACTTTAAACATGATTCAGTCTGATCTTTCCCTTTAACATACTGGTAATTAATTACTTATATATTATCTTAAACAGTCACCATTTTAAAACAAAATATCTTTATAAGTTTAATAACAAGAGGTAAAAACATTTACCATGAGAAAAGTAATTCTCACCTTCATTTGCCATCGGAGGTCCCGCACGAAAGTCTGTAAAAACTTCAGAACTCTCACAGATCTTGAAGATTCTTTCCCTTCGGTCGTCTCTGATTTCTGGGATGTAGCTCACAATCGTTAAAAAACTGGAGTTCTTGTTCATGTTGGAAAATAAAAGTAACTTCTGAGAGCAGCATCAGATTTTTACTGCCAGCGTTTCTCTGTCCGTTTCTTTTTGTTCTAGTAAAGGTTAAGTAGGAAGTGCTGATGACGACGTCACAGTAAAAAGTAAAACTATTTGCCCCCTTCCTGATTTCTTATTATTTTGCATGTTTGTCACACAAAATGTTTCGGATCTACAAACACATTTAACTATTAGTCAAAGATAACACAAGTAAACACAATGTAGTTTTTTAATGATGCTTTTATTATTTAGGGAGAAAAAAACTCCAACCCTACATCTGCATTTTCTTTTAGAATGACTTGATTGATATAAACACAATAAAAATATTATAAAAAGAGAAAAGTTTCTGCTCCGGTGAGTCGCCACGTTCATCTGTTGTTACCCTCACAAGTAGCTGCTGCTTGGTTTCCAGTCACGTCATTTATCCTTAAATATTGTTCCGGTTCTGACACCCATTCTTCCAAAAGAGTCATTTAATGATAATTTTCATTCTTTGTGTTTTCAAATTTTTTATTTCTTTGAACATGAAATATAGAGACTTATTTACATTATCAGTTTCTCCATCAGAGGGTCATCAAATTATCCAAAACACATTCATCCTGCACAAAACTGCAAAAAGCTAAAATCTGTAAAATGTGTTCAGTTCAAGAAATTGTGAAAAACACATTAATACAAAATCTCCATAAATACAAGGCTGTAAAATAACAGATTGGTTTTCTTGACCTTTGACCTCATGAGCTTAGGAGTGCTATATAAACACAAAATCTGCTGCTTCCTTCAGAAATGTAACTTCATTCCTGAAGGTGGAGCCATAAACACCAGCAGGTTCTCTGAACACGAGTTCATCTCAGATTGATGAGAACTGAGAGAACATGTGTTCTATGCTGGAATGAATCCATGTTTCACACTCTTGTTGTGTTCAACATTCTAAAGAGATCCAGAATCTCTATGTGGTTGTTGTTGTTTGGAGAAAATCCAGAAGTTCTGATCTGTGACATCATGAAGCTTCATCAGTGTCAGTGACTCAGCTGATCTGCTCATCATCTTCATTTTTATACACAAGCTGCATCTCATCATGTGATGATGTTGATTTGAACATCTCACTGTATCGTTCACAGTTTCACTTCATATCTCACTATATAATGATGTCATAATGGTGCCTAAAGCACCTACAGGGAGGAGGATGTAGGAACGGGACAGATGTGAGTTTATTTATAACCAAATATTTACAGATGTTTCATGTTTCTACTTCACATGAAGAAGATAAAAGTTCAGAAGTTGCAGATAGAGATTCATCTGATGCACATTTTTATGTTTATATGTGAACATGGTTATGATTAGAAACACATCAATATATCAGGTTTTATTGTTTATGGATGGCACTTTAATTTTTGTTAAAACAAACCAAAACAGCAAAGTTTGTCTCGTTTGATGTGTGAAGATCAACAACTCACTGAGTAAAGAATGGAAACAGTTTTATTTTACTAATAGAATAAAAGCCAAAATATTAAATTCATATGTTGCCATGAGCTTTTTTTCTTTAAACCCAAAAAAGAATAAAAAATTGAAAATATGTGTAAGTAAAGAGCATCAGAGGTTTATCAAAAATGTTTGTACACATACGATTTCTTTGAAAAAACATTTTAAGTTTACTTTTCACAGATCCAGTACATTTCATAAGTATTATATGTTTTCCCCCACTTCTTCTGATCACTGCAGCATGTTGCATAATACCCATAATTGACATTTATCCATTCTGAGTCCCAGAACCTGTGGGAAAAACACATTTTCATACTTTGTTACTTGCACGTTTGAGAACATGAAACTAAAAGTAATTATGTAACTTTCAATTATCTTAAGTTAAATAATTTTTTTCTGTATTTGTTTTTATTTAGTTTTGAGAGAGAAACTGGTTACAAATGTAGGAAAAGAGTCATTTCTCTCTCTCTCTCTCTCTCTCTCTCTCTCTCTCTCTCTCTCTCTCATCATTTGTGATGTTTAAGATTCTAATATTAATACATATTTTGCTTTAACTGAACTCACGTTTCTGTAAGCGGTGATTCATCCACCCATTTCCATTTATAGCCACTTGATGTCCGTACATATCTCAGTCCAATCCATGAGTCTCCATTTTTATTCAGTTCTGCGACAAAGTTCTAGTTGAACCATGAAAAAACACTTTTACAATCAAGTATTTCAAAAGATGCGTTACCATCTTGAGTATCTCTTCATACATTTTTAGAAATCTTCACATTGTAAACTGTCATTTTATGAAGATGTTTTAATAAAGTCAAATAAATGAATTTTTCATGGAAATATTTCAGTTATATAAAAGAAATTCCACTCTCGCCACTTGGGCAGTGTTTTTTCCTGTTCCAAGCTCGGGTCCTCTACCAGAGGCCTGGGAGCTTGAGGGTCCTGCGTAGTATTTTAGCTGTTCCAAGTACTGCACTTTTCTGGACTGAGATGATACATATATATATATATATATATATATATATATATATATATATATATATATATATATATATATATACACAGTATGTTGAAAGTTATATGTTGAAAGTTTAAACACCTTTAGTAATAACCTGGTCTTTAAGTCTGTGTTTAAAACATCATTAAGTGGAACTTCAGTAAATAAAAACATAGAATCACTAATAGTTGATGTAAATTCAGCTCTTTTATTTTGTAGAAATATCAAAATGTTTTTTAAATTTTAGTGTAGAAACATGAAACTCTTTAGATTGAAAGTTAAAACTGTTTTGCAGACAGAAATGTGTATTTACTTTGTTTTAAAGTCTCGTGTTTCTGTTGTTCTGTTTTATAAAATGTCTTTGAAGTTTTACAACCTAAAAATGAGAATTTGAATGAAACAACAAATTGGTCACAAATCAAAGTTGGTTGCTTGTCAGACTAAAGAACCAGGAAGTTGATGGTTAATATTTCAACCTAAATACACAGGTGGACTTTAAAATGTTTGAAATTTGATGATATTTTTTTATTAAAGCAGCTCGTCAGGAAGGAAATTCATAAGAACCATCTTCTGAAGGTTCAACAATCAGTCTGTGGTTTAAGAGTCTTTAAAAATGAAACAATAGTAATACGATTGTTGAAGAAAATAATCTGCCAGCTGCTGTATGAAACATCTGGAACCTGATTAATAATATTAATTTTTATTAAAGAAGGAAAAGACAGAATTAAATCTGCTATAAAACAAGAAGAGGTCCAATAAAATGCTGCTTGTTACTGGATGTTTTTTGTTCCTTATAGTTATTCTATAACCATCATTCAGTTTACTTGTTATTATAAAAATACTACTGGATAAAACTTTGTATGAAATCAGAAATAAGATGTTAGTTAAAACTATAATTATAATGGTTTTGAACAATTTAAGTTTTTAATTACATTTTAAAAGAGAAAAACATGATTCAAGGTGTTTTTATTTTATGTTTCCATCTAAAACTTAATAACTGACAGAGTAGCAGGTGAGAGGTAAAGATCAGGTAATACAGAACTTAGACATAAACACAGACCCACCTGTTCCTCTTCACTGTTTATGATCACAAGATCAGCTCCTTTATTCTGACAGAATGTCCTGCTGTCAGACCAAGATTTCTTTTCAGTGGATTTGAAGTAACAACTGCATCCAAATCTGGTCCATCCATCAGGACACCACTTCCCTTAATATAAAACCAGAGTTTTACTGACACGTTCCATGTTATTCAAATTAAATAATGACATTTATTAACTTTTCAGCATCTAGATTTAATTACCTTATTTAACTCAGTAGTGGGTAAATAGATAAAAATAAAACATTCTTAATTATTTGAAATGTAAATAAAAGATGGAACTGAGTTTTATAAAGTTTTACTTTTTGTACCTTGAATTATGTCCTTCAACTTTTTCCCTTCATTCATTAAGCGGCTGTGATTTCCTCTCAGTATTTCATATTTACTTTGTATCTCAACTGTCATGTGATGGAAAAAACATCAATCAGTTAAAACAAAAAACATGACAAAATTATTTCGGAAGTTTGAAACAGACATTAGTGTGAAAATGTTAAACTTTCTATTATAAGTTTGATCAGTTACTTACTGTAGCTGTTGTTCAGTTTATACATTTCTGAATCAGATAAAAGAACCAAAGACAAAGAATCAGTTTTAACTGACAAAATTAAAATGACCAATTTAGTGAAGATTTAGTTAAACTTATTTTAATATCAGCATTTTCTATTTGTCAGTTTTCATCTTTTTTGTTTCAAATCAAAGTTTGTCTAATCCATAAAGTCATGATGGATAAATAACAATGAGCTTGTGTCATTTTTTGTGAAGTGATCCAAAACATCATGTAGGAGCTCGTATCAAATCACATGACTGATGATGTCTGAAGGTTGGAGCATCAGTTCTCGTTCATGCTGCAGTTTCATTTGCATTTTGTCAATGAAGCGGTTAAAACACAGACTTTTATTTCTCAAGACGTCTTTAACAAAGACACAGTGTTTTACTTGTTTGAGAGTTTTTGCAAAAACAAAAAGCTGCTGAGGCTTCAGTTGAACCAGCAGATGTCAGTGTTCAAAGTTAAAAGGTTCTCAGCTTGTTTTGCACATTTAAAGGAAGGACTCAGATTGTTGTAGTCAGATTGTCACAGTACAGGAAGAATCATGACACAAAAGCAACTCGAGATCCCACAACCCTGAGTAAACAACAACTAATACAAACAACAAGAAACAGGAGAAAACAGTAAACAAGAATTGTTTCCAAAATAAAATCACAGGAAACCCTGGAAATTCATTACAAAAATAAAACACAACAAACTCAAAGAACCTACAACCCTGACTCAGATCTTCATGAAGCTCCACCTGCCCGTCACCAAATAAACCAACAGTTTAATAAACCAACAATGAAACATGGAACCAAGAAATAAATATAAAACTGAAAAATAGCCTCATAACAAGGAATATCTGAACCACAAACAAAGAACCAGAACTGAGAATTTAAAACAAAAACACAATAAATCTGCAAGAAGAAAAAAATCGAACTAAGAAGATCAAGATCCAGATCAAGTTTGAGTTCAGGTTCAGGTGAACTTTGACGTTCTCTCACCTTCAGTTTTTTCTTTTAACAGCTTCAGTTCTTCTGTTAACTGACTGATGTTTACTGACATGTAACAAGAAAAAAAATCTGGTTATTGTTCAATAAAATGAAATAAAAATTTTCATGTAAACATTTTAACATTTCTTTGTTAAAACATATTGTTACCTGAAAGTGTATTTAGTTTCTGTTTGTAGCTGCTGTTTAGTTTGATGATTTCTGCATTGGCTAAAGGATCAAAAATAAATTCAAATTATTGGAAATTTCAGTAACATCATCAAAACCACCATCATATTACTGATTTATTCATATTCATTGTTTTCTTTTTGTAGTGGTGAGTGTCGTTTGTGCAGATTGTTGTATTTTTCTTGCCAAAATAAGAATAAAAAAGAATCAACTTATTTTATAACTAACTTGTGGCATAATATGAGATAAATATAATTATATATATTAGTGACCATCTGTTAACAGCAAAGAGTTTATGGGAAAAATGTCCTTTTGTACAATTATGGTGAATTTTATGTAAAAATATTGAATGAAAATCAACATGATGATGATGATGTCACATGATCACTACAGTGCAGCCTGCTGTTTATGTCATGGCTGATTGCTGGTCTGAAAACCTTCTTGTACCAGTAGTCACACAGAAAATATCTAGTGATCTTTTATCTGTTATGTTTCTCTGAGCAAAGTATCTGAAATCTGACTGATTTGTGTTGATATCAAACATCTGGACACGTTTCACTCATAACTGCACTGCAAGTTTCAACCCAAGATGAGACTCCTAGAAGTGTTTATGAAAAAACAAAAAGATTTTCAACAATTATTAATGAGTTTTACACACACACTCCGCCCACATGAAGCAACACATGCGGTCTGACTGAGGCAGGTATCTAACTGCCGTCTCCACACCTGATGAAAGAACCGCTGTTCTGTTCAACAAGTTGCTTTTTAGCCAACAAAAATGGTTCCTGTAGGTTGAAACCAAACCATAACTACAGAGCAGTTTAATCACCACACCAGCACCGGATCTACAGCTCTATTTTCTTCTCTCACATACACATGCATCCACCTACACATCCTCCGTCATTGACATAATGTGCAACAGTGAACAGAACATATTTTTTTTAATAAAAAATAAATATGATTTATTTTCATATCAAAGCATAAGAACAAAAAAAGCCCACAGGAATCTTCACTGACTCTCAGTGAACCCGGGGAAGGAATTTACAAGAATCCTCATTGTGTTCAGGGCAGTTAGTGTTAATTTTACACTTCCTTTTTACTTCTGCAGAATGATCACAGTTTGATTCAGTAACAGTGTTTGAGTAAACAACGTGAACAAAGTTATGTTTAATTCAAAAATGTACAGACTGATTTCATTTGTTTGTTATGTGGTATACAAGTGAAACAGTGACGCTACAGGGAGCAGAGATAAAGAAGGTGGAGGATGTGATGGAAGAGTTTCATTATGAATGAATTAGGACATTAAAATGAGGCTCTAAAGCATAACGCTTTTCAAGCTATTTTATAGTGCTGATGCAGAGAAATTATCAGAATTCTGGACATCATTAGAACTCAAGGACCAGGACTTTGAATCAACAGTCCAAAGCAACAGAGAGTGGACAAGAGATAAAGAAATGTTGGAACGGGTGGAGGAACGTGTCATGAGTGATGTGGGACAAAAGAGTATCAGCAAGAATAAAAAGGACAGGTGGATAAGACAGTGGTGAGACAGCCATGTTGTCTGGTTTGGAGATGATATCACTGAGGAAGGGACATGAGACACAGTTTGAAGGAGCAGAAATAAACATGTTGAGGTTCTTTAGGAGGGACAAGGATGGACATTAGAGGGACGACACATGATAGATGTTTTGGAGATAAAGTCAGAGAGACTGAGATGGTTTAGACATGTAGAGAGGAGCGTTCGTGGGTTTATTGTGAAAAGGATGTTGAGGAGGTCTAAAGGAAGACCAAAGAGGAACTATATATAGTGATGGAGGACATGAGGTTGGTGCGGTGAGAGAAGAAGATGCAGAGGACAGATAGAGACTGATGACTTGTTGTGGTGACTACTGTAGTAAGTAAAACATCTACAGACTCTAAAACTAATTTTCCAGATTATATATGTTTCTGTCTTCTTTGAGTAGATATTACAAGCCTTTAAAAAAAAGCTTTTGATATGAACCAGCGCAGACCTCCGCCAAATCTAGACGATAATCCAGATTACCCACAAAATCTAATAAACTCTTCCTTGGGTCATTTCTGACCTTTCCTGAAATTTCATCAAAATCCGTCCATTAGTTTTTGAGTTATCCTGCTAACAGACAAACAAACAAACAAACCCTGATGAAAACATTAGACCTGAACAGTTAACTGACGGGTAGCTGTGGTCTATGAATAGAAGTGACTGACTGTCAGAGGGTTGCTGGTTCAATCACAGATTCCCCCGGAGATCGTTTATCAAACTTAAATATAGATTTTATGAATTCCACTCGATGTGGATTAAAGGTGTTTCCACGGTGACAGTCAAACCTTCAGCTGCTTCATTAAATTGTTTTATACAGTTATGTTGTTAAATATTTAGACTTAAATCAGTTTAGTCGGGGTGTAACGGTTCACGGGTATGTGTTGAACCGTTCGGGTCTGTTCGGTTCGGTCCACTTACATTACACCATTTTCGGTGCATTTTTTTCAGTGCTTGTATTATTAGTGTGATATTAAGCGCAGCAGAAGAAAGTTTCCAGGCGAGTTTCTACACGGACGCCGTATTGCAAAAGTTGGAAATTAAACAAAAAGCAATTTTTATGTTTTGTGGGGGGTTTTTTGTTTGTTTTTTTCACTTACTGCACCGAAAACAAACCTCAAATTTGAGATACATACCAAACTGTGATTTCTGTGTATCATTACATGATAGTTTAATAAAACTTGAAGTAATTTCTTTAGTCACTGAATAAACCTGAACGTTTTGCTCACTGATGTTTTTTGGTAGCAGCTGCATGTTGATTTTTATATTTATAACTCAATTCAATTTCAGTCAATAATCATTGTTTATTTTACATAAACTGGAATAAAAAAAATACTTGTTTTATTTTTTTTTTATAAGGAAAGTTAAAATGATCAACATGTTAACAGTGTAAAAAAAAGATGGCAGTTGCATCTCTAAATCTAGTAAATAAACTGAAAAGTACTTCACTGCTGTTCTTACTGTCAGAGTTCCTGTCCTGTCTTTTTTTATAGTTTCGGTTAAAAGCTTTGAGGAAGTAACAGGATTTTTTTTAAAACAGCTGCAGACTGAAAGTGAATATAAGAAACTGTCAGACCAGTTTGTGTTTTTCTTTAGACTTTTTTTGCAAATCCAAATACAAGCAAACAAAACAAACTATGCATATCAGTGTTTTTATGATGAGGATTTGAGGATTTAGTTGTCACAACAGCAATATTCATTAGTTAAGATACTGCCCAAATACACACACACACACACCCACAAGTGTGTTTTGGTATCCTACAGCGACACACACACACACAAATAATTAAGAACTTTTCTTCCCTTTAACTTGACAAGACTTTTTCTTTCAAAATTTCTAGAAAAAAAAAATGTTCCTGTTACTGAAAATATTTTCAGCTGAGCTCGCAGCTTAAAGACGAGGTGTCATTTTTTTTAAATGATCTTATTTTTAAAAAACAGAGTAACAGAAAATCTTCTCTGTCATTAATTTTACAATAACTAACTTTAAAAAGGATTCACTCTGATCGCTCCCTTTAACCTAATGCCCATTCTTTATAAAGTGTTTAATAATGAAAGATATAGGGAGACGATAACACATGAAGACTGTGGATGACTAAAAGATGACAAAATGTTAAAACACATTTTAACATTTACTTAAAACATATTTTTACCTGAATGTTTGTCCAGTTTCTGATTGATGTTGTTGTTCAGTTTGTTGATTTCTGCAGAGACTAAAGCATCAAAATAAATCAGGATTAATAACAGATTTCAGTAACATCATCAAAACCACCATCAAACTATTTGCATTATTACTGAGTGGTTTATTTTCATTGTTGTGATTGTGAGTTGTAGTGGTGTTATAATATCTTTCAGACTAATTACCGGTGGGACGCGTTGGTTTTTAAACATTTCCTGTATTTAACCAACAGCAGATCTGCATCTCCATCACTAAAATAAAATGAGCACAGCTGCTCTTTAATTTTACACTTAAGACAGAACTACTTCCCTTTTTCTGCAGCAGAGTGATCACAGTCTGTTTCAGCACATTTTCAGAGTAAAAAATATGGAGTAACATTAATGTCACAAAGACGAGGAGTATTAATCGACAATTTGTGCCTAATTAGCTATTTGTAAACTCTCGTTTTTGCTGTATCATATACAAACATGTATTTCTGTTTTGTAAAGGAAAACAATTTAAACTATTAAAACTTCAAGAATTCATTATTCCATTAATGAAAACATCAAGCAACATAAGTGAATATGACTCTATACAAAACAGTGATGGGTCGCAGGCTTATTAATGGAGCACAGATAAATTGATCTGAGTCTTTTCAAATTAATAACGCCAGGAGGACCAAGAAAAAACAGATTAATGTTGTTGTAGAAGTAAAGAAACTGTTTTAAATAGCAATATATACAAACTCTTAAACTTAGCTGATTTTGTTCTCTTGAGTGAAAAGAACCACATGCTTCATTGTTTAAAATTAGACCTGAGCAGTTAACTGAGGGGTGGCTGTTGTCTGTGGATAGGACTGACTGACTGTCAGAGGGTTGCTGGTTCAATCCCAGCTTCACCCAGAACTGTCTTGACACGAGATAGTTTATCTCAATTGGACTTTCCTGGTAAAACCAAACATCAAACAAATATTGATTATATGAATTACACAAATTGTGGATTAAAGTTTTTTCCATGGCAACAATCAATCCTGCAGCTGTTTCGTTAGACTGTTTTATTCAATCATGGTAAACATTTTGATTTAAATCAGTTTAATAAAACTTGAAGTCGTTTCTTTTCATTGTCACTTCTGAATAAATCTGAACTTTTTGCTCTCTGATGCAGAACGCTAAATCTTTCTACTTTCCAACAGACATACGTAGTTTGTTGTTCTTTTTTATATTGTAGCTGCATATTGATAGATTTTTGCATTTATAACTCTGATATATTACTATTTCTAATAATTGCTTAATTTTCCATTAACTGGATACATATGGAATTATTAAAAAATACTTTCAATATTTGATGAAGTAAAAAGGCAAATTCTGGAAAGTTGAAATGTTTCAAAGGTGTAAAAAGAGTAGATGGCAAATTCATCTCTAAACAATTTTTTTGTTTGTTTTTTTAATATAAATGTTCAATATTTTACTATAAATCAACAACCTTGTGTGTAAATTGTTTCATTAATAATTCTTGTTACAACATTTCATCTGGTGAGTGACTGAGACACATGATGTGAACTGGTTTTTAAGTTGTTGCATTTTATCTCACAGTATATGATCAGGCCGATGATCCCAGTTAACATCGCGATGCACAGCACTCCTATGAACAGTGTGGCTCTTCTGACAGGCTGTTTCCTCTCTGCAGGCCGATTCTGAGTCTGTTGTTCTGCAGATACAAAGATCCGATCATTAACACATTCATATGTCATTCATAAATAATATCTAACATGTTATATTTTCCTGTCAAGTTTATTTAGAAAACACATTTATAAACAGTGTCAGTGACCAAAGTGCTGAAATAACTAGAAGTAATGGAGTGAAAAGCAGCACAAAAGACAGAAACTTTAAAAAGACACTTTAAACTATTAATAAAAACAATAATAAAGAAATATTTAATAGAGGAACAAAATTGTCTCTAATTTACTGCAAATCAGTTTTAAGATGACAGAAAAACAGTCTGCATAGATGCCCGTAATACTCAGACATCAACACTACTTTAATCGCTTGAATCAAACTCTCGTTCACTTGCCCAGAAAGTCCAATTCATTTGGGGAGGTCTGAACGGGCAATCAAAGTCTGATTCAGACCAAACAATCGAACTCGAGTCCGCCTAAAAATATAGGTCTCAGTTCAATTGAAACAAACTCTGCTGCAGTTCGATTGCATGTGTGAATGCAACCGGACCAGGACCGCATCAAAAGCAGGCTATTGTGCAGGGCATCCTGGGTAAATACAATCTAAACAACGTGCATGCTGGATAGGTCAATGCTGGATCTTGTACACACCATGCTCAATGTCTGTATAAGGAAGACATCTGCGCTGGAAGTTGTATGCGGGCAGTCCGACTCATTGCACACTGCCTCATATGAAGCTCTTACCCATCTTTTGTTTTAAAAAAAAATAAAGTCCTCTGGCTCGTTCTCTGTTCCTCCTGAGTTGCTGCAGCAGTATTAATTCGGCACATTTACCAAACTCAACAGATCAATCCTAAAACTGCGACAGTCTGCTTCCCCTCCATGTTTTTTTACATTTCACTGTACTGTAAAGTGTCCCCCGCCACAAGAAGTAGGACGCCACCATAGACAGACAGGTAAAATTGGTCAGCAATGTGAACGTGAACCACAACAGCTAAAAACAGCAACAATGTTGCAATTTTGGTCCCTAATTGAACCGAGTCTACCAGACTATCAGGTGTGAATACACCCTTAGACAAAAGAGTCAGTATCTAAAACAATATGGCACAAATTGTTTTATCATCCTGGATCGATATCAAGGAGCTTAAGTGAAAGGACAATTATAAAACGTTTATTATTTTTTTCTTCATTCACAAGCCAGTAAAAGAGGCTCTTCTTTTATTGTAGTGTTACACAAGATGAGCTGCAACATTTTAAACTTACTGAAGCCATCAGCATGAGGCCTGATTGATACCAGAACACAGGCACTTATACAGTATACATCGTCTTCATGAGACAATCCACCTCTGTAAATTCTTTCAAATCTTATCTGAAAGCCCTTTATTTTAGCTTTTGGTCATTGACGTTGAGATCAGTTGTATCAATTGATTTTACAGCCTGTCTTTTATTGTATTTTTCCTCCTGGATTAATTCCTTGTTTAAGTATTTGTCTATTATTGTATTTTCTATTTTGCTTTATTTCCTGATTTCCTGTACAGTACTTTGGTCAGCTGTCATGGTGTATGTTAAAGTTCTCTATAAATAAACTTAACTTGACCTGAGAAAAGCAACTGGGACAAAAAAAAAAGCCTGAATCAGTTTGCAATAATCCAGAAATGATTGAAACAATTTGATTTAAAATAGGTCCTCAGTCCAGACTTAGAAAAAACATATATTATAACATTATTATATTATTATTATTGTTCTCTATCTGAACATTTGAACTCAGCCCAAACATTATAAAATTAGAGCCTCAGTCACAAATGATAAACATATAATTCACTTACCTTCTTCATGTGACTGAGATATTGTGTAATTATCTCTAACATTATCTGCAGACTCGTAGATGGACACGTTCCTCTCCTCCCATTCTGATCTGTCTGTTTCAGCCTTTTTGTTGTATTTCACTTTTTTTGTAAAATCAGGTTTGGCGTAAATATCTGAGGACATCCTGAGACGACTGATGCAGCTGATAAGAAGCTGTACTATTCTAACTGTTACTGTCTGGTGTTTGGATATCACACTAAACTAACTCTAGTAGATACACTGAAAAGTTCATTCACTGCTGCTCTCACTGTCAGAGTTTCTGTCTAACCTTTTATTCTGGTTTCAGTAAAAACTTTGAGGAAGTAACAGCATTAAAAAAACGTTCAGCCTCCAAGTGAATATATGAAACCATCCGACCATCAGTTTGTGGTTTTCCTTAGACCGTCTTTTCAAAATAAAAACTATTCACATACTGACACATCAGTGTTTATAAAACTACTAATGAACTTTTGTCGATGAGGATTTAATTGACATTAGTTGAGACCCCCTCCCCCCCCAAAAAATAAATAAACAAATAAATGAAAACCATATAAACACTAAAACATGCAAAGCAGATAAACATCTTTTTTCTCTCCTTCCTTGACAGGAAATGTTAATTTAGTACTTCTGTTTTTTTTTTTCTGTTACCAGACAACGAAACTGAAAGCGTTTTCAACCGAACTCTCACCACAAAGATGTTTATTATTTCATATCAGTGTCAGAATATCTTCTCTGTCCACAATTATACTTATATAAAGGTAATTTTTGATTTTTTCCTATGAAATTCTCCTCCAGACAAACTGTCTATTTTTATATTCTACTTCTCTGAAACAGACATTATGTCACATTAATGTTATCTGAGTATTAGAGTTCTGGTTTTTGTATTTCTGTTTATTAGATGACTTTTAAGGAAGAACAGAAATAAACCTGCACAAACTTCCAACGCATCAACATTAGAGGTCACATGAGGCTTCAAGGTCACCAAGAAACTCAGTGTAAAATACCTTTCTCTGACAGATCCTGCACTTTTAGGCACTTCTTGTGTTCATAGTGCTTATAATGACGGCAGAATATATTGGTTCACTTTTAGAAACCCAGATCAGGTCTGAGCTGGTACACCCATATTGAACTTTTATTGTTATTATTGTTATTATTATTTATGAGAAATGTAACGTAAATGGCTGAAAATAAGATAATTCTTTCAGTTAGGTGTTAATTATTTTGACACTAATGTTCCTGTCAGGTTGATTCAGACTTGATTGTGTGAATGAGAAAGAGGGATTTCAACAGGAAGTGGTGGATGGCAGTAAAATCCCAAACTGAGCAGACAATGTATAATAAATGTCAGAAAATCTCAATCTGAGCTTAACTCTGCATCTCATTCTGTTCTTCTGTTGTTCCTTTATTGATCCAGATAAATTCTTGCTGTTTCTGCAGCTTATTCTGTTCTGCAGAATGTGTAAAAGTAAAACTGTTGTACCTTCCCTTTTTCAGCACCTTCCTCTCTGGGCATTCTGATGTTTGAATTATGTTAATTATAAAGACTGACGATTCTAACAAGGTGTGAAGCAGTTGTCTGACCAGTTCCTGAGTTAATTGTGTGCATACAGTGGAATAGAAAATCTTTGTTGGGGCAGGTAGGGGCACAGATTTGGAAATTAATTTCATTTCGATATAATTTTCTTATAATAAAATAGTCTTGTATTTTGCTGAGATGTATTTAGTTTATTTGGGACGTGTTATTTTTCAGCAGATGCCTCAAAAAAAAGGCCTGTGGCTTATTTTTTACCTGGAATATTATTTTGAAGCTCTAAACTCTGTGATGCTGAAACACAACAAGTTAATAAAGGAATTAAAATACTTTTTTTTTTTAAGTCAGTAATAGTGAAAATATCTCAGCTATTGTTTACTAGCTTTTTAGGTAAAGTTGATGTATCTGGATCAAAATCCAGTAGAGTCAAGCTCTAAATGCATTGTGGGTAATAATAACATGTAAATTAATTGGTTAAATTTATGCAACACTTTCCATAGCACCCTGAGTGTGAGTGAGTCACTGATTCACTGTAAAGAGTTTTATGTCTCACTCTGGTGGTGGTGAACTTCACTGCAGCCACAGCTGCTCCGGGACAGTTTGACATCACACCACCACAAACATTTATACATACGTACATAGGCAGGGCGGGGTAGATCTGACTCTGGGTTCAAACTCTCCAATTATTCTCCCTGTATTCTGAAGAAACGGTAGAAAAACGTTTTAATTAATTATTTAAGGGCAGTTAAAGATAAAATTATTAAGAATTATTTAAGAGAGAAGTTTAAACTCTTTACCTGAAAATTATCTTTAAAATACATTGAAATTAAACGCATTGTGTTGATACTCCTACTCTGGATTAACTCAGGGGGCGACGCATCGGGCAGGTCTGGGAATAAGCCCCCAGCTGAGTACCTCGGTTTTAGAGTTCTCATCAGCAGGGCTGTAAATTAACTTTTTGATTATCAGCTTTTGTGGCTGGTAGAGTTTTAAAGTTTCCAGCCAATCAAAATGTCCACTGGTCAGTTTTTATTGTGTACATTTGAACATGAGTAAAATTAATGTACTGACTTCACTTACTCACACATCCACATGAAGTCTATGAATGTTTTGTCTTTTTCCCAAGTACAGTGAAACCCCGCCCTGCAGACAACCTTCTGGAGCGGACAGGTTTGGGGCCTTTTTGGGGCGTTTTTACTACTTATATAACCCCTCTAGAACGGACACCCCGCTGTTCAGGACAACAGGCACTTTTTGTCTGCTCAAAAATGAAAGGTTTCACTGTATTTGACTCAGTTCTGCTGGTGTATAATCCTCACACTGCGTACAACGTTAGCAAGGAGCCAACAGTTGTATGAGATGTTCATGGGAAATGCAGGAATATTAGTGACCGGACAAATAACTGAAATGATTTGCCGTTTTCATCACTGGCCAACGTGGCCTGTAAATTCTCACTGATACCTTGCCAAAGTGCATTTTAACCCATGTTTGGTGGGTGTTAATGTAGAACCCTGCTCACCAGCGAATGAGATGTCACCTCTCTGTGGCTTCAAGTTTAACCAGAAAAGCAGCTCAGATTAACGAGTGTTCATGGATTCTTTGGATTATGTTTTACTGTTTAATTCACTCCAGTCCTGCTCTTAACACCCTTCTCCATTACTGTTAAATTGATTACTGATAGTTTATTTTTTCCTTAAATATGTAAAACCAGTCAGTATTCTGCTTGTATCTGAGATCTTCTCACCAGGTTTCAGTATCTCTCTGTTCCTATTTGTGCAAACTGGGTTTCAACAGGAAGTACAAAGAAACTCACCACAGGAAAACTGTTTTTTTCAGTTCACGTCACTTTAGGTTTACTCTTTTATTTATTATCTGATCTGAATATGATTGATGCAACATAACAGCAACCTCAAGTAGAATCTTTGCTGCAGATGTGATGCTGTTATCTATTTAATGGCATAATTTTATATTATCAGATATTTACAGGAAATGAAGCAGAAGAAGCATCAAGTGTCAGTGAGTTGAACTGTTACTCTTATAGATCAGCGTCAGAACAGTTTATCTGAAAGTTTCTTACTAATAATCTTTTCAAGGCCTATATTGGTATTTTAACTTTCTTGTTGTAATCATGAGTAAAGGAAATTTTAAAATATAGGTTTTAAAAGTTTAACTTGATTGATGGTGACATTGAATTGTAAATCTTGTCTTTAATTTTATCTGGTAAAACTGTGAAAGTAAACATGTTCAAACGCAAACCTCTGATAGAGTGGTGATGTATACATGATGTGGTTACAATAAGTGTGATATTTCATAATAATTTGAAATTAATTTTAACCAGACGCTTAAGATTGAAACAAATTAATTGACAACAATCTGAAATATTTTTGAATTTGTCTTATTATTTTGGGGTTAATTCAGAACCTACAGACATTTCTCTGCTTTAAAATTTAAAGGACTTTTTTATTTTATTACTTCTTTTAAACACGAGAACAATAATTCATTTAAAACAAAACATGTTACTCTGTCAAAGTTTTTTTTGTTGTTGTCTGAATAAAAAGTTAAATACATGTTCAAATGAGTTCTGATCTTGAACTCAGATTTTAATTATTCAAAAATCAAACAGATATAAATGTTAATGTATGCTTTACCAACAATAAAGTTACTTCAAGTTTTTATTACTTTCCATATCAGAACAAATCCTGCTTTGTTGCCCAAGATTTCAGCCTTGTGGAATTTTTGCATTATAAATAATAACTTTCACTTCTTCTTTTTCATAAAACCAGAAAATTTCTTACACATTCCTCTTAATTAAGAACAATTGAAAAGAAATGTCTTGGGGTAAATTAGCAGATTTTTTCACAGATCCAGTATTTTGATCCTTCTTTTGTGTGCAGCCAGTTTCCTTGTGGATCAGTGTAAGCTTTGAAACCAGCTTCAGGTTTAACAGTTATATCTTTACTCCAGCCTCTAGAAACAAGAAACATAAAGTACAAGTAAAAACTAAGAGCCAATATTTATGTAGAAACTTAAATGATCACAAAAAAGACCTTTTCACAACACACTCTTATACAACTTTCAGACATCTCATAATAATTAAAGATTATTTGTTAGTAAAACTGTTAAAACTGACAGCTTGAAAAAAAAAAATGAAAAGAATTGCAATTTACTCACAAATATTCTGGTTTAGATCCATTTATCCATGTCCATGACCAGTCTTTGCCCCAGTCAGGTCCTTTCTCTGTCTCCAGACCAATCCAGGAATCTCCATGTGTTTTCACTCTCTTGACAAGTTCCTTTATCATTGTAGGAAGAAGCAAATATAAGTTTTGGTTAATGTTTCTTCAGTGTATCAATAAAATGATCTGTTATGTTGATACATTAATTAATTTAGAGAAAAGTACAATAACAAACATCGTTTACAGTAAATGTTACTTGACAAATGACAGTATAATGCAGGTTTACTGTAACAAGTTTTTAACCACTAACAGATAAAACTGAGATGTGTCAGTTAGCCATGCTAATAATCTCTGTGTCTATTTGTTTTCTGATCATTAGCAGTTAGTCGGTTCAACAGGAAGCACATCTGGACTCTGACTTACTGGAACTACTTGTGGTTCTCTCCAGATTCAGAACCAAATCTTTCACTGTAGTGCTGAGAGCTGATTTGTATCATTGTGCTGTAATTATTCACTCTAACTCACACAGCCATCATAGATTTAGGTTAATATATTAAGTTACTTACATGTTTTTCTTTGCTGGCTATCGTCACCAGATCTGCTCCATTTCTCTGACAGTCTTTCCTGCTTTCTGTCCAGTTTTTCTTCTCAGTCGATGCGAAGAAACAATGTGGTACTTGAATGACCTGCCAGTCTTCAAAATAGATCTTTTGTTGATTTAATCAGCTTATTTCAAGTAATTGACTGAAACTTCAGTAAGAATCATTTTATAAATGTTAAATCATTTCTCACCGTGTTTTTGTCCTTGTGTCTGATTATGTTTTTCTGTGAGGCAGCAGTTGTTGGTCTGGTTGTGAGGTGTGCAGTTGGTTTCTTGTTTTGACATAGACATTAAATCTTTGGAAAAGCATAAACGAAATGAACACAGGAGAAATATAAAAGAAGAAACTTATGAAGGTTTTGCAGAAGTCCTGGGACGAAGTGAAAAATAAGGTGAGATCCTTACAGAGTAGGAGACTGATCACTGTTAATAATATGAAGCACAGGAGACCCAGAAAAATTGCAAGATTCCTGTAAACGTTTCCATGAAGAGATTGACGATCCGTTTTAGCCTGTGTGTCTGTTAAAAGTAAATACAGAACATTGTTATTCTTAATATCTTTACAGATAATTTGTAGAATATTACAGACTGTTCATTTCTGTTGTTCTGTCTTGAATATTTACTCCATGTTAGTAGCAAACAAATCTCGATCTCTAGCAGCATTTTATCAATATCGAACAGATTTTATATTTACTTCCATCCTGCACTGAAGGACCGACATGATGACCAGTCAAAGTGTCTACACTCTCGTAGATGTCCACCACTTTCTCCACTCTCTTCCCTCGATCATCCCGAGCTCTTTTGTTGTATCTCACTTTCAGCTTCACATCTGGATCCTCGTAAATGTTGAAAGACATCGTAGGATGATCAGCTTGTTTTACTCCTTCCATTGTTCTTTTTTTTAAGAGGTTGTGACTTCACTGTTTAATTGACTCCAGTTCTGATCTTCAAACCCGTCACTGTTACTGTGATGTAGTTTTTCCCTTAAACATAAAAAACTATCAGTATTCTGCTTGTGTCTGAGGTCTTCAGTAGCTCTCTGTTCCTATTTGTGCTCTAGGTTTTAACAGGAAGTTAAGAAGTCACACAGGAAAACGTACACTCACAGTTTTTATTGTTCACATCATTTTACAGTCAAATTCCAGTCAACCAGCTTTTTTATATGACATAAGTGTCACTTTTGTTTTGTGCATTCTATGTTCAGGTAAATCTCAAGCTTCTCTGAAGTATAAAATTTGCTGTTGCTTTGTAAGATCAAGCTGCAGACGAGTAAATCAGACGTATTTGTGCAAAGCCTTTTGATGCAGAAGTTGTTTTATTTAAAGCTGAGTTACATTATGCATTTAAAAATGACTGAGTTTGTTCAAAATATGGCATAATAACAAAGATACATCTAAATGTTTAAATACCATAGTGTGTGCAGAAGCTGGTTTACTTTGTTATTTATCGTTTGA
Organism: Pachypanchax playfairii; assembly: GCA_006937955.1. Lineage (NCBI taxonomy): Eukaryota > Metazoa > Chordata > Actinopteri > Cyprinodontiformes > Aplocheilidae > Pachypanchax > Pachypanchax playfairii. Next base: position 396,210 of record SSNP01000118.1, on the reverse strand, counting down.
TCTCAAGAAATTGATGCAACATGACAGTGATGTTTGAAACTGCCAGTAAAATCTTTGCTGCAGATGGTATCAGATATTTACAGGAAATTAGGCTGAAGAAGCCAAACTGTTGCTCTTATAGATTAGCTTCAGAATGTTTTACATAAAAGATCCTCAGTAATATTATTTTAAGGTCTATATTTATCTGTGAATTTTAATACATCGTTAAAGTGATAAGAATAGATCTGACTCTGGGTTCAAACTGTCCAATTATTGCACAGAATGCTGTAATTCCTGAACCACTGTCCAGTTGTTCTGTGGAAATTGTAAAAAAAAAGACCTTTCATTTAATCATCTGCCATTTACGAACAGTTCCAAAATGTTATTAGTTGTGAAACACAGTTATTTACATAAACTTTAAAATAGATTTGAAATAAATTGGTTTAAATCTGTACAGAAACTGCATCAGCAGTTTTTATTTTTAACTTTACAAAAAACAGCAGAATAACAGTTCATGTAAAAAAAAAAAACAATAACATGTTACTTTGTCAGAATTTTTATTTTAGTTGTCTAGATAAAATGTTAAACATATTTTCAAATAAATTCTTATCTTTCATGAATTCAGGTTTTAAATGTTCATTAATCGAACACATTTTGTAGAAGAGGTGTTAGTAAATGTTAATTTGTATTTTACCAACAATAAAGTTTCTTTATGTTTTTGTTACTTTCCACATCAGAACAAATCCAGGTGTGTCCTGCAAGACATTTAAGTCTGTTGGAGTTTCTGTATGATGAATAATAACTTTCCCTTTTTTATTTTTTATGTTCTGCATTATTATTAACATTTCATCAGATAAAAACAGTGAAAAGTTCTTACAGATTCACGTTAATTAAGAACAGTTCTAAGACACATGTTACAAAGTCACCAGGTAAATTAGCAGATTTTTTCACAGATCCAGTATTTTGATCCTCCTTTTGTGGGCAGCCAGTTTCCTTCTGGATCAGTGTAAGCTTTGGAACCAGCTTCAGGTTTCACATTTATATCTTTACTCCAGCCTCTAGAAACAAGAAACATAAAGTACAAGTAAAAACTTCGGGCCAATGTTTATGTAGAAACTTAAATGATCACAAGAAAGACCTTTTTACTACACATTCTTATAGAACTTTCTTATCTTATACATAATAATTAAAGATTTGTATGTGTTAGTAAAACTGTTAAAACTGACAGCTTGAAAAAAAATGAAAGAAATTGCAATTTACTCACAACTGACAGCTTTGAATTACAACAATCTCTGATTAATATGATAATATCCCTCTAATTCTATAGTAATCACATAAAAAATACATCAAATTAAGTGATAATTACTCTTTAGTAACTTGTCAAATCAAAGATCTGATGAATGTCATAGTCCCTTAATGTCTTATATTAGTTTATTAAGCACTCTGTGGTTTTGTAAATATTATCCAGAGTTCCAAATTACAGATGTCCTAAAATAAAACATTATTGTTAGATGTTAAAAATATCTGATGCAACAGAACATGTTAAAGAAAATTTTCCTTTTTTGTTTCTGCTGCTGTTTTTTATGACTTGATGTAAAAAATGAAAAAAAACAATCTTAATTTACTCACAAATATTCTGGTTTAGATCCATTTATCCATGTCCATGACCAGTCTTTGCCCCAGTCAGGTCCTTTCTCTGTCTCCAGACCAATCCAGGAATCTCCATGTGTTTTCACTCTCTTGACAAGTTCCTTTATCATTGTAGGAAGAAGCAGATATAAGTTTTGGTTAATGTTTCTTCAGTGTATCAATAAAATGATCTGTTATGTTGATACATTCATTAATTTAGAGAAAAGTACAATAACAAACATCGTTTACAGTAAATGTTACTTGACAAATGACAGTATAAAGCAGGTTTACTGTAACAAGTTTTTAACCACTAACAGATAAAACTGAGATGTGTCAGTTAGCCATGCTAATAATCTCTGTGTCTATTTGTTTTCTGATCATTAGCAGTTAGTCGGTTCAACAGGAAGCACATCTGGACTCTGACTTACTGGAACTACTTGTGGTTCTCTCCAGATTCAGAACCAAATCTTTCACTGTAGTGCTGAGAGCTGATTTGTATCATTGTGCTGTAATTATTCACTCTAACTCACACAGCCATCATAGATTTAGGTTAATATATTAAGTTACTTACATGTTTTTCTTTGCTGGCTATCGTCACCAGATCTGCTCCATTTCTCTGACAGTCTTTCCTGCTTTCTGTCCAGTTTTTCTTCTCAGTCGATGCGAAGTAACAATGTGGTACTTGAATGACCTGCCAGTCTTCAAAATAGATCTTTTGTTAATTTAATCAGCTTATTTCAAGTAATTGACTGAAACTTCTGTAAGAATCATTTTATAAATGTTAAATCATTTCTCACCGTGTTTTTGTCCTTGTGTCTGATTATGTTTTTCTGTGAGGCAGCAGTTGTTGGTCTGGTTGTGAGGTGTGCAGTTGGTTTCTTGTTTTGACATAGACATTAAATCTTTGGAAAAGCATAAACGAAATGAACACAGGAGAAATATAAAAAGAAAAAAACTTATCAAGGCTTTGCAGGAGTCCTGAATTGATGTTAAAATGAAGGTGAGATTCTTACAGTGTCGGACGTTGAACCCTGTTAATAATATGAGGCACAGGATACTCAGAATTATTGTAAAATTCCTAAAAATTTTTCTCTGAAGTTCTTGAAGATCCAATTTTTCCTTTTGTTCTACAAAAGAAATGACAAAACACCATTAGATTTAAAATCTTTACAGATAGGTTTCAGTATATTACATGTATGTAACTATAAAGGCCTTGTCATGCACTAAAATAACATTTTCCATGTAAAAACAGATTGGTTATGTCTGTTAACAAGTATAGTTTAAGTTCCCGAGCAGAACTTGAGAGTGGATTCAGCATGTTTTCAGTTTCAAATATTGTCTCTGAGCTAATAGTTAACAATTTTCGATCTTTAGCAGTTTTTTGCCTGTATCAAAATGATCTTATACAAATATAACCAGATCTATTACATTGGTTAATACTTACTTCCATCCTGCACTGAAGGACCAACATGAAGATCAGTCAACGTGTCTGAACTCTCTGAGACATCGACCATCATCTCCACTCTCTCCCCTCGATCGTCCCGGACTCTTTTGTTGTATTTCACATTTAGCCTCAAATCTTGATTCTCGTAAGCGTTTAAAGACATTGTAGGATGATCAGCTGGTTTTACTCCTTCTACTGTTCTATTTCAGAGAGTCATTCACACCCTTCACTGTTACTACAAAGTGGATTACTGATAGTTTTTTTTTTTCCTCAAATATGTAAAACCAGCCAGTATTCTGCTTGTATCTGAGATCTTCTCAGCAAGTTTCTGTATTTCTCTGTTCCTGTTTGTAAAAACTGGGTTTCAACAGGAAGTACAGAGAAACTCCCCATCACAGGAAAAAAGAACACAGTTTATTTAGTTTATCATTTTAGGTGTAGTCGGTTATTTATTATCTGATCTGAATCAGATTGATGCAACATGACGTTTAAAACCTCAAGTAGAAACTTTCTGCAGATGTGATGCTGTTATCTCTTTAATGGCATAATTTTATATTACAGTGGTCAACGCTTATATGCACAACACGATTTTGCAGAAAACTGCTGGGCACCGAGGTCGTGTATACAACCGTCGACCACTATAACAGATATTTACAGGAAATGAAGCAGAAGCATCAAGTGTCAGTGAGCTGAAATGTTACTCTTAAAACTCAGCTTCAAGGCCAATTAATATGTGAATCTGAATCATTTTAAAATAAATAAAGGAGTCATATGCAACATAGATTTGAAAGGTTCTGTATCCAGCTTTCAACATCTGTGATAGGTACATTTAAGATAAAATCTTACCATTGGTGTTAATCTTAATTTGTCCTAAAATATAACTTATTCTTGAGTTATTCTCCAACCAGGAAGTAAAATGCTTGGTTTACCTAAAACCCCATTTGTCCCCCAGGACCTTAAAAGAATTAAAGTGACTCTATGGGAATATTTGGTTGTAAATCATGTCACGAGATGAAAATCAGTCCAGTAAAAGTATGTTTGAAAACAGATTCCTTCATGTCAATCTTAATTATTTCTGAATTGTTTGATTATTTGTGTTTGTGAGATGTTCTGTAGTTTCATATATTTGTGGAGCTGCTTGTGGTTCTGGGAAGTTTATCCAGATAAGAGAAGATGGAGTTGAATTATTATTATGGTTTGAATCTAGTAAACACGAGGTCAACACACTAACAGATGAACTACAACAGAAACCTTTATCAGACATTATTCATGATGTTTTCACAGAACTTGTTAAAGCAAATCAGAATGCAGTATGTAGAAAACTGTAACAACTCCTGGTAAATCAGATTTACATATTTTCTTCTCTGTCTCTCTTTATCTTCAGGGACCAGCTGGTCCTGTTGGTGATACAGGTGTCCCTGGACCTCAAGGACCTCCCGGTCCACAAGGACCAAGTGGACGTACTATTATTGGACCTCTGGTGAGGAAAATATCCATCTATTTTCATCTTTTTCAACTCAATTTGACTGTTTTGTTTTTTTGTAACTCTGTATCAATGTGTTCAGGGTCCTCCAGGTGAGAGGGGGCAGAAAGGTGAGGCTGGCCAACAAGGATCGCAGGTAACAACTGTGATGTCATATCCCTCCTTTTAATCTGAAATGAAATATTACAATTTACCTGATAGTCAGAATAGACAGATCTCTATATTCTAATCAAGGAAAACCTGTAAATGTTTGTTTTCAACATTTGGTTTTTGTGAATTGTTGAATATCTGTGAGATGTTTTTATTATATTTAAGTTTATGTGTTTTAAAGTAAAAAATATTAACATTTGACATCAAAGATTGTCTTTAAAACCTGTTTATTTAACGTGGCCATCACATTTCTAACTGTGTTGCTTTAAGTTTCAAGTTTTAGGAGGATCTTTTTGGATCTTCCCGTATGCTGCAGGTTCCATTTTGGCTAGACTTCAGTCAGCCTTTAACATCGTCTTCAAAAACTCCCTTTAATCTGGAGTACAAAGTTTATAGTTTTTATATGTTAAAGTTATCGTTCATTTCGTGTTTAGTTAAGTAAGAACATCTGATCCATTTGTAACTGGTTGAATGTCGAGGTTTAGAGATGAGTGTAAACTCTGATCCTCCTCGTGTTTCAGGGAATTCCTGGAAGACCTGGAGCACAAGGAAGAGACGGACCTCCAGGATCCAGAGTGAGAGCGCTTTTACATCAGATTCACTTTAAATGGACCAGAATTTGTTTCTTGCAGTCTGATTCATATGTGCACGTGTGAGAGTTCATCCAAACTCTGGTTCTGATCAAGAAGAAGCGTATGGTGAAAGGAATACCACACTCTACATCTGTGTAACCATAGCAACGGGTTTCTGGGTCTCCGCCTTCTTTTGCTACTTCATTTGTCTCATGAACAACCTGTTGGACCTCTCGCTGTCTCGCCTGCTGCTGATACGAGGCAGTTTGTGGAAAATCAGTTGGTGTGAAAACCACAAAGGAAAAGTCGAACCTCCAAATCTGTAAAACGGGTGTCCCTTTAGTGTTTGTTTACATCGTTAATTGACCAGCTGAAGCGGATGGATTTCTGTTTTCACTCCTGTCCAGTAGCAAAGAAAGTTTTCTTCCTCCTTCATGCGTTTTCCTTCCTGCTCAGTGATTGTTTTGGGACGTTGTAGTTGTATAATTTGGTTCTTCTTCACAAGTGCAAACTTAACCAGACCTAACGAAGGTGTTACCATAGAAACCAAATCAGCTGAACCATTCTGGTGTGAAACTGAGTTACAACATTCTGATGTTACAGTTTTTATCTCACTGGCTCAAAGTTCACTTATTACTATCACCTCCTATTTCTATTGTAGTGCTTTTAGTATTTGTATTTATAGTTGTATATGTATATACAAAGCTGAATTTAAAAACTAATATAACTAATACAAATTTTCAGTTAAAAAATAGTTAATTAAAGAAATGACTACATGTGGAGCTCTTTAACTTTTCTAAATGTCTTTAAAGTTTTAACATTTATTTTCTTTTTCTTAGGGACTTCCAGGTAAAGATGGTCCACCAGGAAGACAAGGTCCTCCAGGAACTATGGTCAGTCTTTCAGACTTCGTTAAATGCACGAGTTTGCTAAAGTGAGAATAGGGAAACATTTGGTTATTATTTCTAATCTGGTTATAATTCATATTTTGGACATATAAAGATTAAGCTTACTTTAAATTTTCATCTAAATGAAGAAACTGGACAGTACTCAGAGTGCACACCTCCATCAAACAGATCATTTCCCTGAGAAAGAATCTTTCCTAAAATTCCTGGATCCAGAAAGTGATCCAGATCAAAACTTATCCAAATGGTCCTCGTGTCATTTCAGATCTATTCTGAAAAATTCTTTAGTAATTCATCGTGATATTTCGAGTCAGTTTGTAAATAAACTCAAATATAAACTAACACCAACAAAACTTTACACTGTTGGTATTTTTTTATTTTAGAATCCTCAATAATCTGGATCAAAACTTAAATCTAATGTTCTGCATACAGATAATTATATTTGTGGACTGAATGTATAACTGGCTCTCTTCTCTGTTCAGGGGACTCCAGGAGCTCCAGGAGCTCCCGGGAGTCCAGGGAATCAAGGAAAACCAGGAGAACTGGGACCTCCAGTAAGTTAGGAGATGAAATCATCACCTTTTTCTAAACTAATGACAGAAGAATGTGTAAATATCTGTCAGACAGACAGACAGACAGTGAGGATAAATGACTTCCTGTCCAGTCTGTCTATACGTTTGTGTGACACACAGACACTGAAATGTCTCACAGAATGTGTTTGAGAAAAGACAACCTCTTGTCAGATCTTAGAATTGTTCAGAAAAATCCTCACTTCCTGATTATTTACTAGAACTGTCAGCATCATCATCCTCTCATCATTTTTTACAGTGTTAACAACAAAAAATATCAGTTTCTACCGTTTATATACTCAGCTGTGGTTCAATAAGCTCCCTAATGAGGATTCAGAACTTTTACAGTCTTTCTGTTGATCTGTTACACATGCAAAACAACTGGATTTGTTTGTTTGTTTGTTTGTTTGTTTGGTAAAGCTTTAATGTGTAAAATACTGGTTAAATACTAACCGATTAAAACTGTCTGTCAATCCAAAATAGGCGTTTACGTTCAGCTGACCGAATCAAGCTGTGACTATTTATTCTATTTAACACCTGTTGTATTTATATTTATTGCTCTTGTACAGAAACGGGAGTTCAGTCTGTTGACATTATCGTTTCCGATCTAAGCAGAATTGAAACAGATCTTAGCAGACTGTTTTTTATTTCTTTTTTTTTGTGGTATTTGACGCCCGTGTGTGTGTTTACACTTTTGGCATTTAGTGTTGCTTTAGTAAAAGGAAATCACATTCTGATAAGATCACAGCTGAAGTCATGAGACTCTGTGGGAGACGCTAAAAGCTGCTTAGAAGTGACTTTTCATTACTTTGAAAAAATGTTGTCAAGCATGTAATTGCAGCCATGTGGACGGACTGCAGAGATCACTCATCTACTAATTACAACACTTCTGTTAGATTTAGGTTTTAATGAGGACTTAAGGGAGAAAAGCATACAGCAGCTTCTTTTTGATGAGAGCACAGTTTATAAAATAAAAAAAAAATTCATTTATGTAGTAATTACGATTTATTGTTCTATTTTTGTCTTCTGTTTCAACTGACTTTTTTTTTACTGTCTTCAGTATTGAATGAATGAAGGACTAAACTGAAGAAACATTTATTGTTTATTTGTATTTATGAGGTACATTGAAGGTGTTTAGGTCCGAATGAACAATGTTCAGAGATTCATCTTTTTTTTTATTTATTTTTAGGGTCCTCCTGGAAGCAAAGGAGAAAAAGGCGAACGGGTTGGTGTCCTTGTCCCTCAAACAACAATATTGTTTTACATATTTTATATAAAATAACATCCTGTTTCAAGATTTCATCTTTATAGCATTATGAAAACATAAAGTCTGAGCTATTTATTCTAAGTAAATGAGGAATGTGTACAATTATTTTTACAAATAAGTGGAATATTAGACTTAAGACTGAAGATACTGTATGTCATTCAGTCCTGCACAAACTAACAGCTGTCAGAATAAACAACCAAATATTTTTTTTCAGTTAATAATGTATATCGCAGACAAAATACATGAAATAGGAACATGCTTCATTCATGAACCTTCTAAATGGTGGTGATAAGTATAAAAAATCTTAAATATGATTAATCAGAATGGAGTAAATAATCAGTACTTTGTGTTTTCAGGGAGATCTCCAGTCAACGTCATCCGTTCAGGCCATCGCCAGAGAAGTCTGTGAACAGCTGATCCAAAGTAAATAAAAACACCAAATAACTTCAGAGAGTTAGAACATACGTACATACATACATACATACATACATACTGTACATACATACAGGATGGATTAGTCTGTGGGAATCTTCACAGCTGAAGCAGCACAAAAACACGTTGTTACTAAATTCTGTACACACATTTTTAAGGTTTATTGTGAAGTTGTTGTTTGATCTGAAATTATAAACCCACATTTTATCATTTACAACCAGGAATAAATCAGTTATTTGCTCTCAAAAAGAAAGTTAATACCAACTGTTAGTAAATACTTAGTTAGTAGAAATGTACATGTATAAATCATAACATCATGATCATCATGTGACATAAACATACGGCACTGAAATACAACCAAATCACAAGATTTAATTTCAGCTAAAGTTGCTCAGTTATTTTAAATCACTCATTTTAAATTACAGTGTTTTGAACTCTTTTTATTTATAGTAACTATAAAAGGTTTTTTTTTCCTGGTTTTTGAATTTAGTCCAAATTGTAATTTAACTTTTTTCTGTTTTCAGGTCACATGGCACGTTATAACTCCATCCTGAATCATGCTCCCAGTCAACCAGTGTCCATTCGTACTGTGCCCGGACCCCCAGGGGAACCTGGTCGACAAGGACCTGCAGGACCCCAAGGGGAACAGGGACCTCCAGGAAGACCAGGCTTTCCAGGACAGAATGGACAGAATGGAAATCCAGGAGAACGAGGTGATGATTTAGGACTTTGGAAACGTTACGACACAATATCTTGTAACAGTGTGGCACAACTGTTATGTTGTTGAGCTGCAACATAAAATGTAGACAGAATACAATGTTGAAAGTTTTTATTATTAAAACAGCAACTTGTAGTAAAAAGTATATACAAACCTGTTAACTAACAACATACAGAAACACTTTAATTGTCAGGGCTGGAAATGTGTCCTGCAACTAAAATAACTAAACAGTTACAGTTCTTGAGAAACCTTTGTGTAGTCTCCGGTGTGTAAAGGTGTGTATTCTCAGGTGTGTAGTCTTAGGTGTTTACAGGTGTGTATTCTCAGGTGTGTAGTTTCAGGTGTGTACAGGTGTGTAATCTCAGGTGTGTACAGATGTGTAGTTTCAGGTGTGTACAGGTGTGTAGTCTCAGGTGTGTACAGGTGTGTACAGGTGTGTAATCTCAGGTGTGTAGTTTCAGGTGTGTACAGGTGTGTAATCTCAGGTGTGTAGTTTCAGGTGTGTACAGGTGTGTAATCTCAGGTGTGTAGTCTCAGGTGTGTAGTCTCAGGTGTGTAATCTCAGGTGTGTAGTCTCAGGTGTGTACAGGTGTGTAGTGTAGGCATCTTATGAGCAAATTCCTGTAGATTAGAATGTGCAACATTTTGACTTCTGGTAGAATGTAATTTTTTTTTACCATGTTTCTTTCTTATATCTTTTTTTTTTTCTGTCCACATCCAGGTCAACCAGGAGAAAAAGGTGATAAAGGATCTCCAGGTGTTGGTACCCAGGGCCCCAGAGGACCTCCTGGACCTCCTGGTAAATACACAACACAACTATAAACAACAAAAAAATGTTGTTTTGTTTTTTATCTGGTCATTTTTGAAACTTTAGTCTTCTGAAAGGTTTGGTTTTCTCCTCCCAGGTGCCCAAGGACAAGGCAGACCCGGCAGTCAGGGTCCAACAGGGAGGCCAGGAAATCCTGGAACGCCTGGACGACCTGGAGTTCCTGGACCAGTCGGTCCCCCAGGACCTCCGGGATACTGTGACCAGAACTCCTGTGTGGGCTACGATGTTGGTGGTATGTAAAAAACATGGAGTACTATTATAGTACTATTGAAGTGATCGTTATGTTTATGTGATCGGGTTGATACTAGCTGTTCACTATAACTATGACATCACTGCAGAGGTTTTAGTAACAGATTTAATTTGTGTTGAGAATGTAAATCGTCTCCTGTATTTAACTGTGATGGTGAGTATCCTGTCACTGCAAATACCTACAGTATATAAACTATATTATAAACTATAATACGGCGCATGCTCATCGTTCAGATTAAGGGTCTTCAGGTTAAATGTTTAATTAGTTACCAGTGAGTTAAAGAGTTTGCATGTAATATTATGTGATACATTCAATAATATTAAACAAGTTATTTATATTGTTTGTTAAAATGTGCATAGTTTCCTTCAAATATCATCATAGTGAAACCATGAAGTTACTGTATCACCTGAACCTTCTGCATCTTCACGTGTTTCAGCTGTTGTTTCACATGTGTGTAGAGTTTATCCGACTCGACAGAGATGATTCATGGAGGGTTTTCAAACAGACACGTCATACATTAAACAGCTATAAGCAGAACTCACTGCATATCCACAGGATTCTGTTTTTATGAAGGTTACTGATTCATTCAAGCTAATACATAGACGACTTTATAAACTGTTCATGCTGAAATAATCAAACATTTAAAGAACAGAAATCCCTGCAGGAGTCATCTTTGTCCATTAAATGCATGATCATGTCGATATTCGGTGTGTTTTGGGGTTAAAACACCTCTCAGCCTGTGGGAGCATCATCATATGGTGTAATTCTTCTTCTCTCTTTATGTTTATGTTGGTTTGTCTCTTTTGCACAACATCCCATTGTTTTATATTTAACCTTCACCAGCACAGCGTTATAACCACTACTGAGCCATGATAGGAAACACCCAAAGAAACTACAGCTTTAACTGCTGCAGAGGCTGCAGACTAATGTAGGTGATGGAGGTTGTGTCAGTGCATCAGCTGATTAGCGTGTAAAACGAATTTGCTGCGGTCTCTGGAAAGACAAATCATTAAACACACCCATTAATCAACCAAGTCATAGATTGCTGTTTCATACCAGCCTCAGACACAAAGTTTCAACTCCAAAACATTTTCCTAATAAAATGTAAATAATCAGAAAGATTATTTTTTATTTATGTCATTTTTATTATTATATTTCAGTTGACTAACAGAGTTAAGACCTGGCTTACTACATACAGTGTCTTTACTGACACAATCATCCCTTACTGATCTTTGCCTTTAGCATCCATTTCCAAGTTTCACCTGACTTCATCCAAACTCTAGTAACATAGACGACCCCTGCACAGCTACTAAAAGCCCGTGTGCAAAACATTTTCTGATTTTCGTGCATGTTTTATGTACCAAGAAGAAGAAGATATATTCTTTATATTCCCGTTGTGACAATCTGAATGTCATCCAATAGATAACAAATCTAATACATGCATCTTAAACATCACACGAAAACTCTCATACAAACTTAAAAGTTGCTTATTCTAACTTTGATTGAAGTTGTTTGTCCAGAACTCTTTTCTATTTGCTTGTGGTAGTCCATCTGGTAACCTTGGTAACCATAGCTTGGTAATCTTTGCTAACCCTTCTCCTTTTATTTCTTCTGCTCTTTCCTCTTTATTCAACCTCGTCTTCATGCTAACTCAATAAAAACCCATCAAACTTCTCCTAAACACTGTTTCCATGGTGACGGGATCGTCCATCTTTCTTTGGGGCTTCCATTGACTGTCCGCCTGTCTGACTTGGTGCTGGTGTCCTCGTTACCTGGTTGGCTGGCTGGCAAAGCAGAAGGTGAGGATGTCACTGACCCTGGCACTGTCTCTTCAGTCCAACTACCACCCAGCGTCTTCCAAAACTACGGACCGGTCGAGGAGGATGACTCTTACCGCTACTACCAGCCCAACTACCCGCCCCCACAACCCGTGTCACCTAATGACCCCGCACTCGCGTATGACGACGTCGAGTTAAGGTCTCCCGGCGTGTATCGCAGCACACGGAGCACAAAGGAGAAGGGGAAGAAGGTTGGATTAAAGAGGAGAATAAAGAAAGGAGTGAAGACGCTGCCTGTAGTAACTAACTGAAGCAGACGGCCGCTCGCTGTGTCTGATTGGAGGGCTTGGAGCCATTATGAACTAATCAACAAGTGCCTGATGTAGAGGATTTCTTATGGACATTGTAGATGGAACAGGAAGGGGAAGGAGGTCAGGACAACTTAACTCATCTATGCTAATGAATCACTTCAAGAAAACATCTTTTTGTACTCGTATTCATTTTTGTCTCAGTCAAGCAAACTATCCAAAATGATCTTACCCAGGATTTAGAAATCACCATGGTGAAATCTCAGTTTCAGTTTATAGATTAGTCCTTTTTCTTCTTTGTTTCAGGGTTTTTTGACCTGGTTGTTTAAGTGCCTCCTATATGGTCTCAAAATTGCTACAACCATGTATTTTTATTTCAAAATCTTATCTTTGAAGGTTCCACTCAAACATTATAGTTGCTTTCATGTTTTAATGCTTATTAATGTTGGAAAATTTTACTTTGACATTTTATTTTATTTTATTTTATTTTATTTTATTTTATTTTATTTTATTTTATTTTATTTTATTTTATTTTATTTTATTTTATTTTATTTTATTTTATTTTATTTTATTTTATTCTTTACAAAAGATTTCCTGGTTATTATTATGACCTGTTATGTTGTTAGTGTTTGCAACAATTTGTGATAAATACCTGCATCTCTTTGATTTGAAGGCACCTAAACTTTGCAGCCGGACATTTTTTCAAGCTTCAAAACAAATACTTTTGTAAACTTTTGCATGTTTTTCCATTCTCCATGTCACATATTCATGTCACGGACGCACCTAACTGTTACATATTGGTTATTGTTACAGTATTAAACTCAATTCTTGTGTTGTTGTGTGTTTGAAAAGGCTGATAAAACAAAAAGAAAATCTCTTCTGTATACAGAATAAATCAGTTTGAGTCAATGAAGCTTAAAGCAAATTAAACAAATACATTTCTTGAGGACAAAATGAGTCTAACACCTGTTTCCCCACATTGTTTTTGAATATTACTGTGTTTCTCTCTTTAATTTGTCATTTAACACCTCCTGCCTCAACTTGTAATATTTATCAGTAAACTAATTAGATCTCAAATTAATGCCATCTGTTCCAGGATGAGAATTTTTCCTATTTCATGCAGGAACGGGGGACTGATTTATTAAAATCAACATAATTTCTCTGTATTTGATGCTGAAATATCTTTTGTATTAAGTTTTGCAGCTGGATTCCAGTTCTGATTCCCAGCTGTTTGGAAGAAGATGCATTTGTTCACCCCGGTAACATTTTTTTTTTTTTGTTTTCTATCAGAGTGATTCATTTGAGACGGAGTTTTAAAGAAGCTTTGGTTTTTCTAAATGTTGTCTCAGTTCTGTGTTTCTGAGGCCTTTGGTCTGTAAACGGATCCTCTGATCAGGATGTTTAAATCTAAAAATCAAGGAAGTAATTTATTTTTTACTTGGTGTTGATTTTCTCAGAACAATAAAACTGAAGTTGAAGCGTTGGCGTTGTCTGTCTGATTGTGTGTGTGTGTGGTAGTTGTGTTGCTTCCCCTCAGCAGGAGATGTGATTGATTTATGAGGTCTAATTAAACTCGAGCTGAGCGGGAAGCTTTCAAATGAGCACTGAAGTCGTTTTGAGCTACAAGCTGCAGGAAGCTGATTGGACACCTGCAGGATAACTGGACCACCTGGCTCAGCATCACGTCGCTGCTCTCAGCTCCGACTGTATGAAGCTTAGATCGGTCTATAAATACATTCTCATTTTAAATCGATTTTACAACAGCAGGGAAACTGCTCCAATCTGTCAGGTTAGAAAAGACTTAAGATTTACACCTAGTCGCCACAAAACGGGCTGAAATGACCACTAGACACAACAATTACATCTCCATTTAATCTATTTCTATATGGTATGTTTCTATTTTATTATTATTTCTTTAAAGACTAGAAGTTGTTTTTCAAAATCAAATTAAACTTGAAGATTTTTTTAAAATGTAGTTTATTTTAATCGGAAATTAAAAGATTAAATAAAAGGAACGTTTTGCTTGGCAGTAATGAAAACTCAGTTTATGCCTGATTTTAAAAACATATATAATAACTATCTGAAATATTGTTCCATGTTTGTGATTTAAGAAGTTTTCCCTGACTTTATTTTTAACCTTTGTGATAATTCTGCCATCTGCTGACTCTTTCTAACCTCTGCAGCTGTAACTTTTTGAAAGATGTTTAAAGGATTTTGTTTTTTCATCTCTCAGATGCAGCAAATCAAATGTAAACATGTTTTATTTCAGGTAAGTGAGCTGATAAATCACTTCTACAAGTTTATGACAGATCTTTGTCCTTTATTAGAATAATGTTCTTCCTTTATGTAACATTGTCTGATTTCCATAAACTGGTTTGGCAGCTGATTTAAAGTCCAGATTTTATCTGTCTAACACTCGATGACAGTAGTTGATACCTCGACCCCCCCCCCCCCCCTTCTGCGGGGGCTGTCTGTAAGCGTGTCCTTCACTGATCCAGGATCAGTTCATTCATCACTTCCAGTCAAAGTTGCTCTCATTTATCTGTCCTAAAGTCTTTCATGGCTTGAATTTAATGTAACCTTGTGAATCCTTGTGATTTATCTTGACCGAGTCTCCAGACATTTCTACACTTTATATTCCTACTACTGGAAAAGTGCAGTTCATGTGGTTCTGTTTGTTACACATTTATCTGCTATTTTAAGACATTTAGACTTAAATCCTTCTAAATCATAGTCAGTTTGAATCTAATTATTTCAACTTTTTAAACATGTTCTTGTTAGAGGAATCTATGTTTTGGCAACTGACCAGCTTTAATAAAACAGTATAGTTATATAATAACTGTAACATGTTTACCAGATGAGCCACATCTGGCAAAAAAAACTATAATGTTTTTTAATATCTGTGATTTTTCTGCATTCAAACATTACTGTTCACTAAGTATACTATACTGTACTGTAGTACTGTACTGTACTGTACTATAAATGCACTGTATTGTACTGTACTATACTATAAATGTACGGTACTATACATGTACTATACTATACTATATTATACTATACTATACTATACTATACTATACTATACATGTACAGTACTATAATATACTATACATGTACAGTACTACACTAGGCTATACATGTACAGTACTATACTATACTATATTATACTAGGCTATACATGTACAGTACTATACTATATTATACTAGGCTATACATGTACAGTACTACACTAGGCTATACATGTACAGTACTATACTATACTATATTATACTAGGCTATACATGTACAGTACTATACTATACTATATTATACTAGGCTATACATGTACTATACTATACTATACTATACTATACTATACTATACTATACTATACTATACTATACTATACATGTACAGTGGGTGTCATTAAGTGGGAGAGTGTGTGTTCAGATTTGGAGTTTGTATCTTTGTCTTTTTAGGAATTTTGAATAAAAATAATTTGTAGTTTGTGTCTGACAATTTGAATCACAAGCGTGAAACCAAACAAAGTTACTGCTGAACCATTTAGTGAAGAAATAAATCCTGTCTGCATGTCTGTACCACCACAGATACATTTTTGTCTCAGTTTTGCAGTTTAAGTCACAGCAGAATTTTATATTAAGTTTTAAAATGCTTAAAATACTGTACATTAAACATGTGAGAGAGATGATGAGAGTTATTGAGTGATCAGCGATCTTCCCTTTTTTTAAAAAAAAAGGTGGTGTGAATAGTGACATTTTTTATTCACTCATTGTTCACTCATTTAAAACTAATTGTTTCCAACCCACAAAGCTGTTTCTCTTTTTTTATGAAGAAGTTGTGGTTTTATGTTTTTATTTAGGAGGAAGTCTTGTGTTAAACATCTGGAGGAAACTATGGTTGCGGGGTGGAAGATGTGGGTTTTTTCTTCAGTTTTATGTCCAACCCCCTTTTAGCTGCTTTTGATTGACAGATTTTGTTCCAGATTTTTTAGGCAGAACATTGTTAGATTGAAAAAATAAGCATAAAAAACGAATTCCAAATGTTAAAATTTTAATGTGTTTGCAAAGTTTATCTTACTGACTGACTGTTCAAATGTTCAAAATCTATAGCGATCAAAAATACAAGAACAAGTCAATAAATATAATAAAAATTGGGTTTTAACCTTTTAAAGGCTGTAGTTTAAATTGATATATTTTAAGAACTTAATTATTAGTGTTAAACAACAAAGAAAAGTTAGAGAAATAAAACTTTTAGACATATGTTGCTCCTGTCAGGCCTAAACGACTGTCACTCCTCTAACATGAGCATCAGCAGCTGAGATTCTTTTAAGGTTTGTGGTTTGGAGTTTATTTTTGATGATTAAAGGACGGATACTGTATGAGCATCAAAAAGTCGAAGCATGTTTGAACAGGAAGTAGAAACCACGCAGCGTCTCGGCTGCTGAGCTCAGGCGGGTGGCAGAGCTTCTTTGGTGTAAAGAGATTGAAAGCAGGTGAGTGAGTCATTCATTCATTCATTCACAGAGCTGAACATGGGAAGGAAAATAGTTTTCACCCCTCATCTCCAGGGAAACGTCCTGCATCCAGACAGCAGCTGCTCGGGATTCACAGCTCAGTATGCGGGAGACCACGAAGCTCTAA
This sequence comes from Pachypanchax playfairii, assembly GCA_006937955.1. Classification (NCBI taxonomy): domain Eukaryota; kingdom Metazoa; phylum Chordata; class Actinopteri; order Cyprinodontiformes; family Aplocheilidae; genus Pachypanchax; species Pachypanchax playfairii. The sequence continues at coordinate 379,257 of SSNP01000118.1, read as the reverse complement.
TGTCGGGGTCATTCAAACTGTGGCTAATTAGTGGCTCGACCTTTATGTTTCAGTGATTAATCAGATGATTCAGACTCAGCGAGTCACATGACTCAGAGAAAAGAATCAGTTGGAGTTTTGAATGAAGTATTAGAATAATACTGATAGAATAAAATGTATTAAGACTATTGGAGATGCAACGATACCAATTTTTTCAAAACGATCTGATACCAATACTTGGATCTGAGTACTTACCGATACAGAGTACCAATGCCGATATTTCGATTACAAAAAAAGTGCAATGAATTGGAAGACAGGTTTCTGCTTGTTACAACAAATGATGGTGAATTAGATACTAAATTAAATATTAATAAAAATGACCACAAAACGAAAATTTTAAGTGAAAAACAAACATTTTCTGTGAATTTATTGCAGATTTACCACATTTTAAGTATCTGTTCATAGTTATCTAACCGATACCAATACTTTTAAAAAATAAAATCTTCACTTCAGGTATCCGTCCCCGATATCAGTATCGGTATTGATGCATCCCTAAATTAATATAATTCATAATGTCTGATTAACTTTACATGAGATTTAATTTAATTGGCTTTTGTTTGGTTAGAAGAAAAGTTGTTTTTTGGATCTTAATAGATGATTTCTGATGTCTTCTTATTGTATAATTGTTTTTTTTTCTTACTTCTAATCAATGAACTTATACTGTATGTTTTTGTTGTTATGTTTTTTCATGGGGGGGGGCTGCTGTTTTTATAATGTTTTATTTACATCTTTAAGACTGAGTGTTTTCACACAGACAGCACAGAAAACAAAGTGTAAGTGCTTTTTTTTAAAGGATACTTAAGACTGAGAGATTTCCACTTCATTGAAGAGGAATTTCAAGGTTAAAATAACAGATTTGAAGGAGAAACAGCAGGATAATTTCTGCCAGGAGAGCAAATGAGAGAAAGAAGTAGATCTAATTAGAGGGAGCAGGAAGAGTGGAGAGCAGTGGAGCATCACGGCTTTTATCTGTTCTGACAAATTTCCATTTAGGACCAATAATTGAAGATATATTCATTTGTCCACAGATGCTGTTTAAAGGGAGAATTTCTCTCCTCAGGCAAAAACAAAACTGCAGCTTGTCGTTGTGTTTTCTCTCATTTCGACGTGTGATGTTTGGAGCAGGTAAACGATGAGAACGCTGTCACCGTTAGAGATAAAAACTGCTGTTTGAAGTCGCAGCATCACAAGGTTCGTGTTTAAACTTGTCTTTATTTTCTAAATGAAACATCACTCAGCGAGAAAGACGAGGGGTGAGGAAGGACCACACACAGAGACCAAAGAGAGCAAAGTTTCCTTCTTTACATCATCAATCACACCTACTCACATCCTGAATTCAAAAAGACATGAAATAAACACAAGCTGTTCAACAACCTCCCTACAAGTGTTAGTATTTAGGAGAAGTTAGATGTTCTTTCTCTTCCAAACCAAGTCAGCAGATCTTCCTCATCAGATCACAGTTAGGATGTTTTTACATTTCATTTTTTGGAGGGGTTGTGTAATAATAAGAGTCTTTTATTTTGACATTTTAATTTTAAAAAAGAGGTCATGTGAAATAATATGTCTTTGATTGGACTAACAAAAGCTGAAATGTCAATGATTCATATCTTAAGGTGTCTGACTCCCTCCTGCAGCCACAGGCTTCATATTAAACACTGTTTTAGGTTTGCTGGGTCAGTTGCACAAAACTTTATTGGCATGAAGCTGAAACTGAGTGAGTTAAACACAGACTTCTTAAATCAGCCACTTTTCCACTTTTTTGTTCACAATTAAAACTTTTAAAACATTTAACCGTCACTTCAAATGATGAAGGGAAATGCTAGCAAGCATGAAGGAAATATACAAAAAAACATATACAAAGTTATAAACAAGAATTTGTTTGTTCTGGAGTGGGGGGGTGTATTACAGTTGTTTGTCATATCAACTTGTTCAGCTGCTGAATATTGGAAATGTTTTAGCTGGAAGGACTTTCCTAATTACATATTATCATCATAAGAACTCAGAGTGGTTAAATACAGTAATTACAGCCACTTCAGTTCTGATGAGGTCCATTATAATTATCTCCAGCAGCCTTCAAAGATAATATGGATGGAGAAGTTTGTTCTCAGTTTTAACGGAATCAGTTAGTACTGAGAACAAAGGGAAACCTATTGGGGGGGAGACTTTTAGAATATTTGAAACATTCACGTCCATCATTAGGTTTTACCTAAACCTGATATTCTAAAAACCAAACGTCTCACTGTATAAATGCGGAACAATCTGCTTCAAAATTGGCTAAATGCTGCCCCCGTGTGGACAGAATTATATCCACGATAGAAACGTGGTTTGTGTGTAAAGTGGTTTTATTTGTTTTTACATTTAGATCTGCATTATAGATTTCATTTCACAGATGTTTGAAAACAAACTTATTTGGATTATTTAAATGTTTTATAAGTCTCAATAATAGTGGTCTCATTTTAAAGACAAATTATAAATTGTGTACAATCCACGGTTGAGACAACTAGTAATTACTTTGCAGCTGATGCCAGATGTTTCTTGGCGCTGACGGGAATCAGCCCTCTTAAACACACACTGTTGGCAGGTTTCATATATTTCATATCCCTGAGAGGCTTTTTATTTAAACTGGATACATTCAGCAGAAAGTGGAGAGGGCATCTCTAAACCGGCCCTATAGATCTGAGAGTGTGTAGATGGTTGTTTGTCTGTATGTGACCATTTAATGGAACTGGTGACCTGTCCAAGGTGGACACCACCTTTAACCCAATGACAGCAGGAGACAGGCACTGTCCATCCGTTGACACTGGGATAAGAAGGTGGATGGATGAGTTTGGAGTAAACTTACACAATATCGGAGTGTTTGTAAGTCACTAGTATAAAAACACTTTACATGTGTTGGACTTCTGCCTAACAAAGTATTCCAGTTAGTTTGTTCCCAGAATGATCAGAGGAAGATTTCACTCACTTGTCATCCTGAAGAGATGGATGGATTTTATTTTTGCTTCCCTCTGGTGCACGGAAACCGTTTCCACATGTCACGGCCCAACTAGGTGTGACCAGCAGGTACGATGAAGGAACTTCATCTTCCTCAGATCATTAACAGCAACAGGAACATGGGTGAGTTTTTAAAAAGGATTAACAGATTTTTGTAGAATTACACAGGGTGTGTGTTTCAGGTCAAAACAACAAATATCATGTTATAACATTTTGCACTTAATTCACTTCGTCATCCGGATTTCATGTCTAATAAAAAGAGGAGAAAAGTTGTCCAACAGTTAAAAGGCCACCACCTCCTATTGATTTACAAACAGCAGGTATGCAGACATGGCGTAAGGAAATGGGTGTGGCTTGTTGACACGAGCAGAGGATGGACCACCTCGGCCTCACCATCTGATATCCACAGTATCCACATCCTTCAGCTCCTCACTGAGACTCATCAATAGCAGCTTGGCATCTTTACACTACACTCTATAAAATCAGCACAACTTAAGACAGCGTGTGCACACGCCACATCAAACTCACCATCATATAATTTAATAAACCATAATGAGACTAATTTTTATAACTTAATGACGAGGCAGAAATGCAGAGATTATTATCTTTCTGATCTATTTGTAATTAGACATCTGGTGCTAATTATGCTGGTTTTAACATTAGCACACTCATATGGAGTCAGAGATCTTTGGTTAACTTCTCATATTACAGTAATGATAAACATCGTGGCTCCTTTTATGAAACTACATGACCAAATCGGAACTTGTTTAGTTTTACAGGAAATCAGGGAAACTTAAAAAAAAATATTTTTTTAATTGATAAAACTGATTAAAACTCTCGTCTTCATGCACAATGCCATCTGGGAAAACTCAGCCAATAAAGAGAATCACTGCATCTCTAAACTGGGAATTAATACAAAATGTTTTATATGACAGAATAAGGATCAAAATGATAAAATATGTATAAATTTAAGGTGGTCAATGTTAATGTTCCTAATTTCATTGTATGCACCGCCATATAATGACAATAAAGGCTTTTGATTTGATTTGATTAAATCTTTCCATGAAAATCAGAGGGAATTTAGAGCGTAACAAAAAGCTGCATGTTACACGCCCTGTGGAGTGGAGATAAGATCATCCTGTTTTATTGTTTTAAAGCTACAAACAGTGTAAACAAACTGTTTGATGGGTTGTGTTAAATATGAGCTCGATCAGATGTAGAAAATAAAGTGAATGTTTTCATTTTATAACAAAATAAGATGTTTAAAAAATCTTACAGCAGATATATGCATAATGCTGCTGTTAGATGTTAAACAGGTGAGCTGATTACAGATGAGCAACAGATCAAAAAGACTTTAAACTGTTTTGTAAATCCAACTAACTAGTAAATTAAAATATTTCTCAACCTGAACATCAGGGAGGAGGATTTCCCTGAAAAGTTATTCAAGATTTTTTATTTTTCACAACACGAATTGTCTGTCGCGTGCCCTCCTCACCTGCATGCACTGATAATTTCACTGTAGACACACGCTAAGAACCAACAAATACAGGTTCCAAAGGCTTAATTTGGATGTTAATATGCAAATCAGCTCGTCTTCTATTCTGTCTCAACACAAAAACAAATAAACAGAGACGACGCCGATGAGCAGGGAATTACTGAACGCTGTAAACTCACGAGTTTGGTTTGAACATCACAGCATGATCATCCATAAAAAAATCTGATAACTCCTCTATATTTTCATGTCACACACTTTAAATGAACAATTCTCAGCCGAGACACTGATGTTGGTAGTTACTGACACTCTCTGCAGCAGAAGGTGCTCATGTGTGTGCATTAATAATGAATCCTCATTTCATTTGTATGTAAATGTGTCCAGACAGCACACTACTTTTGTCCTCCTCCCTGTGATGAATAAAGCATCTAGAAGGGCTGCAGAGCACCAGAGGGAGTCAGGTGACTTACTAATGAGCATCAACTGAGAAGAGCAGCCAGGCTGGTGACTTATAGTGACCTGCAGGAGGAGAAGAAAGCAGGAGCAACATCCTCATGCTTGTTGTTTTCAGGTCGTATTCTTAGTTCTTATAATAAATGCAATGGCTTTAAATAACCTCAATGATAGTGGCATCACAATTAAACATGTACACACTGGCATGATTCTGGTCTGTGCATGGAAACCTTAGAAAACCCCCAATATGTGCACACACACATAATATATAAATATAAAAAACTTCTGGTCCAACAAAAATACATAATCCATAAAACTAGAATCATTTGAATAAATTGTAACAACTTATTCATGTGAATGATTGACATGTTTTAAGATTTGAATCAACCAATTACTGATTTTGTGGACCTACCGCTCATAAATAACATCAGCTGTTGACCTTCGGGTTCACTGATACCTGAACTGAAAACATTCAGGTGAGAGTGAAGCACTAAAACATCAGCTGATACCACGCCTCACCTGCAGGCTGCACAAACAGACGGGCTCCACTTTATTGCCAAAACATCTACTTCTGTTTCCAGCTGTTTCTAAATCACACCTGCAGCTACGACGCCTACACGACTCATTTCTTTTTAAGTCTTCAGGTTTCCTTCACTTTAAAAAACTTTGACTTTTCTACTTGCTGAAACAAACCAAAAACAAAACTATCATCTTTTTTTTTCCTGTAATACTTTTAAAGCTATTCAGTTGGCAGCCTGAGAGAATCATGTTGCCAATTTTTATAATCTTTGGTTCGGGATATAAAAGATATAATATATACTTGTAAAAAAAAAAAGGTTTGCCAGACTGATAGCATCAAAGAGATCAGAATCTATCCAGTGACTTAAAGTTGATTGTCTTTTTTATATGTCATCTGAAGTCTTGCAGTTCTTTATGACTCTTTAATCGCCTGGTGTGACACTATGACCCTCTTATCAGTCAAAATGATTGTGTCCTCTGAACCCCACCCAACTTAAACGCCTCGCCTTTCATTAATTATTTATTCACATTTGGCAGATTCTTCTATTAAAAAATACAACTATCTTCTATATCTGCCCTTTACATTCTGAACTTTAATACCCTGAATTTACTTGAGTTGTTGTGATTTAATCCTTTTGTTTCACACTTTTTTTTTTAATGAAGGAGGAAAAAAAGAAGGAAAAACATCACATTAACATGAGTTGGCAGGGAAGAGTTCTTTTGGAGTGGAAGTGATTTGTAATGCCTCACTCCAGAGCTGCAGCGACTGATGCTCACTGTTTTGTTTTTTTTTTACAAAGAATGCACTCAGCCAGTTTGGCTCTGATCCTGTTGAAAAGGTTTTGACTTTTTGGCTGAGACACAGAATCTGCCAAGTCAATGTGAGCAGCGCCGCGCTGCCACAAAGGCCCTGAGCCAGAACTTTTAACCTCCATTTGCTCCATTGTATACACGACATAAAAGCTTAGGATCCATCAGTAGGAGTCATATTACAAATTGGATAATTAAAATTAAGAAAATTATGGGCCTATTTTAGGAGGATTGAAATCAGACTTTTCCTTATAATTATAAAAATATTCAGATGTATTCGAGTTACACGTGAACAAGCTAAATGTGAAGGTTTGAGGAAAAATTAATCCCTTGCTAACACACATACAACCGTATATAAATATAAATAACAAATATGTTTCTGTGTGTTTATGAGCAACAAAATCTACAATAAACAGCAACAAAGTCTGTATTTTGGGAAAACAAACACAAATTTGTTGAGGAAATGGAGGTTTCTGAACATTGTTCTGTTTTAATTAGTTTAATTAGTTTTTAATGCTTAACTTTAATTAAGGTATGTAATTTGATTCAGTTCTGTTTATTCATGTAATTATACATTAATTAATTTACTACAAAAATTGTTTCATAGCACCAGACAAGAAAGCAATGAGTCCAATTTACATCAAAAACTGCTAAATAGTCTTTTAAATGTCTAACAAAAAATCTGTCTCAGAATGATCTACAGGTTGTTGTTTCATTGTAAAAATGTAAAAATATCTTTGTGACATTTAAAGGCATTTTTAGCAGAACTGCAAGCAGTTCAACACAAAAATATAACTGAAAACAAACAAACAAACTATGATTTACTGACAACAAACTAACAATATCATCTTTTATTACTTCATGTATTTTACCAAAACTGGCAGGGACAGCCAATCATAGGGTTGCTGATTTAATACCTGCTTTCTCCACCACATCTTAACACTGACCACCCCCCACCCCCTCCACCCCACCCTACCCTCATGCAAAATATACTTTTTGGAACTCTAACCATGTTGTGATGCTATTTCCTTCTTAACACCCCCCCCCCCCCCCCCCCCCCCCCC
>SSNP01000118.1:312895-371879 GCA_006937955.1 Pachypanchax playfairii | reverse complement strand
ACCCCCCCCCCCCCCCCCGCGACCCGCTCTGAGCATCTGCTCCACTCTCTCCTGGAAAATGACAGACTGTAACATAGTGATGTAACAATGTTACACCAGGACCTGCCAGGTGTGTCCGCCCTGCCCCTGCAGATTAAACACACACACCCCGAGCTGCGAGAGACCGAAGAAAGATACTAAGCATAACTAATGGTAGTATTTTACTTTCTAAATATGTCTCGGTGAAAATGTTAATTTCACTGCGAGAGTTACAGGAATTTATTCATTATTTTATTTCAGGCAGTTTAAGGGGCACCACTCACAAGGAGGGGACCTGGAGGAGAGATAGATTAGGTAAACCAAGTGTTTTACTTGCTGTTCTGAGAATAACTCGAGAATATAAGTTATATTTCAGGACGAATGAAGACTATAAAACACCAAAGGTAAGATTTTATCATTTATGTGTCTATCACAGATGCTGAAAGCTGTACAATAGTATGATGTGGGACCTTTAATGGGACCTTACTGGTGAAACAAAAATCAAGCAAAATCCAGACATCAGGGAGGATTTTCCAGGGAAGATATTGGAGATTTTTATATAAACAACACACGTGTCCATAGCGTGACCTCTTCATATCACTCTAAAGACATGCTGAGAACCAAGAATAACAGGTTCCAAAGGCTTCATTTGGATGTTAATATGCAAATCAGCTTGTCTTCTCTTCTGTCTCAACATGTAAACAAAGAAACAGAGACAAAGCATATGAGCAGGAAATTCCTGAAAGTCTAAACTCATGAGTTTACAGTTTAATATTATTATAAATTCATCATGACACCATTGTGAGAAACTGGGCAATAAACTGATTTAAAAAAAACCACTTTTTTGTTATTATTTTTTTTCACTTGTGACAAAAAACAAATGTAAATTGAAAAGTGACTTTATATTTTTGACATCAGAGTGAAAAACAGTCCTACTGGAAATCTTTTAACTTCATACAAACACACAAAGTTTACTTTTCATTTGCAAATAATAATCTTATAACTAGCAAACTCTAACTCTGGTTTGTAATTGTTTGTGCCCTTCAAAAATTACATTGCTACCTGCTTAATGAGCCATTTTGAACAAAAACAACAAAATGAAAAAAAGTCTCCATCTGTTTGACTTGGCTGAGGTTATTTTCTTTGTTTTTCTCTCCGAGAGGTCTTTGTTTTGAATAAGAGTTGGATATGCAAGTATTACTAAATCAGTCTACAGAGTTTGAGCCCAGAGGGTTTGAAGGTCTGAGGGTCCAAGGCCTTAGGTTCTGTTCTGATAGTTAATATTAATATCTGTTTATAAACAATTTGGTATTGAAAAAGGAAGAAAGAAATAAACTTTAGGAAACAAATTATTTGCTCTAACTAACTGAAATTGAACAATGTGTTCTGCTTTTTCACATTTTGTCTTTGTTCATTAAAGAATCTCAAATATTTGTCATTAAATGATGCAAATCACCAAATTCTATTCATCATGGAAGGAGACACACTTTCCTTGGTATTCCATGAGGGCTGTATTTTCTTCCAAAGCTTTGTATCTGCTAAAATTTGTGACACCAGTGGTTCTTGATTACTATTTTAGACTATTTCAAACCTTGAGTGGTTCAGTTTTGAACTTTTGTTGCTAAGCAATGTTGCCAAAACTCTGCTTATTGGTTAAGAGCTGGCACTTTTGCCTGGCAACATTACCTGATTGTGTATTCTGGAGACACTGGCAAGAGCTTCCAGTTGCAGAAACCATTCTGCAAAAATGGCTCAGACTGTGGCATCGATCCGCTTTTGAAGGCCCTGTATTATTTCCACTAGCTTGTCCCTAAATTCCTCTAAACAAAATAAACATTTTCAAACAGTGTGTTTACTGGTCAGTTTCACAGTCAAATTTTACAAATCCTAACTCTTCACTTTGAAACACAGACTAAATCAAATCAGCCAAATATTGTTTGCACCTTTCTGCTGCTCAAAGTGCATCACAGAAGAGGACAGTAAAAATGTAAACAATAAAAATGTAGTGCCTATTTCATCTGAAAATAAAATATGACCTTGGAAATATACATTAAGATAGGAAAACATCTGATAAGATGGAATAACATAACAAAATCAGTCAAAGAATCACCCACAATCCCAAACTTTCATGAAATGATCTTTAAATCTAATCAGACAGCTTTTATGAACAATTTGTTGTTTAAGTAACTCCTAAAACTTAATATGTAAATTAGAAATTACTTTGTGAAAAAATGCAACAATTCATAAAGTTGACCTTAATACATTGCGTTTAATATAAAGTTTGTTTCCTTCAGGTTGAAATGTGCATCTTTTAGATTACATATTTAGGTAATAATAAATAAAGATTTCGGATTTCATTCAATTAATCTTACAGAAACAGCGTTGCAGTTCCACGTTGCGCCTGTTGGTGTCGCTCTTCGCCATCTTTTCACATAGGTGCGAGGGGACGTTCCTATATTTACTGCATCTGATCCGCAACAACAAGCCTATTTATCAAAAATGCATGAGTCGGATGAAACGCAAACAGCAGTCTGTTGGAAATATAAACTTTAACTCCACTGTTCCACCGCTTCTAGGTGAAAAACTGTAAAGATTACTTTAGATGCAGATTTTTTACGAGCTGCTGAACAGGCTGTCGATGCTGCTGCAGCAGGCTGCTCAGTGCGAGGTCAGCCACGGGATCAAACAGGTGTTAAAAAAATTCAGCGCTGGCATCTTTTTTATGTTATTTTGCATCTTGTGGATTTTCTTGATATTTCTAGAAATATCATATACAGCAAGCAGATATCTTAGATTATATCAAGCTTTGAGGGAGGGGAGTAGATAGTTAGATGTTGCAAAAATAAGTGGATGCTATACATCAAAACTGAAGTGAAGCCCAGTTATATATGTTGCAAGAGCCATAAATGTATTCCACAGTTAATAAAAGTGACGTTTAGACACATTAAATCACCATAAAATCAGTTTATTATAGTGAGCGGTAACATATAGGAAGCTTCTAGGGGGGATTAATCACAGGCATCCGTGCTGCAAGTCATGAAACAGCAAAAATGTGCAGACCGGGGCAGCTGGAGGGAAACAGAGGCGCATGGCTTCCACATGCCTGCGTCTCTCCCCCCGTACAGCCGAGCAGCCGCACCAGCGTCCAGCACAGCCACCATCAAACTTTTCTGTACATTTTCACGTCACCTGCACGCCAAACATAAATTTGGCATCCTATGCAAATATATGCTGACGTAAAAGATCATGTGGTTTTTGTCGTCGATCCCCCCTATGAGCAACGAGGAGGCTTTTTTTCTCCTCTACTGTTGTCTTTAGGTTAGCTATGCTACAATCTTTACTGTACCCAGCGCTAGCTATATGCGCTCCGCACCGCACCACTCTGGATATCTGGGAATAATCAACTTCCAGCCTGTCGCGCTTCGAAACTACACACGACTCACAGGTAGGACGCACGGAAAACTTCCTATTATTTAACTCCTTGTGAGAAATTTGGAGCAAAGTGACCGAAAAAGTGAAGTTATTAAAGCGGGTTGTTTTGCAGCCTGGCTGTCTGTCTTTGCCCTGGCTGCTGCTGCTAGCGACCGTCCCCTCCATCACAGCCTCTCAGAGTGGGAATCACCTTGCTATCACCCAGTAAACCTCCCCGGCTGCCAAACTACAAATAAAACTATTATATTCCTGTTTGGAAGGTAACTTTAGTTACTATATGAGTATATTATCCGCGGTTGTATTTTTGAGGAGTTGTCAGACAACTGAATACCATCCGGTTCGCAATGATTTTGGGCAGCGAACTTCTGCCGTCCCCCTCCGCCACCGGTGAAAGTGCCCATAATAAATTTATTAGCCAGGGGAGCTAACCGCTAGCCAGTTAGCCCCCCGCTAATGACGGGCAACCCGGTGAAGCTAAGCGCTTTAGCCTTAGCCTTTCCCCACAGAGAGGAGCACGAAACGTGGCTGCCCGTTTCTGGATGTTCTCCTTTCATGTCGGGAAACGTATTTGTTTTGCTCCCTCTTCGCTTCTTCCACTCCGAGTGAGCGTTACTCAGCCAAGTCAAGTAGTTAAAAAAGGACGGAAATAATCCAGTTTTTTCTTAGTGACACGGTAACGATGGAGCAAGTGGCACTTTGGCTTGCGGTCGCTTCGAGTGTTGTTGCCGCTGTATGTAGGTTCAAACGGGGGAAGCTAGCAGACAGCCAGTCTGGCTGCTGGGTCATCTGAGGTGAAGCCGCCGTCAGCGGGCTTATAGAAACTTCCACGCTGCGTGTTTTGGACTGCTTTAACACTTTATCAAAAAAATACAAAACTTTCCACATTCTTTTATATCCAGTTTTATATCCAAACAGACGTGCTTTAACATTAGAACTGCTTTTCCGGTGCTTTTGTTCATATATAAGCGCACCGTTCATGTAACTGTACGGTAATCGCAGATTGAACTACATTACCGATTGTTTGGACATTCTGCTGTTTTGTAATTGTAACGAATGATTGACTCGTGATATATATGTCCTTAACTGAACCGTGTGGAAATAAATAAGTGTATAAAGTTTGTTCAGTGATTATCTGGATGGTGTTTTTGATTAACGAACGATCGCCGGTCTTCGTGCTGGCTGAGCCCACGCTGACTTGGTGCCAGTTAAAAAGGCAGACTGGTTTTTTACTGGTTCACAGATTCAAACAGCCAACATTTTGACTACAGTATAAGAGAAAATGTGTTTTAAACAGATTTGATTAGAGAAATGGCTCATTAATAAGCAGATCTGTATTCTGATTTATGTCGAAAAGCACTTTTTCTTGCATTCTGCTTAGTTTTAACAGCATGTCTGATACTGTAAATTCAAATCTGACATGTTTTCTTTTTTGAAATGGTTTATAGAGCAACTAGATACTGTACAAACTTGTCAGTGAGGTTTTTTTGACCTAAAAAGTGCATTGAGACGTGTATTTAATAATGATTTTGCCTATAGTCAAACTTTTCCCTTTTTCTACTTCACCCCCTCTGTGCACAGTATGTTCTCTGACCTAATTTCCTACCCAAAATCTTGTTACATAAAATCATGAATAATTAGGTGCAGCTCGCGCACATGCTGGTTGAGACCATACATTGATGTGGTTGCGAATGAAAGTACCATTGTGTGCTGTAACCTCCTGTAAGACAGATATTTCAAAATAAAGTTCCTGAGATTTGTTTCATTTCATTTGACCTGCTGGAGTTGGATTCTGGTTTGAAGGACGTACAGGAGGAGGATTTCTGTTAGGCTTAGATGAACAGGTGTGCAAACTGAATTTGGGCTGGTTTCACCCTCTACCACATTTCTGACAGTGGGACTCAAGTGTGTCTTGGCTCTTGGAAATCATTGGAGAGGCTCATATTTGGCAGGAGCTCCTCCTCTTCCTCCTTTCTCTATACTGCCCGGCGACAGCGTTACCATTCACCTCCAAAGAGGCGCTCCGCTGTGTGGCTCGTGTTCAAAGTGTGTCAGATTTTTTTAATATTATCTTCCACTTGCCGGTTCTGGTTCATAATCACATTTCCTTTTCCATTGACCGACTTTTTTGTCTCATATTTTGCTGCTATTGTATCTGTGCCGTGTCAGGCTTTTTAATCCTATGATATGGATGCAGGGATCAGTCGGTCATGCTGCCAGTCTCAGAATCAGAGCGCGCTCACTTGCTCTTTGGCTGCTATTTATTTGTCACAAACGCCAAGGCACACACACGCAGACACACACACCATGCAGCTCTCGTGCCCTTTCCTGTCCTCACTACTATTCACACATCACACACTCGCTTTTTCCTGCTCTGACATGCTGCTGTTTCTTTTTTGCCAGTTTCTAGGAAGTGCAGCTGTGATTTGCTGTTGCCACCTGACCTGTCTATCCAAATATACAATCCCTTATGCATATGCATGCACACTACACTCCCAAATACACTCTTTTCTTATTTTCTTCAGTCTTTATTTCACTATATAGACTGATCGTTTCGTCTGGTTTTTATCACAGAAAACTGTAGCTCCACTCATATTTTTTGATTATTTGTGGCAATTGAAAAAAAAGACCCCATTCTGGGTTTGTGTTGCCCTCGGTGGCATTCAGTCATGAGGGCTCATGACAGCCATAAGAGCCTCACACACACTCACACACTATTCGACAGCTAATATCACATGCAGCCTTTGTTGCTCTGTCAAATTGCTATTTATTTCCCCCATGCGTACACACACACATGCAGAAAGTGTGCATGACAGCTGCATCGTGCACGCACACACACACACACGCTCAGCCTCTTTTTTATTTTTTACGCTCTCCCTTTTTGCTCTTATTTCCCCTCACACACTCGCATACAAGTATTTTTGGTGCTTTATGAAATACTGAGAGGCTGCATGTGTGGGTGTGTGTTTGGGAAAGTACGAGCATGCCAGGTTGTATGTGAATGTAGTGCTGGGGATTTTGTGAGTGTGTGGTGAGTCACTGAAGAGTGTGGATTGGCCAGAAATGTGTGTGTTTCAGCGTCCACCCTGCTTCACTGCCGGAGCGCTTCACGAGGAAACTCGACACATGTGCTGGCTGTATTGGATCCATGCTGCAGCTACAGTTGGACCAAACCCACCTTCCACGTTGTGTGGGAGGGGTTTTAGGGGTGACATTTTTGGGACTGTGAAAGCAACAGGATGCCCCGTTTTACCTGATTTAACTCCCAACAAGCAACTAGGCATTATTTATGGACTTCAGTCAATCCAAGTAATCTTTCATTTGAATTTCCTTGAAGCTAAATTGGAAATCTTCAAGGATTTTTATTTTTTTGTGTTAATCTTTTTCTTTTTTATTCCTTAATGGAATTTAGCAAGTCTCATACTTTTTAGAATTTCTATTCCCATTCTTGTGTAGATGCTTTCATTGCACAGCATAAAATCAATTTCTTAAAAGTCGTTGTTTTTTTATTTTCCTGAAGAGTTTTCATCAAATTTATTTCTACTACAAAATGCTTTTGGCAGGATTCAGTAATTTCTCAACTTGGACCTGCTTCTCTGAGACATTAATATCTTCTGCTATTCTCGTGGTTGCTCATTTTCAAAGTGAAGTTGAATTTCTATGCCCTTCCCTCCAGAAAGTGGTACTTTTATCCTTCTTAGGAGCAAACAGCTGAATCCAAACAACGCTTGAAAATGTTTCAACCACAACTTTAAAACCAACATTTTGACTATTTTTGTGGTTCCATCAAAACAGCCTTTGAATGTTTTAGGGATTTACTCTTTAGGACTTTTGAAAGTGTTTTGTTATATCAGGAACATAAAGAAAGGATGCAGATCTTTCCAGGCTCTGTAAGTCGGGAGGTGGGCTCTCCACCCACAGATGCTACCCACGTTTCGGAACAGTTTTAGCTGCACAGTAAAGCACATTATTCTGCTCAAATAAAAGCCTCTGGCATCATGAAGGGCTGGATATAGTATGTAACAGTGTTTAAGTCCTGTATGTGGTAAGTGATCATGAATGCCAGGACCTAAAGATTGCCCTCATTAGCTTATCTATATCCTGAAACACATCCTGTCAGCCTTTACAGCTAAATGATGCATAAAACGTGGATGTTCACGTATAAAATTGTTAAGGTTTGGAGGAGTTTGAGCTACAATGAGAACACATCACAGGACTTTGCTTGTTTGATTGCTGTCTGGGTTGGTCATATTCTTCTGTTTGCCCATTCAATCTTTTTCCAAGAAATCATCGTGGAAAAACATTTCTTTTAGCTTGTGGTCTAATTCATTTCATGTCTTGGAGGATGGGAGGGGGGAGGGGGAGATTGGAACAAGATAATCTTATTCACTTCACCTTCCAGCTGCTGTAATCTACAACCGTCCAAGACAATCTCGATTTCAGTGGCAGGAACTCCGTACAGCTCCATCCCCTACACTGGTTACAGTATTGGCAAAGGGAAATGTAATCAACACACAGTTTCAGCGCCTTCTCTCTGTGATTTAAAAAAAAAAAAAAAGTCTTTTTGGGTTTAGTATTATTTTGAAGTAATGGTCGCGCTAAATCACGAGTCCCCCGATGCTGTCTGAAATCCTTGAAAATGAGGCTGCATGAAGAACATGCACATTGAAAGGTAGTTACATTTTAGGCGTCAACGTTTTAAAAAAAAGAAAGTCACTGTTTTGCTTCATCTTTCCACCTGGTGAGGATCTCCTGATGATCTGCACATGTCTATAAATCAATTAAAAAGGTTTGAAATATAAAGCAGCTGAAGCAGGTACAGCGTGTTTTTCTTCTCTTGCTCCTGTTTTAAAACTCTTCTCATTTTATAAATAATCTATTTTAAATTAAATATTTGCTCATTTTATTTTTTTTACTCTCAGATTTAAATGTTTTTTCTCTCCTAAAGTAATTTCAGGATTTAAAAAAATGTTTATACAAGATATTTTATATTTATTTATTTCCCCCGATCCGCCATTGATTGGGTTTCATTTCGGTGCACGGTATAATTATACAACAAATTACATTTATTTCAAAGATGTTATGAACACTGTGCTCTAAAAGTCAGTCAAACGCTGCAGATCTATGCTGCTGATCCTCATACAGAGTTTTATGCATCCGGTCCCAGATCTGCATATTGGACTTTGAAAAGTTGTGGTCAGTGATTCGAGAGACTCAAGCCAGATCATCATGAATGATTCAGCCCAAAGACAGTTATATTATTGATTTATCACTAGACTTTACTCAGCTGTATGATATGTATCTTTTATAATCCTCTGAAAGCCCATTTTCATTTACAAGACAACTTTGAAGTCATCATCTCAGTTTAACAGCCTTGGTGAGCAGCTCAGAGGTACTTTATTTGGAGTTGCTGTGGAGCTGAAACAAGATGCCAATTTGACAGCGAGGCTGGGTGTTGTGTTAAATCACTAGAAGTTTATTTCTCTCTTTTATTTTTACTTTGTGTGAGGGTACTTTTAAAGATCACTGATCAAGTCCTATCAACTGGTTTGTAGGAATCCTGGCATCATCTAAAAAAACCTGTTCATGGCCATTAAAATGATGTGACAGGAGGAGTTTGAATGTTTGGTCATTGAAAGCAGATTCAGTCACAAAATGTCCCCGTTTTTAATACACGCATGAGTAAAACTGAAATCAGGATGAGTGATTTCCCCTCTGTACTTTACATCTCAGGGTATTGTTCAGGGATAAAAAGCAAACTAGGATATAATGACAGAAAGAGAAATGCAAATGAGCTATTTTTCCAGTTGAGATTAGACAAACTCAGTGGTGGGTGTAGGCTTGTCAGCTGTGAGCTCTAAAAAGTAATTAATATTAATGCTACATACAAGGATAAAAACAAAATAAAAAAACAGGTTTATTTCTTGTCTGGAGGATGAGTGGTATAGGAAACTGGTCTTTGTCCAGCCCTGCAGGGACTCGTGTGACTGGGAAACGAACTGGCAGTAAACACGGCATCCTCCACAGGATGAATTGTTCGATCAGGCCAATTGCTAACAAATGTGTCGCCTTGTTTTTACTGCAGTTTCCCCTCTGGGCCAATCAGTTTAACATCGATCTGTAGTTCAGTACCGCCCATTGCTTCATCAGCCGCATCTGAAACGGCACTGCGCGGTGACATGATGCTAGAGAATCACATGTAGAATAAAAAAAAAAACATGTATTAGCAATCAAAACGTGCAGCGCTCGTCTGAGAATGGGTTGCTTGGAAATGTGGGTTCTGAACCACTTGAATCAGGCTTAAATAATATCAAATTATCACTGTATATATTAAAAAATTGCTCATATTTATGATTAAACATATTTTCACAATATTTAAGACATTCCAATCAGTATTGGGTTTGTTATGCACCTTCCACGTGCACCACTGTTTCGTTTTAAATATACTTTTTTGAACGTTAATTATTTATTTTTTATGAAAAGTAAACGAAAGACAGTGAAGTCGGCCAAAATTATAAACCTGCTCTTACATGTTATGAGTAACTGAACATCTGCAGCAAAAGGTGCAATCTGTGGTTTAAATTAGTCGCTAATGTCACAGCGAGTTTTTAATCAGATGTAACGCAATTCAGCTGAAGATAAAGCAGCAGATGTACCCGAAATAATGCAGACCTGCTTTTGAAGATATAAAATTATTCTAAGTATATTCAGACTCCACCGATAGTGTGTCATTTTGATATAATTTACTTAAAACACCAGCCAAATTTGTTTCTGCTTTATGCCATCAATCATCCAGTGAAAGTAGGTGTCACTTTATTTTTTTTTTCAGCCGTCTCATTTTTAGAGCAAAACACTTCAAAAACAGATGTTTTATTTATTTTTATTTATTTATTTTACCACCGAATATATTAGTTTGAATTTTATTTTCTTAAATCTCCAACAAGTCATTTTTATTCATGAAGAGAGAAAAGACTGCTTATTTTCTCATTAACGCCTGCAGTGTGTGTGTTTCTCAATTACTGAACACATGAGTGACCAGCAGCACTGATGGGCTCGTCAGACAACAAAACAGCCCATCTTAGATTTGCTTCCTGAGCCCCCCCCCCTCCCTTTAAACTGTGAATTGTTAAAAAGCTCCTCTTCTTCTTGCCTGGATCGTTAATTTAAACCTTGTTTCGAACCCTCATTTATCCAGAAAAAGCTCACTGAGCACAGTTGCCCCTTTTTCATCAGTTTCCTCATTGATATTCATATGTTTCCTCATGTTCACACCTGGGGGCTGCCCGCAAACACCACAGGCCTGTTTCATGGAAAACCTCCTCCAAGAGATATATCTGCCCTGCGTACAAGAACCTTAGCTTTACATTTTTAATGTTGTGGAAAAGTTTCCGAGCTTTTTTGGATCTTCTCAGCTGGTCTAAACTCTCAGCTCACAACACTGCTGGCAAGAGGTTGTCTGCTGGAATGTGCCTCAGTCCGTTATCTGCTTTTGGTCTCTGTTGCAGTTTGATAACAAATGCTCTGCTGACCTTCCAGAAACATCTAAGGAAGTGAAAATCTCAGCAGTGGCCAGTAATAAACAGGTTAGATGAAAATCGAAACAGTTTCCTTGTTCTTTGTTGCATCACAGTGCGATGGTAAATCCTACCCGTGTCCAGTTTAAACAAACTCAACCTACACATCAGCTCAGCAACAAACACGGCAACATGTTTCAACTTTTTGCACCTTTTCAGACACAATAACTCATTCGTATCTTCTGGTTTCCTACTGCAGACTTAAAGATGCGTTCAGACTTTTCATGATCCTAAAACAGACTACAGATATGCTCAACATGTACATGCACTACGTTTAAACGTGTCTGATGAGTATTAGACCAGATGTGCAGACCTGCACTCTCCCATGTTAGAAACGGTAAGTGTTAGCGCTCCCGTTTATTTCTTCTTTAGTGTTGCACAAAGATTCTTCAAGATATTGTCAAACCATCGGCCGATAGGTAAGTGTTGGTAAGTACTGTTACTTAAATACATTGATGTTGTTGTGAACTGTGCTGCTGATGTTATGGTTGTCGGTTTTTCACTGTTTTAAAGGCAAAGTAGGCGGCCAGGCTCGATGTTCTTACTCATTATGAGAGACACCTGTTGGTGCATAAAATCCCAGGCAGAGATGTAATGCGACAGCTAAGAATGACAGTTTTTCCAAAGACTGGGTCATTTAATCACACCAATGTAAATATCGATGTGTAAGTCTACTTTTAAAAAATGGCTGCTGTATATGAAACATACCAATGTGGGGAAACCGGAAGAAACTTCACTCTTTAGTTGAAGTCAGTTTTTTT
Source organism: Pachypanchax playfairii (assembly GCA_006937955.1). Taxonomy (NCBI): domain Eukaryota; kingdom Metazoa; phylum Chordata; class Actinopteri; order Cyprinodontiformes; family Aplocheilidae; genus Pachypanchax; species Pachypanchax playfairii. The sequence continues at coordinate 360,097 of SSNP01000118.1, read as the reverse complement.
CAGTCCCGGTTCTTGAATGTGACTGTCCTGCATACTTTAGACGTTTCCATGCTTCAACACTCCTGATTGCTTCTGACAGCTCATTAACAGGCTTCTGTTGATCTGCAGTCATCTGAATCCGGTGTGTTCAAGCAGATAGTCCAGGACCAGGACTTAGAGACCCTGGTTTAAGCAGAATGTGCCTCTTTTTGTGCCCATTGTGGCAGCTCTTAATATCAAAGTTTCTAAGGTGAAGTGAACATGCATCATGTTAACTAGAACATTAGGAACATTTGCATTAAATTCAAACAAAATGGCAGAAGTTTCTTACTGACACCTTTCTCAGAATTATAGAGAAGAAATCTGATTTAGTCTTTGCTGAAACTAGAAGCAACTCTTTCAAACATTGAAGAGTATTGTTTGTGAGTCACAGGCTACAAAATTTGAATTCTTATTTGAGAACACAATGCATCTGGCTCATCTTGAGGGAATTATTTCATATTTGGCACAGATATTGACTTCGACTCTGGGATAAACTGATTAAAAGTTGGTTGTTGAAGGTCAAGACCACTCTGACCTCACAGCACAATTTTGGCCATAACTCAAGAATTTTCACACTAAACTTTATGCTTGTCTAACAGTATCAAGTTCTGAAGTGATAAAAGTTTATTCAGTTCAAGGGTCAAACATTTTTTCTGGCTACAATTCAACACATTATCTCAGGAGCAGAGGGGGAATTATTGTAAACAACAGGATGACTGTGTGGTACAAGAATGCAACTGCACAGAGAGAAATTTGGTTGGTTTCTATTTTCAGTTTGGAATGATTGAATTAGACACAATATACAAACCTGCTGCTCTCCAATTCAGGAATCACAGGAATCTTTTGGCCTTTTAGTCATCATATTTTGCTCACACATGCTCAGTGTAAATAGAAAATTGTTTTTTGGTTGCAGCCCTCTGAAAAACTAAATAGCTGTGTTTCATTTCCGGAAAAAAGATTTCTGTTCAGGCAGCATTTTTCAAAATCACACAGTCGTTATACTTCGATTCAGGTGGGGTTGATGGAAGAATGAAGCTTGTGATGGTTTCACCAAAGGAGCTGAAAAATCTCTGAATACATAGCAACAGTGTTGCTACAAAACCAGCCAGTGCTGAACGGCCTGACTCGCAGCAGTAAAACGCCACAGCTGTAAGCTCAAACCTGAGAGTATATCCCACTTGAATTGCCACCCATAACCAGGGTTGTAAAAAATAATATTAAAAAGTTAATTGTTAAAAATTGTTTAATATTTCATTCATTGTCATTTTTTGTTAATATCTTCCCCAGTTGTCTCACCTCCACAGAGCCATGCTCCAAGTTGCTCTGCTCTTCCCCTCAGTGTTTGCTGCTGCTGTCAGCATCATACTCATTTAATGTTGTTTTACTCTTATAATATGCATGAGAACTCAAGAGCATGACCACTTGCACCTGGTTTTAAAAACAAAAGCACACCTCAAATGAAACACTCTAGCTGTTTCATGTGGTAAAACAAGGCCAGTGAATTATTTCCTGTTTTGCTTTCCACGTGGTCTGAGATGAGATCTGTTTTCTGACTGAACTACGTGCTGCAAAACTGAAAGATGTAAAGCCCATAATTCTGATTTAAAATGCCCCATGTGAATCTCTGTAAGTGGCTCAAAGTCAAGACCTGGTTGAGCCCATGAGCGGGTGATTCAGACCCCGTGTCTTTAGGATGGAGACTGCAAGGGGGTTGACAATGTTTGTTCAGTAGGTCTCTGTCCAAATTTAATCCAGCTTGAGCAACAAAGTTCTCTGCATCACAGGAGCAACCTGTTATTGGATGAGGACAATGAGACTGAAGACCCATTTGAGAGGAGAGGGAGTTCTAGGAAAATCCAACACCAGCGCCCCCATAAAGAGGGTCAGATGAGGGGGGTGAGCCAAACACCAGATAAAGCTACCTGAAACTGAAAGAATAATGCATTCAAAAACATGCAAACACAAGTTTTAAAAGTAGCTCAGTCACTTCATCAGTTAACTCAAGAAATTCATATGTATTTAATATAAATGACATTATGGGTAAAAGCAGAAATAAACACTTAAGTCAGCAGAAACATTTGACTGCTTGTTTTATTTTAAATTTGTTTTATCAGTACTAAGGATTTCTTTAACTTGCTCTCTGATCAAAAAACAGATACACATTTAAAAATAAATAAATATAAACCTTGATTTTATAACATTTGTCTTTAAAATTAAAGACCATAGTTGATTTAGTGACTATCGATGACGAGTTCAGATAACTAAAATCTAAAAGTATTGTGCTGAATTATTTTTCATAGCACTCCTTTTTATTTTCCAGGTGGTCTGAAAGGTTTTCAAGTTGCTAGTGAAAAAAAAAAAAAGTTTATTCAAAATGTTGATGTTTATTCAACCAGCATGCATCCCTGTAGTGTCATATTGAGCTTAAAATATTTTCTTTAGTAAGACTGTGACTGAGTCACTGTTGTTCCTAGTTGCTTCCATTTTTTTTTTTTTTATAAAACCAACAGTTGGACGTGGAATATTTAGCAGCCAGGAAATTTGATGAATAGACTTATTGTATAGTTGGTATCGTATGACAGTACTACGCTCAAATTCACCAAGCTCCCAATCGTGACCTGTTCTTTTACAAATGTTTATGGAAACAGTCTGCATGCCGAGGTGCTTGATTTTATACACCTGTGGGCATGAAAGTGTTTGGAACACCTGCATTTAGTGATTTACAGCAGCGTCCCAATTCTTTGGAAATATTTTGCGGCTAACATGCTGATCACAAGTTGATAGTTGCTGAAGTCACAAGGTGACTGAGAATCTCATCTGGTGGTTTTGATAATAAAGGTTACAAAAATGGCTTGCATCCATTTTGTACTATATTTTACAGTCTGATACATAGGAATGCATTTGGCCTTCTGTGACACCCCATATTCAAAAGAGTTGGTTGAATAGATATCACTCAATCACTTAACCCTCAACAAAACCCCGCTGCTACTGAAACCTCCATCACACCAAATGTGCTGAATGTGATACCCCCAGATGGAGGCTTATTCATCTCAAATGAAAGAATCTGTTTTAGATGCAAGCGGGGAAAATGCTACTCTACTTCACAAACTGTCCCTTTCACATTTTTAGAAGGGAGGTTGTTGGGAAGACTGAAGAAACGCCAGGGGAATCAAAGTTAGGGTGAAAACTGATGCTCCAATCAATCACGTAGCCGGATCAGTTTCATCAGAGCCAGCCTCAACTGCAGGATCTCTGATAAGGACGATCTATCAAAAGAAATTGATTAAATGAGACTGCTGTCAGATGGCGGATAGTCGGAATGAATGAATTAGCAAAAAGATCTACAGAAACAGTGAATGAATGTGTAAGCTCCAAAGCTACTCAGTGTTCAGAAAATAAAGCTAGCATGCCCTGGTATGTTCTGTGTGGGCTTAGAAAAGAATAATCTAATATTACAACATTGACATAACTTATGAAAGGAAGAACAATGTGTGAATGAGGGCATGGCCTTCTTTCAGAGGCCAAGCAAAGCTCTGATGAGTCAGAAATTAGAACCAATTCAGATCACTATTAAATGCTGATTTCCATTCCTTCAGTTCCTTTGAGAAATGAACTAAATCCTTGGGTGGAACATGGGAGTTTCTGACAGCAGATCACTGAGGTCTTCAGCGTGATCTGAACAATATTACTGACATTCTTATTTACAAGACTTTGGAGCAGTGCTGTTTCTGCTCCAACATTCTCAGTGTTTTGAATTGCTTGTCAGGAAGTTTCAGATCTTAAAATATTCAATAATCACAGTTTTGTCTCAGAATACTTACAGTCTAGTTTATTATGTCGTATCTAGAATGAGGGCTACACAGTGGTGCAGCAGGTAAAGCAGTTGCCTTGCAGCTAGAAGGTCCTGGGTTTGAAACCAGGCTGGGACCTTTCTGCATGGAGTTTTACATGTTCTCTATGTGCATGCATAGGTTTTCTCCAGTTTGGGGACTCCAGCTTCATCCCACAGATCAAAAATATTCAGGAGGTTAATTGGCAACTCTAAATTGTCTCTAGGTGTGAGTGTGTGTGTGTGTGAGTGTTTTTTTGTCTGTATGTGGCCTTGTGATGGACTGGCGATGTGTCCAGTTGTGACCCTGCCTCTCATCCATTGACTGATGGCGATAGACACCAGCTCCCCATGACCCTGAACAGACATAAGCAGTTATAGATAATGGATGAATAGATACCTAAAATATGCAGTGGTAGTGTAACTAAACACTAAACTGTGACTTGCATAAGCTTTCTTTACTCAAGCAAAAATTATTTTACATGCAGACAACAGACCTCCCAGTAGGATCAAGTTTGTTGCCAGAAAAGAAAAAAATGCCCTAAAATGTTGCATCATACCCACGTTCCAGATTTTGCAGTGTGCCAGTCAGATCTGCAAGCCTTAAAGAAATAAATTGGTGTACAAGTTGAAACTAAATGTAGAGTAACCTACCTCCAAAACATCAGTCCAACCAAACATTTCAGATTGGTACATTATAATATCTGCAGTCCACATTATGTGTTTTGATGTCTGTGAAGTTTAGAGCTTTTGTAGAGCTTCAGACAGGTTTCTTATATCAGTCTGCTAACTCTGTACTAATTTGGGGATTTGTTTCCTTTGACTTCACTGTAACATAAGTAAGCAGACAAAACATCAGATGAAACACCTGCCAAACAAAAGTCATGTTTTTGCAGTGTACCAACTTCCTTCCTCTCACACTAGAGTTATAGCAACCAATTAAAAAGCTGAATATGTACACATAACAGGCACATTCTACGCCAAGGCCAGGGCTGAATTTAACATGAGAGAGAACCCCAGATTGAATAGATTCTTTCTTTGACGTAATCTGAGTCTCTCTAGCAGGTTTTATGATATTTGGAGTGCTACTTTTTGTACAATTTTGTAGAGACACATGAATGGCAGTAATAACTCTCCCCTGTCTTGACAGATTGTGCAAATATAAATGGTTCATATTGGAGTCCTTGTTAAATCACTAAAATAATATTTGTAGAGCAATATTTCCATATTTTACTTTATGCAATGAAATGCAACATTTTAACATCCACTCCTAGTCATCCAATGAAATATTTCAGATATAAAGTAAATCATGAACTGTTGCTTAGCCTGTTTAAACAGCCCCTTTGTTGAGACATGCTTGAAATGACCTGGACTGGAGTATTTTCCTTTTCCAGTTCCCACCCTGCAGAGATAAACTGTATGCAGGTCAGTGTACTGCAGGTATTTGTCATAGTGACCTGTTTCTCTGTACACAGAATTATTGTTAAAGAAACTGGACCAGACTGGCTCCTGAGTTTTTGTAGAAGACCATGCTCATGTTGTCTGCTACCTAACATCTATATTAGCATTTCACTCTGCACTTGTGCATGACAAATTTGTGTGTGTGCAATGCTGTATCACAGGCCATTGAAGAAAGTACTTTTCTTAACTTTATTTCAAAGTTGTAAATCCTCAGTTGTACAAATCAGAAGTAGGTGCTCTACAAAGTAGGCACACCTAAGGACATTTTTTCCATTAGAATTACTTTGGAAATTGTCTCAATTTTCATCTTTGTTAAATGGATCTAACAAAATAGAAATGTCCTAAAAACTTTTCCAGCACGGTGACAATCTACAGCTATTTTGTCAAGCGTTCAGTAGATTATTGGGTTGTTTTAGGCTCCTTTCCTGCACTGGTCTCTCATTTAGCCTTTGTGCATTTTCTTCTTGGCTGAACCTTGTTTTTTTTTTCAAATCCTGTTTTTTATCTAACCTGGTACATGCAGCTTTCATTTAACAATTGTAATCTTTTCAGACCAATAGTTTCTAGTTCTAATCAAGCACTCAGGCATGCAAACTGCTTCTGAAGACATTTGTGAAAGAAAACATTCCATTCGTTCCATGACTGCATACAATGTAAAGCATCAGATGCAGAGGTGTAGCACACACCCTTACTGGGCAGGTTAGATGTGTTCCCCAGAATGATGAATCACACTTTGATGTTTGGTAATTCCTTTGGTGAGTATTGGTTTAAAATGACAGGGGATGGTACAGTGCAAACTGCACTGTGTCAAATGTAAAGTTTGGTGGAGGAGGATTAATGGTGTGATGTTGTTCTACAGTGGTTGAACTAGACCATTTTGTTCTAATGACAGGAGCCCTTAATGCTTCAGCATACCAAGACAGTTTTGCCAGTGTCATGCTTTTAACTTTGCACAAACAATTTGGGAAGGGGATGGCCCATTACTGGCCCCAATGCATAAAGCAGGTCCATACAGATGTGGATTACTGGGTTTGGTGTTTGGGGACTTAACTGGCCTGGACAAAGTCTGAACTCAAACCAACTGCACACCTTTGGGGTGAATTTAAATTGAAACTGAGACTACAAGCCATATCTTCTTGTCAGTCGTCAGTGCCTGGCCTCCTTAAGTTGCTTCTGGAAGAATAGTAAAAAATCCACAAAGACATTCCTAAAGCTCATGGAAATCCTTCCAACAAGAGTTGAGGCCATTATAACTGCAAAGGGGTGAGTCAAGTCAGTATTAAACCCTACAGCCTAAGAATGGAATGTCATTAAAGTTCATATGCACGAGCATATCAAAAACGACAGCCTGCAGAAACAACGAGGGGAACAGAAAACTGTTGTCTATGTAAAGTAATGGTCTCTTCAGTCTGACACTGGGAGTTCAGGCTCACAGAGGAATTTGTGACGTTTAACAACACTTGGCAGAAAAAAGCAACCAGCAACAGAAGACAGAGAGAGCAGGAGATGCGTTCACTGACAGTTGGGCATCTCAGTTTTAAATTTTGAAAAAATGTTTCCACTCAGAAAATGTTTTTAGTTATAAAAACATATTTTAAATTATATTATACACAGGGTTTACTTCCCATTTATGAAACCAGATTCTTTCAGTTTTGTATTTAAGAAGTGTTGAGTATTCATTAAAGCATTAGGCTCCTTTGATCACTGGGTGTTACTGGATTTTTTTTTGTAATCGAAACTCTGTTGAAGTTTAAACTGAACCAAGATGAGCCATATCATGGAAAGGCATCATTTGTGGTGTTCACTTAGTCACTCCTAACCAGTCTCTTTTTTTTTTTTTCTTCTGTGGAGTCGGCAGCTGTCCTCTTGGAAAGGAGGATGGTACTGTAGGGAGGTCTACTGTTACATTGGGGGACTTATTCGTCAACAAAAAACACTTAGAAGTCTCAAAGTAATAAATACATATAGAAATACCAGACTGAATGTTTTATTTTATTTATTGTTAACATGTCTTTGTCACATTTTAAGTAGCCCTACTCATTTTACTTGTCAGTAGTCATAATGTTAAGGCTGATCAATATAAGTTTGTGTTTTCCTATTTCTGTTGCACAGGCTGCCGTAATTTGCCTTTTTTTTACTGCAATTATGCCTTATCACATAAGCAGTTAAAATCTTACAAAAATACCCAAATGGATTCTTTAAACGAAAATATAAATCTTTTTGGAATCTTTTCCTGCTTGTCCTACCAGCGGTACGTGTCCTGCTGGCAGACAGTGTTCACAGACAGAAGTTTAAACTTGTGCAGAAAGCATGAAAAGTCAGGCACAGACACTTCCTTCTTTATTTTTAATGTGGTTGAAAATTCCGAGTTTTGGTGAAGTGAAGACAAGGCGTTAGCCACCGAAACTATTTATAGGCTCAGACAGCACAAGACTTGCACCATACTGCCATTTCTTTGCCTGACTCATCTCCATGACAGGAAATTAACTTCTGTGTTTTCTTCACTAGCCTCGGCAGGAGGAGGGTTTTCCAAATTCGGCTTCTGCTCCTTGCTCTTTTACTAACCAAATTAATTTAATTTAATTATTTATATATTTTTTACAGCACATCCATGCCTCCTTTTTGGTTTCATGCCAAAATAAGAGAATTGCCAATGGAAACGATATTCCCTAGACATATTCAAATGTTTGGCTGGCCATAAACTCATATTCTATTGAAAAGAGGGTTTTCAAATATCTGTTGACAACCAAATTATTGAGAACACCCTAACTCTCTATCCAATCAGTGTTTTAACTGAATGCAAAGTTTTGGAGACAAATGTAGAACTTAAGTGTCGTTGATGTTTATAAAAATCACTAAATATATTTAAAATTGTCCAAATATTAGAAAACGATGGATAAGGAAAGCAATAGACTGCACAGACTAGTGCAAGGTTGACTGATGCTGTCGGCGTGTGACCAGCCTGTAAAACCTGACTGGTCTTCATCAGTATCCTCCTGCCTCCTCAGACCTGAAATGACCCTTTCACTCCAGTATGAGCAGTGCAGCTGGTGTCCTCTGAGTGTTGGAGGTTGAAAACTAATCTGTTCAAGAAGTACCTCGTGTCCCCATCGTGTTCCTCTTCAATCATCCCCTCTTTCCAGTCTCCTCTTCTTCTCATCCATCCCCAAGAAATCATAAAAATTCTTCCCACCTCAGTTCGGCTGTATTTTTACATTTCATTTCAAATCATTCAATAACATTGACTTTGACCTTTGAGCTTTGTTTTCTCACCGGATCCAAACCTTTGACAGGAGTTGGTCTGGACTGCTGCTTACAGCAACCAACATGTTTTGCTGTATTCAAAGATTTATTTAGTATTTTTCAATATTTTTTAACAACTCATGTCAGTAATAAATACTTCATACAACGTATTAATGGTACAAGAATGTCTGGCTGTGGAAAAAAACAGAATTATTAAATACATTGAAAAATTGGATGATAAAAGCCAAAGGTCGGACATTCATTTGCCCTTAGAAATAATCAAGTTTTACATTGAATAACACAAAAAACACTGACAAATCACACAAGAAAAAAAATATCTGTTGATCATATTAAGCTAAAAAAGAAACGCAGACATTTTTAAGTTCTAAGTTTTGTTATTGAATATGTCAGATGATGCCAATCATGGTGCATCAGGGGGTTTAGCCCAGCATGTTGCAAGGGCATAAATGCAAACAAAGCAATCAAATTCTTCTTGTTTATGTTTCACACTGTTTGCAAAATGGAACAAATATTTAACTGCTTAATGTTGTTATAAAATGCTTTGGATGGTGCTGTTTGCATAGCTACATGCTTACATGGTTTTCTGAACAGAGAAGCTACAAAGGCTAAGACCCCCCCCAAAAAAGCTACCATCTGTTCTGATAGAAACACCCAGAATCATTTTGCATTAGCTTGGTTGCAATATGAAATAAGAAAAAAGCAAAATATTTGATGAGAATTAAAAACATGCATCCCAATGCAGGACTGCAGCAAAGATCAGGTATCACCAAACATGTTAAAGTAGGATTTGGGTTTTTATGGAGACAAATTTCTGCTACAGAGACAAGCTACACAATAAGAACACAAGAACTGTGAACTCTTCTTTACACTGACCAAATGCATTAACATTGAAGTCGCAGAGCTATAATAATTCTTTAGAACATGCAGACAAATAAAAAACGTAAGACAGTACTTATCTGTTAGTTTTGGCTCTAAACTCCCTAAAATGACAAACTGAAAGTTGGACTGGATATGAATCAACACACTGAAGACATGTGTTTCATACATCAGTGGTTGTTCCTCTGATATCAGATAACCATTTTCATATTGGATCAGATTGTCAACTACAGGCAGTTCAACTGTTCTAGTTACACACAGGTTTTACTGAACAAACGCAACAAAGTTAGCATTTTGTTTCTTGTGTTTTACACAAATATGGACAAAACTTCCTTTAAAAATGTTAATGTGGCTTCACATCTGTTGTTTTGCCGGTGTAAATCCGGTGTTTTCTTAGTCCTAGTTGGGGACTTTGAGAGTAGAGAAAGCCGACGTAGATGAAATTGTAAAAGAAGAATGTTGTAACAAGACTAATCAGTAAGCCTCAGCTGTGTGTGCTTGAAGATTTTAATAGACTATCACCAAACAGAGTCATTGAATGTGTTCTTTCCTGAAGGAAGTCCATCTGCTGTCTGATTTTTTATTTTTTTTCTTTGGGGGGGGGCCTTCACTTCTGCCTGGCTGCCTTTTCCTGAGGTTTTCAAACATGCATGTTCATGCCACTGCCCCCCCACCCCCTTACTCTTCCCTTTAGTTTCCCACAGTTCCCTGCTTCACCTATTGAACCAATCTACCAGCCCAGGAGGAGTGGAAGAGGGGGAACGGCAGGAATGTGGCTCCCAGTTCCAGCCAAAAACACAAAACAAGGAAGGCAGAATCCAAATGCCCCGCCTCCTGAGGGCGAGATCCACCTCTCTGACTGGCTGACTGCTGTAGGCTGACCACCTATTCTCAGTCTTCATTGGTTGCCTTTCTGTCTTCACTCCCTGCTGGTCTCCAGTGTATCGGAGAGCTCTCATGCTGTTTAAAGTGTGTGTGTTTGTGTGTGTTCATCACTCTGATTCTTACCGACAGCACCGTCTTGAGTCTTGCCTGGTTTCAGCAACAACATTGTAGGATAATTCTACTGTTGCTCGGGACGTTGTTCCAGCTTGGCTCTCGTTAGCTTCTGTGCTGCCATATTAAAGCTGTCCTGCACGTATTAGCGACACTGCTTTATTGCTGTCATATAAAAAAGAAAAACTGTTCTAGTGTTTATGTTTAATAGCAGACTGTATGTTTTTTGTGAGGCTTTTCCCACAGTTCTGTGCTGTGCAACATCGAAACCAGGCCAAATGCATGGCTAAAGGCCAAGTTTCTACACCACTATTAATAGTATGCACTTCATCCTACAGAGGAAAATGATAAAGATAAGTTAGGTCAGTCGGCTGTGTCTTCTGGGACGTTGGCTGGGTTTTAATCCCACAATGCAGTCTGCTTGAAAGTTTGCAGCAGAAGAATAGGGTAGAAAAATTGAGTTTAACATGTTAAATAACTGCAGTGAGAGAAAGTCAAAGGTCAGTGAGAAGATGTTCTGAAAACGAAGGAAGAAAAAATCGAGGATTGCTGCTTTCTTTTTATTCATGCTTACATGTATTTTATTGTTGGGGGAGTTGTTGAATAATTAGGTAGGGACTGAGTGGCTTTTTCAAATTATTCTAATTTATTTATGAGTGAAAAACAGAAATTTTTCAGAACATGTTTGTCAGCTACATAATCTAAAAAAAAAACACATTTCAGACTTAAATATGGGGATCAGTTGTTTTGTATCTTTTGAAATAACAACCATCTGGAAAACGAGCATCACTTTCACTGAAATTCAATAAATTTTAGGAATAATACAAAGTCACATTAGATTGATGTAAGTAAATAAAAAAGGTGCTCAGTGCACGACCCGTCACTGAATCAGACTGAAGAAGCTTTAGTTTCATGTGCGGAGAGATTTTCATGCATTTTTCTTAAAAGTTAATTAATCCATTTATTTATTTTTTATACTGTGTAGGATTGTGGAAGGCTAGTTTCTATGTCCAGGTGTTAGTGGACAAGAGGCGGGGTTACACCTTAGACAGGTCTCTGATCCACAAAGCCACATAGACACAAATAGCCATTCACTCCCACACAAACTCACACCTAGGGCTAAGTTAGGGTTACCAATTAACTTTAAGCATATTTTAGTCTGTGGGAGGAAACCGGATTCCCCAAAGAAAACCCACACATGCACGAGGAGAACAGGCTAACTCCATGCAGAACGTTCTCAGCTGGGTTTCAAACCCAGGACCTTCTTGCTGCAAGGCAACAGTTGCTACCTACTGTGCCACCATGCAGCCCTCAAACCAAAATGAAATTTAAATGACATCTGAAGGCAGTTCATTGAGTAAAATGTACTTTTAGAGTCCAAGTCTTCCCTTCATCTAAGGAGTGTTTCTAATCCTTTAAATGTTACCAAAAACACTGCAGTTACATGGCTGTCAAGACCTGCCTCCCTCATCTACTGTTAGAATATATGCTAACAGGGTCCTCCCCAGGAGATAGGCACTACCCCCCTCCTAGCCCTGAGCAGGACCAGGTGGGTATAAAAACTGGGTGGATGTATAGTTCTTCTCCATGTTGGTTGAGTTTTTTTCTGCATCTTTATTCCTATGATGTATTTACTTTTCTGTTAGAAGATTTTAACTGTCATATCCATGCAACAAGGTGCACATTCTTGACTGTGAACCCTTTTTATTCTCCTGCCTGCAGTTGTTGTGAATGAGTGTGTGTGAAGAAGGCAGCCAGGCGAGCGTTAAGGTGCAGATGTAGCCCTGCTGCTCTCTGATCATTACTATTTCTAAACCACTTTGACATGTGCAACAAAGACGGCAAAATACTTCCACACACTGGAAGTATTTAGTGTTGTGATTATCCGATCAGAACGGATTGTCCTCCTCCTTATTAGCTGTGTTTACTGGTTTAGTGGCAGCAAGAGGTCAAGCTGAGTTTTAAACCCCTCCGTAAGCTCGTGTTAGCATGCTGATTTCTGCTCAAAGCACACACAAGAGCCCATCAGAGCCCCTCAAGGCACATTCACCTTGCAGTGAGAACTAGTGTCCTACTTTGAGTTTGATTGTTAATAGGGCCAGTTTTAGTTTATTGAGAGGTTTTGAGGTGTTTTGTTACATGCTACTAACCTGGAATAACACCAGTTTGCCATTGTATTCTGCTGGCAGTCTTCCCTTCTCTCAGTTCAAGCAGTGGATAACAGTAATTGGCAGCATCCGTTAGAGTCCTCACAGCTCAGGTCCAAGTTCAACAAATTTGAACTTTACACAGAGTGGATATCCAAGCCCTGCTTTTGCAAAAATCTGTGTGTCATAAAACTGAGAAGCCTGTTGCAATACAACTTGATTTCCCAGAATTCTCCACATAGATCGAAACAAATAAAATGTAAAATATGTGGCTTTAAGTGTTGCTTTTCACACTTGGTTAGTTTTACAGACAGATTGTTCAAAGTCTAATCAAGTACAATAATTTATCATTTAATTTTCTTTAAAAAAAGAAACTACCTGAATAACTTCAGTGTTTTCCTCTTACTGAGACTGACTGCAAGCTCACATACACCAGCTGAGCAGGAAACGTGGACACCTACGGTTTTGCTGGCCTACCAGCTCATTGGCTCATAGGAACACACCCCTTCTTTTCATGCATTCTTGCGTATTTAAATATTAACATTCATATGAAGGTGACAGATCCCCCCCACCCCCACCTTTCTGTCTTGCACCTTTATTTATTGTCTTGTCCAGTAATTCAGCAGATTTTCTGCTCGGGCTGTCCAGATGGATCATCATATTAAAGCTGCAGTGCACATCGAAAGATCCCGGCAGTCTAGCTGTTGATGATTTTGTGTGTTTTAGCTAATTAATGTCTCAAGATTAATGTGTTGATGATTAAATGGTGTGAAAATATCACATATTCTGTATTTAAAAAGCCACAGTCTTTGCCTTCTTTCGATGCCAAGAGGTATTTTTTTGTCAGTGGAAACATTCATTATTCTTATTTATTTTACTAATATATGGCATTTTAATGAGGGGAAACTAACTGTTGACATGGTGAGAAGTCACTGGACTTGAAACCAGACTGCAGGCTCGAGATAATCTGCATTCTGGAGGCTCCCGTCAGGTTTCTTTTTTTTTTTTTTCCTGGTGAGGAAAGAGGTATTTGGTTGGAGCTTGGCTCCTTCTCTCATCTGCATCCTATTTGAATTTCCTGCTTGCATAATTCCTTGGTTAATGGGGAACTGCTCGGCACTGCCACAGCTGTTTTGCCTTTCCTGCCTGGCAAGAACGCCGCTCACACAGTGGGAGGAGTGAGAGAGGCGAGAAAAAAATGTTTAAAAAAAAAAAAAAAAAAAAAATCTGCAAGTCATGTGGCGCAAAAATACAGTACAAACAATGTGTGATCCCCTGAGGATGGACGCGGAGGAACGCAGCCAAACATCCACCCACCCCGTGCTTCTTTTCCCCTTCTCATCTTTACACACACACACATACACACACAAACTGTAAGAGCACCACACCCCCTTCAACAAAGCTTCACTGAGCATGTGCAGTGATAGTGAAGGGCCTCTCTTTTCCCTCCCCGCTCCCCTCCCCTCCCCACCCAATCCTCAGCTCTGCCATGCTGGTCCTGTAATTGGCTAGAAACAGGTTTGAGCAGCACCACCACGTTGCACCAGTCGGACTTCAACCAGCCACATTTAATCTGTTTATGTATTCACTGCCCCATTAGAGGCTGTTTGTTTGCTCATTAGCAAACCTGGACTGCAGTTTGAACCCTGCCACAGCTGCTTTAATCGCTGGAGGAACGCAGAATGTGAGGGAATTCGTTGCAAAGACGCTGGCACAATCAACAGCTGACAGAGTTTCTCTGTTTAACTCAGACCAGTGGCACAATTTGTTCTAAGCTCCTGAGTTTTTAGTTCCTGTATTTAAACAAATCTAAAGGGGGCTTAAAAGCTCTGAGTGAGCAGTCGGGTGAAATATTACATCAGAACACTTAGAATAGATGCTTTTATTTGTTAAATGTGTTTTTATCTGTTTGTGATGTGGGTCAGGTTTCGTGTTAGCGTCCTGCTTGTCTCAGGAAAAATACAATCCTGCAAATTCTGCCTGTTTCTGTCTATTAAATACATGTTATCACTGTGATTCTATATTTTCATCTTCTATATTCAGTCTAATGATTCAGTCTTCGATAAATGAAGGTTTATTTTTTATATCTTCAGATATCCAAATGGACGTTGATGTAATGCAAAATGACATTTATAATCCAAATTAAAAGAACTAGTAATGTTAAAGTTTTTTTATGTATTCATCAAAGTAACACAGTGAGAAATAGATTTAACTTAACCAACTGGACTTCAGCAGTGTGTTTGTTTGTTGTTTACCTTTAAACATTTTATAGTGCTTTTATTTGGATTGTAATAAAATGAATCATATGATGTAGTAATTGAATTGCACACATGTAGCTCTGCAGGTTATTAATCATTACTGCACCAAACTCTCCAGTAAAACTGTTGCATTGTGGGTTATTAAAACATGCATCTGGTCAAGATTCAGTTAGACAATTTATTAAAAAAAGAATCAGCTGATTAAGTTGTTTCGTACCAAATCTAATACGCTGTTGCTCTTAGAGATGTAATTTATCCAGATTTAATAAACAGTCAAAAAAAAATGTACTTGAGTTTAAAATCCATCCCATTTCCAACAAATAAACTGGGTCAAATCTTTTTATAAAACATAAAATAATCTTGTTTTATACATTGAGAAGCTGCCTGAGAGAAAATGTTCTGAAAGGGGAAAGAAGGATTTATTTTTGAGGTGCACATGAGTTCACTGTAAAGAGCAAACGCTTGTGTAAATTCAGCGCACCATTTGCCAAATGGTAAACAATTAAAGTCTTTAAGGCGGCGCGGTTTCTACCGGGGTCGTTCGGGGTTCGAGCTTTAATGTTGACATTTCAAGCTATGACATCTGACATTTATACTTTCATCTTTCTAACCATTGGTCTGTTATTTTCGTCACGGTGGTGACAAACAGTGAAATGATGAACAGAAAGGAGGCAAAACATTTGGTGGTTTTCTCACAATGAATGCTGGGATTGTTCCTCACGTTGTTCCACTGTAACGCTGTACGCTGGATGTGTGGTAACAAACCTTTGGCACACTTACTCAGACATAATACAATCAATGAAATCTTATTAGATGTTTTTTTTTTTTTTTAACTGTGTGTGTGTGTGTGTATACCCAGACTTGATGCTTCCAGATCAGTCACAGGTGATGTCTGTTTTTATTACTTTCTCAGTATGTGGGGAAAGCTCGTTTTATTTCCAATCTTTATTCAGCTTGTTGATTCTTTGTCCCGTCCTGTTATTAACTCGCTTGAGCGCCGGTCATCCTGACATATTGAGTCTTCAGAAAAACGAGATTTTGGCGATCCTCCACCAATATCTGTGGGGGAATTTACCGCTGTCCAGATCAGTAATGAAATCTGTGTCCTGTTTGTTATGCAGCCCCCGTCACTGTTCTGATCTGAAGTCAGAAGGAGCACCATGAACTCTGTGGCAGCCTCTAATTGTCCCAATATGTTTCGTACATATACCACAACAGCTCGCGCGGCATTTGATCTTTACATTCACATGGACAACAGATGTTATACATGCTCGTAAAGCCCCTAAATTTAAATCATCCATAATTTATTACATCCAGATTACATTGGGAAGTAAGCGCTCGTGTTTAGGGTAAATTTCAGGGGTGTGGTTTCGTTTGAGTAACTAAGTACATGTGTGCACTCGCAAAATTTGAACATTGATGCACTGAGGACAACAATGTTTTTTTCTTTTTTTACAATAACTCAAGAATTATGGGCCCATCATTTAAACAATGGAGCCATTCAAACCAATGTCACATGAATCAAACAGCTACAATCTAAAGAATCTGGCTTGTTCATCACTTCCTGAAACTCACTTTCAAGTTTTAATTATAGTTGGACCTGAACCGATTCAAACAGAATGAATATATTTATAAAAACTTTGACTGTTTTGTATATTATGTTTTATTTTGGCCTGCAGGATATTTGAATCAAGCACCACGTTTGAGGGGAAAAGAGATTCAAATCTGCTGCTTTCTGCACTTCAAATCAGATCCCAAACTGCAGGAGTAATCAGGAGGTTAAAAACAGCTGCTGGCTGCAAATAATATGACTGATTAATGCTTCCTGTTTGTGATGACTGCTGTGTGTCTTTTTAATATTTGGTATTGTTTTCTTTTAGGTCTCATGTGCGTAAATTAAGCTGTTTTGAACTTCTCTCTGTTTTTAGCCTGTTTAAATAAACTAAATTTAAAAGTTGTGACTGATTCTTTAAACATTAAAGACATGAACGGTGTTTGGATTTCCACCAGTTTGTGCAATGCAGCATCCATGCATCCAGTTTCAACATGAACTCTAGAAATCTTAAATAAATCTGAAAAAGATGAATTAATTTATTACATATTTCAGCGTTCAGCTTCATAAATGTGACTTTTTTAGTTTTATGATGTTTTTTTATGGAAAAATTAAAAAAAAAAATAACAATGTTGCAATGTATTAAAATAAATTAGACTTGTACGCTATGTAATTTATAATCTATAATGAACAGAGTCAAACAGATGTGTGTTAACTTTACACTTTTAGCTAGCACCAATCAAAATCGTAACATGACATTTTATTTTTACAGACTGATCTTTATCTGATCAAGTATATCAGTTTCTTTTATAGTGCAAACAGACAGGATTAAGTTTCAACTTATTCAAGTTGTTGCTGCTGGTATGTGGAAATCCCCACGGTTTCGGTAATGGGTTGTCATTTAGCCAAAAACAATCAGGAAGTTTTAGCTCCGTTTCTTTAATATGGAACATTTTTATCAGTAAACAACAGAGATTTTTTATTTTATCATTATTAGCTGCATTGTTTTATATATAAGGAACAATCCCGATAGAGCACTTTAACAGCTGAACTAAGTGCTGTACAGGAAATTAAGAAAGAAAACAAGAAAATATAACAATAAACAAATACTTAAAGAATTAAACTTGGAAGTAAAATACAGTAAAAGACAGGCTGTAAAATCAGGAATAATAAATAAAGTCATGAACTCTGTGAAAGTTGCATATTTTCATTATAAATAATTCAAGGTCTCTTTAGGGCAGCTTGTCAGTTAAATCACACTTATGAAAACGATCCAACATCATAGTTTCTCTTTAAGCCCAAAACAAACAATTCCTCTGTGGAATTCGTTGAATGAACGTACAATTAGTCATGTAACAAAACATTGAGTTTTAAATAGTTTTAATCTTAATAAATGGTCAGAAAGTTGGAAAATGTTGAATTTTTTTAAAAATACCTTGTTAATTTAAACGGTTTGTAATGAATAGCATTAAAAAAAGACAGAAACTAATCAGGAACTGTTGTTTGAGAGCAGATAACTTTGTACCCTCACATCCTTTGTCTTGTCTAATACTGTAAACAAGAATCTCGTCTCTAATTGACCCGATTGATTAAAGAAAAAAGGCGATGGGCAGACAGATACACACCCCCTCACTACTGCCACTAAAGGAGAAAACCCACAAAGCTAATTAAACAGAGCAGACTGGTTTATTTGCATGTTTTTATGAGCATTAATTAAGATATGCAAAATATCCAGATGAGCAGCGCTGCTTAAATATATCTGCACGTTTTGTCAGCGCAGAGTTAAGGACAGGAAAATAGATTGAGGCCACGTCCTCCGCCGTCGCATTAATCTGAGGCTTCCTGCGTACGAGCAGCGGGGAGTGAGGCGCGCGCAGGAATTTGTCTCTGACTTTGACACTTCGATATGAATATATTTCATGTTGTGAAACAGAACAGAGACAGCTGAAGCTCACGTATGATGCAAACAGACTGCAAGACCTACAACGCTCGGTATGACACAGACAAACGGGAGAGGACACTCGTACAGCTGTGAGGGTGTGTGACTTACTTATATTACATTTGTTCTCTTTGATTCATGCGACACGAAAAATTTGGACGGAGACGTGCGAATTGGTTGGGTTTTGGACCAAATTCTAAAATGTTTCAAAATCAACCAAACTATTACAAATATTTGAGTAATGAGATTAAACACAGTTAAAAAAAAGTAGTTGTTTGATTCCCATTGCAACACTTTATAGAAATATTTGATTTATCTATATAAATAAGTTTTTATTGTTACATAATGACGTCTGTTTTATTCTTTTTAGAGTATTTCTGATTTTAAATCAGATTTTCAGCACTAAATGTGACTGTAAAAAGGTATTGACCCACAGACGGTTCACTAATTAATGGCTTTGTTGCTCATTTTTAAAAATATATTTATGATAACAAATAGTGACGTTTAATTAAGTTTTGCTGTTTTCTAAATTCTGACTGTAAAATATGCAGTTTACTGCAAAAGGATGCTGGTTTCATGTTTTTTGTTGCTGTTCGTCTATGAGGTGGGGTTGCAACCTGGACAAGTCTCCAGGCCATCAGATTGCCACATGGACACACACACACACACACACACACACACCAAGAGCCAATGTAAAGATATCAGTTAACCTAATGTGTATGTTTTCTGACTGTGGGAGGAAACTAGAGTCCCAAGAGAAAACCCACGCATGCACGAGGAGAACACACTTGCAGAAAGGTCCCAGCAGGGACTCGAACTCAGGACCTTCTTGCTGCAAGGCAATGGTTGTTACCAGCTGCACCACCATTCATTCTATAAACCCAAATCTTTCTAGCGTTTACTAAAAACTGAGCTGAAGTTACTTTTCTTTTGAAATCAGCAGCAGTGTACAGATCCCCTCTGAGCCTGTGAGGATGGCGGTGAGAGCACCGTACGAACAAACTGACACATTCAGAGCAGAGCCGCTTGTTATCAGTCTGCTGATGGATGGATGGAGGATGAGGTCAGTCCTGAGGGGGATCCAGACTCTCTGGAAAAGACCTGTTGCTCCGCCGCTCTGTGTGTCTCCCCCTGCTGTGCTGCAGTCCTCTGATGATCTCATCTGCTCATGCACGGAGCCTTGGTAACCCACACATAAACACCACATGGACTCATCGCATCCTGAGGAAAACACTGCTGGTGATTCCCTCTGCAAGGAGCTTCACTTTGTTTAGATGTTAATCACCGACCTGAACGAGTGAGGCTGTGAAAACCAACTCCTTCTGCTCTTTACTTGACTTGGTGCAAAACAGAGTGAGTTGAAGGTTTAAACGTTCCCTTTTAACTGCTGGTAGACCGTTTGGATTGAAATGAGATTAAAATGAGCTGATTTAAATCATGAGAAGAATGTGATATTTGATGATTTGGGAAGGATTTCCTGATAAATGAAAAGGGAATTAAATCATGTTTGGATCTCTTTAAACAAATTTGCTGCTGAAATCCGTTTCGACATGCAGAGTCCAGGCTGCGGAGCTTGTTAAAGTATGACAATCATTTCCATTTTCATTCGGAGGCTAAAACGAAAAGCCAAACAGGGGGCTCACTAAGTAGTTTGACTCAAATGGATGTCACATTTTTATGCTTCAATTTTGTCACATTAAATTGAGTTGAGGTGCAGTTACATTTTTTTCCAAAGAGGTTCAATAGCAACAGTCCCATTAAATTATTGTTATGATGCCAGTCTTTACTCAGTATCAGAGCTCAGGGTTGGAGGTCACAAAGGTCACTTCATTGTTGAACTATACTGTATCCATCCATTCATCCATCCATCCATCCATCCATCCATCCATCCATCCATCCATCCATCCATCCATCCATCCATCCATCCATCCATCCATCCATCCATCCATCCACACATCCATCCACCCATCCATCCATCCACACATCCATCCATCCATCCACACATCCATCCATCCATCCATCCATCCATCCATCCGTCCATCCATCCGTCCACACATCCATCCACACATCCATCCATCCATCCACCCATCCACCCATCCATCCATCCATCCATCCATCCATCCATCCATCCATCCATCCATCCATCCATCCATCCACGAATACCAATACTTCTACCACAATACAATGAATTGGGGTTTTATTTTATTCTCTGCATGTTACAACAAATGATGGTGAACCAGATACAAAAATAAAATATTAATAAAAATGACCACAAAACTAAAATTTCAAGGGAAAAATAAACATTTTCTGTGAAATTATTGCAGAGTTTTTACATTTTAAGTATCGGTTCATGGTATTGGTTAACTAACCGATACCGATGCGAGTACATAAGAATGGTATCAAATAGACCTTCAGATATTCCCAAAAATTGAACAAATAGAAGAAAAACTAAACAAGGATCAACATCAGAACTGGCAACCCAACAGAAAGATCAGGGAGAGGATGAGTGGCTGAGAGCGGACGTTTTTTTTTCCACATGAACTGTGGGACTCTGATTTGACGACATACTGTACCTTTAAAACCTCGTTCAGAAAAGGAAAAAAAAACCCAAACATTTCCCTAAAAGATTTCAGTTTAGATTTTAGATGATAAATGTGAGCAGATCGAATCATCCCCAGTCTCATGTTTCATATTGGTGTCAAATTAAAACGTGTAAGCTGTGTCATCTTTTATTTATCTTCTCCAGAAGCACATAGAAGTTGCTGTGTATCTTTTTCTACATCAAAACAGACATTAGAATGTCAGGTATGAGATCATATCTTCTCAACAGGTGCAACAGATGCTTTTAACTTTCTTTAAAAGCACTCTAACTCTCCGATTGTTTGGATTTTAAGTGGGAGTAATGAGTTGTTACAGCACCGATTCACGCTGCACATAAACTGAATGCAGCTGTAAAGGTTGACTGCTCTTTATCGCTCACGTTTTCCTGAAACAACGGGTTCATGTTCAGAAAGTCAGTGTAACCCTGCGCACTACAGTAATGCAAAGCGTAAAAACAAAAGGTGCTACGGACTCTAACACTCCCACACAGCTGTGCACAATTAAATAAAGATTCACAATCACACAGCCGCGAGCAGCAACGTCAGGATCATGTGTACAAACAAACAAACAAACAAACACATTCTTCAATGATTAATCAGATCTCAACCAGTCAGACTGAAATGACAATGATCAGCTTTGATGAGATGCACACAAACAACACATGAGGTCTCCGTGTTCCACACACTCAATTTCCAGGTGTTCAAAATAACTTTGATGAAATCTCATTTTTCATCCTCCCGCTGACTGTCGTTCTCTCCTCTCATTGGCTGTGCGTCTCTCCCTCCCCCTTTTTCACCATTTTTACATACATGGGGATTTGAAAGTGATTGACCACTAATGACAAATGAAAAAGTGGTTCATTTCCTGCTGGTGTGGAATAGCTTCTTGAAAGAAAAGGAATACAGCAATCGCACACAAGCTGGCAGGGCTGATTGGCGCTGCGGTCCTGAATCTGTGCTCGAACAGGTTCTGCTCCCGCCATTATTTGTGTTATTTTCGGCTTAAAGGGAACCACTGGCTGCCAATTTGTGTGCTAGGAAATTTTGCATAAAGATAAAACTTTTTGAAACCCCCACATGGCACCGCAGGTTGTCCTCTTTACTTGGTTGGTTAGTGTGTTGCTATGAAGAAAAAAAGACAAGTTTCACTTTTTTTGTGGATTCCTGCCGTGTCAACAGAAGAGCTTCGTCGAAGTAAATTAAAGCTCCAGTTTTGAGTGTGCAGCTGTTTTGTGGGTGTAGAGTTACTTCCGGGGCACGTTGTAGCAGTTGGATGCAACATTGTTTGTTGTTTGTTTGATCTAACCCAAGTGGTTCAACCTGCAACAGTTTTAGCTGGAATAGCTGGAAACCCGAGTTTGTAGCACTTCCTGCCAACTAAAAACTGTTAAATGTGATCTGTTTCAACATTTGATACGCCTTCAGTTTTTTTTTTTTTTATTTGTGTTTCACATTTTTCTCCTCCCTCAGATCCCAGAGGAGATTACCCAGAGTGCCGCTGGCCTGAGCGACGTCCAGCGGGAAGAAGGCAGACGGAGGGAGGGAACGGGAGGAAAGAGCGAACAGCATTCGGCGGAGAAGGTGAAAGCTCAGGAAGAGCCCTTCCCCTTTTATAGAAGCCCCTCCCCTTAGAGGAAGTGCAGTGAGTACCAACACTTTGGCTGTTTGAATTTTCTAATAATTAGCTTTTTATTCTTATGTTCCATGTTATTTTACACACGAATAAATATTCTCAAAAATCTACACACTGACACTAAACCTGCAAGCTCTATAAAAATGGGTTTATTAACATTGAAATTCAGAGTAATAAAAAAAAAACACTGAAATTCCAAGTAATTAATAAAAAAAACACAAATCTTTTAGAGTTTTAATTGTGATTGTAACGTTTTGTCAAGTTTCGTCTTCCCTGCCAAAAATTTATCATTGTTGCTAAAGAACACGCAATTATAACAGGCAACAAACCAATAGGCTCTTCCAGAGAAATGTATCGCTGCCCTTATCAAACCAGTTCAACAACCTTTGTACATATAAATAAAAAGTTGGATGGGTGAATCAGATATGGCAAAAATGACAGTGTCAGGTGAATCATGTTACCTAAATGAGCCAGAAACAGGATGGGGTGGTTTTTTTATAACCTCAACAGTAACTGATGGAAAGTTTCAGGTTACATTAAAAATAAGTTGTTAATACATCAGACATAAAAATGGCAAAAACATTTTTTCCCCAGTTCCAAAGTCAGCAGATTATTCTCTGAGGTAAAATGTTTGTTTTGCTTTTGCTAGAAACGCTAAATGATCAGTGGCAAAGCAGTTTGTTTATCTCATCCACGGAACAGAAATCTGTTAAGAAGCATCTTTTAACTGTAATTTGTTAGATTTCTGTATTTCTTGCTGTGTGCACTTCCTGGTAGCAGCTTTAACGTTCCATCCTTCATCAAAATTCAATCAGAACATTTATTTCTTTTTATTTTGTAGCTGCAGGTTGATCCGAGTCTTTAGACGTCAGAACCTTCACTCACCCTGCTTTAACCACAGTAAGAAAAGAGGCTGTTACTTGGTGCTTTGAGGGCTGACACTTTTCACAGGATGCTGAACTTTGGCTGAAAAAGGAGTAAATGACATTTTGGCATTCGCCATTTGCCAGCAGGACTGTATTTGTTTAATGGCAACCTCTCGGGAAGGAGCATGAAGTGATGTGACTCGCGTGTCTCAAGCTAAAAGCGATCAAGTAAAAAACATTATTCAGCTGTTATTGTTGCCACGTTGAGGAACTTTTTTTTTCGACAGCTGAGCCGATTGGAAGGTTTCGCTTCATCTCTTTCCTTTTTTTATCGGTTAAAAACTTGTTACTTTATCTGTTTAAACAAGTCAAGATTAATTCTAATCTGCCATATAATAATTGGGGTAAAAAAAAAAACTGCTTTTGAAGGAAGCCTCCGGGGAGACGACTGCATCCTTGTAGTGTGGGATGGATTCTCTAACTGACAAATATGTTGTGCTTGTAATTAAGAGTCTCTCAATTCCTCAAACGCACGTAAACAGATACACAGTAAGAGTGACAGACCCGACTTGGGCGACACACCTGCACCATTTCAGTCCAACTTCTCTCTTTTTTAAAAACAGAAACAAGAGATTATAGAAAGATCTTTAATATTCCTGTAATGTTCTGATCCAGGGCTCGGAACATCAGGAGAAGATTCAGATTGAAGTGGTGCTGTGTGGGTTTTCTAACCTATGACTCCTGGTCAACATGTTTCAAGTTTTTTTTAAATTTATTTTTCATAAAACTTGTACATTTTGAAATGCTGTTGATCTTGATTTTTATTGAATATATATCTATATTTCATAGCTAATGTTCCAGCTTCTTTCAAGAAAAATATTTCTGCAAAGAAGAAAGATAAAATCGGTTTTTAAGATCACCTTGACCTAATTAAATGGCTTTTTTACCTTGAACTACCTTGACAGTTTTTTTTTTTTTTAATAGGAAGTTATTATCAAATAAAATTTGATTTCCTGCTCCGGCAGCTGAACTTGTTTGTGGTTAGCTCAAACCAGCGAATGTGGAGAAGCTGACAATAAAACATCAAACACTTTCTGCAACATTAAATCTTCCTGGACTTCAGATGTATTCCTTGTATCAGTTTGTTCTGTACAGTCGGACCTCTTGTTTTGTTCTAAGTTTTTGAAGAGCTGAATCTTTTCCTGGCGTGTCTTTATTTTTCCTGGATCAGACATTTTGCTTTGGGACACTCAGTTCCTGAAAAACTGCCAGTCCTTTAAAATTAAAACCATTTCTTTTTACTTAAATGTCTTTACACTGGAATTCTTTGTTTAGACATGTTAAAAACCTTTAATCCTGTTGTGGAAGTGGACACCTGGAACCGGTTTTTGATGCCTTCACTGAGATCCTACAATCTGAACATGATGGGACTTTGGACCTTTAGAATAACAGAAAGGTTTTTAGAAGAAAAAATCTTATTTTTCAATCCCAGAAATGCCTGCAGAGCCTCACTCTGCAGCATTGAGTCAGAAGAAGGTTCTGATCAGATGCCTCTGAGGGGAAAAAAAAAAAGATCCCAAAAGAACAAAAAAACAAAAACACACTCAGATTCAGATCCTCAGTGGACGTCAGGGTGGAGGAGAAGATAAAAGTGAGCAGTGGGAGAGAAGATTAACTGTTAACATCAAATTCCCTTAAATATACAGAACATTCTCATTCAGTTCAGCTTCATAATGAGACCATCCACAGAATTTTTACATTCACAGAAGGTCGTATTTTACCTTAAAGAACTGAAGGTTTTACTGGAGAACCTCCCAGTTCAGGCTGCTTCCTCCTCTCTGGTGTTTGAAATCAAACACCAGAGTAACTTCCAGTCTGTTTGTCAGGAAGAGGAAACTTCAGCGTGAAATCAGATCCACATTTTGGGCTCTTTCTGTCCCTTCTATGTCCTTTAGTCCTTCAGAAAGTAGAAAGGGTGGAGCAATAATGTCGACCTTGGCAGAATTTAAAGCCTTAAGAGGCCTTTAGTTGTCCGGAGTCCGCTCGGATTTTTACTCTTCTTTCATTTGTCGGATCTCAAATTCCCTTCGAGCTCTTTCTGATCATGTACAACTTTAATATGCGGGTTTGATTTTGGGGATTTTAAAGAAAGAACATGGAAATCTTGCCCCAAAGGTAGTCAGTAATGTGGAGACCACAAAAGAAAAAGTGAAAAGGTGAAGAGAACAAATGGTGGGTGAATAATGATAAGGGTTAGAGAATAACACACGGATGGCCCGGAGATTTTTCGCTTGAGCACCTTTTGTCACAAAAAGTGTCTCATGGAAAAAGTCAGAGGGTCACTTTGAAAGATGTGACATTTAATTTCCAAAATTCAGAAGTGAGTTCCGCTTTTCGGCAGACTTCTGGTGTTAAACTGTGAAGAGGAACTGGTTTTGGAGAGGAGATAAAATGTATCGAATGATCCAGCAGCACAGACGACTAAATGAAAATATAAAAGAAGAGATCTGATACTCAAGGAAAAGAAAGAAAAAAAAAACAGACTGATGGAAACACGAGAACCTGAGACGAGTTTTTCAGTCAGGTAGAAGCGGATTTCTGTGTGTACGAGCGTAGACTTCTCCACAGCTGGAACAGCACGCTCAGTTCAGCAGGTTCACGCTGTAACCGTTTCAACATGGCAGCGTCCACAGCCTCCAGTGCCCCCACGGCACTCGGCTGAACTTTGTAGTCCACACTGGATCGCTGCAGCGCTACATGGTTGTGTAATTTGCTCGAGCTCACTTTTTAGAAGTTTTTTAACAAAGTTGGTTCCAAAAAGAGGCAGTTTGGTGTTTTTTGTAAAAGTTTGGACACCACATCTGGAGCCGGGTGTGGGGGGGGCTGTATGTTTTATGCATCAAATGATCATAGACAGAAAATATTGATATTTTCCAAAACACTATATGTTGTTTAGCAGCACAGGAAGTAGCTTGATATGATAAAGTGAGTTAAAAAAGATCTAGATCTGCATGTTCTTCAGATGATTTACTAATTAAATGTAAAAAATCATGACAAATAACATTTTTTTATTCTTTTTTAATATCACCTCCGTCTTATTAGATTGTATCTGTTTCCCTTCCGTTTGGTTTTTGTCCCTTCAGAACTCCAGCAACGTTTCCAGTCATCAAATAATCTTCTCGCACATCGTGAACTCATTTGCATAAATATCCCAGCTTGCTTTGCAATTTGATTATTTTAAAGTTTTTCTTTTGTGTCCCTTAAAAAAAAAAAAAAAAGTTTTACATGGATGTCAGTATTTTTTTCTCTTTCTGTATAAAATTTCAATAATTTAAAACATGTCAGAGAGGTTTGTATTTTACTGTCATTAGAGATATTCTAAAACAAAATGATATCAAGGGCAACATGTGGGTACATTTTAAATTTGTTAGAGAAATAAATTTGGATAAACATTAGGCATTAAAAGGGTCTGTTTTTAACACTAATGTGGCCCTTCCAGTCCATCAAATCCACCATGACGTTATTAAACATCATCAGACCAACATTTGTCTTATTTAGAAGGAATGTCAGTCAAAAAAGTTCAATATTTTTACACTTATGATTATTTATATCCCTATTTCTCACTTTATAATAATAATAATATAATATTCACATAATACCAGCAGGAGTAGCTTTTAATACTCATTTCAAACTTAAAGCAACATCTTGTTTTAATTAATTTTAAATTTTCCAAGAGTTTTTGATGCAACTCTACTGGTTTAACTTGGAAGATGTGATAAGTTTTAACATATTGTTTTTAATTAACTCTCTTTTCACCTCCGGTTTTGCTCAGTCAGTGATTTAGAGAAACCTGTTGGAGTGTGAGTAATTTGGATCTTAAATAAATACACGGAAGAATTGATTAAACAAAGTGTGAGGATTCACGAGAATGCTACAGCTGTGTGAGTCGCTAAGTGCTGACTCGTGTAACAACTCTGTAATCAACTTAACTGTTGTGTTTTTTTCTTCTTTTAAGATGAAAGAACATTAAATATAAAGAGCCTGAAACATTTCTGGGAATTTGATTGCATCACTTTGTCACCCTCAAAGAGAAATCGGTGCAAACGACCACAAAGTCGGACAAGAAACCTCGCCACAGCGTTCAGAGCATATGGAAAGTGGCATGAACACAAAGTACAGTGGAGACTGGTGGGAATGTTTTACTGGTATTTGCTTTTGACGGCGCAGCTGAAAGCTCAGCACTGCCATCCCCACAAACAAGCTGCTAACATGACTCAAAACCCCAAGATGATGAAATACAGGGATTGCCCATCAATTATCATGTCAGATTCAAAGCCACTGAGGTCACTTGTTTTCAACACACAGCCGAGCGCAAACGGATGGCGGAAGCGGATTGGAGCTGAACTCAGAAACATGTGACGTCCCACGGATGCTGAGAAAGCATCAGCATGTTCTGAAACGTTTCCGTCCAGATTAAACATGAGTGTCTCAGCCTCCAATCAGCTTTCAGCATTTCTGGATCTAAATTCTCTTGTTGCTCATCAGTTATAAACTATAGTTGGCAGTTCCAGGCTTTACCAGTACAGAAATCCTGACTGATTTTGCCACTGTTTGGCTGCCATCCAGTCTGATTTTTAAACATGTTTCTGGGCTGCAGCCAGCCAGAAGGCCAATACCGGCCATGTTGGGTTCTCGTGAAGTTTTGCTTTCATGGCCGGTCTGCTTTGTTGAATTTGCTCTGTGATGGAGCACCATGCTTATATTGTAAGGGTGATGGATGGAGTTTGCACATGGGTCATCCCAACTAAAAATATTTGCATGTAAGGTGGTGCGAAGGGCCTCGCCTGAAAGAATGCGCCGGTTTCTGGGGTTGCAGAAGCCGCTCTGCATCTGATAACTCAGAGTTCTCCCTCTTCTTATTTGCATTGCGACTTTGCTTTGTTGTTTTCATGCTGAATGAGTTTCATGACCCTCAGGCTTTTGAAGCCTGATTAAAAATCTTCTGTATCATTGGGAAAAATGAAAGAGCTTCATAACCACCGAGACATATCGCGTATATAATGTGTGACTGCGCGATTATTGCTTTTAATCCCCATTGTCGGCAAAATGAGATCATTATTCTTAATTATGCAGTGGATCAAAATACTTAACGGCACACCACATAGTCGTTTCAGTCGCAGGAGATCGAAACGTCTGAATAGTCTGATACATCTTTTTTTCATTAATTGCCGAAAACAAAGGCTGCACAATTAACGTGATGCCCTAATGCTGTGTCACTGTCTGATCATGATGTTGTTGGTGGAATCGCCATCTGTTGCCTCCAAATGTTGCAGTCTTGTTTGAAAATGCGAGCGGCAGCTTCGCTTTAGGAAGGAGACAGAGGAAGGAGAGTGAGTTGCAGGTATTGTGCTGATGGGATCTCCACAACCGCTGCTGGAGGTATCTGCTACGTGGGAGAGAATGAGTCACCCTAAAACAGATGCACACACCTGTGGAGGTGTGAGTGGGCAGCCTGCGTGGCCGGACGGACCGCTGCTCGCCTTTTTCTCTGAGTTGTTGTATGAAGCTGTAACCTCGCTGCTGCTGCTGAACATGACCGTCACAGCTCTGTTCTTCTTCTTTGTTTTTGTGTGTTTCCCTGCAGAACACCTGCGCAGGAGCTTTTGTGGTTACTGGTTTGCAGCAGGAGATGTTTTACTTGTTGATGATTCACGTGTTTTGCTTGGTGCTTGTGTGAGAGTTTATCTCTTTCACTGAGGTCTTTGCTCTTAAGGTTTTTGTTTGTTTTTTTTGTTTTTTTTTTTGGGTTGTGTTGTGTGTTTTTTTTTTTTTTTTTTCTCTTGTCTTCTGTGAAACACTTTGTGGTTGTGGGTGTTCTGAGCTGTGAATTTGTCATTCAGACTCTGCAAATGTAAAACCCCTTCTGTTCTCGTTTGCACTTGATTGTCTGCAGTCGAAAATTTACATCATAAAATCAGCAAATAAAAACGATACTTTTATTTAAAAACTAAACAAATAATTAAACTAAAATAATTGTGACAGGAACTTTAATAAATTAAAAGTGCATTATTTAGGGAAATGTTTAGGTTCCTATCTCAAATCTGAAGTGCTGTGCAAAAGTTTTGAGTCATCCTTTATGTCTATTGAATGATTCTTTATTGAAGTGGCCTTAACAGCATCTTTTTAGAGATCTTTTAAAGCTTATTTTTAGGATATTGGTTGCTTTTTCACCTGTTTGTAGTCTAGTTACTATTTGGACTCGTAAAGCCACTTAAATTTGAAGTGAAAGTATTTAGGTCTAAATGGTTTTTGATCTTGTTTAAGTGATAAACCAGAATCATGTCCTCAAATAAAAGAAAACTGGACCAATTTTGAAATAAAAATTTCAGAATTTTATTTTTTTATCTGCAGTCTGTCACAAAGACAGAATATTATTTGTTGAATTTATGAAAAATAACCAAGTTTGACAAAAATTCAGTCAATTTTATCACTAACGAATTGAGTTATTAACTGAACATTCTGTAGATGATCCACGAAGCACCTCTCAGGTCTCAAGCCTTTGCTGGACTTCATATTCCCTAAAAACATGGTTTTCGGATACTGTTTATCTGCTCTAGGGGAATTTTTTCTAGGTCTGACACTTCTTTTGTCTTCAACTTGTCAACTTTCCTTATTTTTTAAGCAGACAATAAGCTGTCATGGTCAGAAACAAGGACTGAAATTTCCATGTGACATTTTTCCGAAATAATGAGCACGAAGTTTATTTATCAGACTTTTCCTTCAACAAATTAACGCACAACGAGTTTTTCAGACGAGCACACGCTGTAAAACGGCAATTTAAAGAGTTCTCATTTAAATTTAGACATTTGCAAATCAAACTTTGTCACTTTGTTAATTTGCAGAAATCATAACCACATCAGAGTTAAAGATGAGCTTACGATTAATCTTGTTTTTTTCCTCTGCTGATCTGTTTCCTCGCAGTATTTCAGCCTGAGTTGGTCTTTTAACGTCTTGGAGAACTTACCATCTGTGTATTTAGGCTGCATTGGTGTCCTCAGTTTTTTTCTTGTGATCTTAGACAGACTCCATGATGTTGAGATCAGGGCTCTGTGGGGGTCAGACCATCTGTTGCTAGACTCTTTGTAGTCCTTGAAGATATAGTTCTTTGATTCTTGATAGATGTTTTGCTTTTTTGTCGTGCCCCAGAATACATTTGACACCAAAAGGACACTTTTAAAAACTACTGCTCTATATAGAGTGAAGTTTTTTCTAATTTTATTCTCAGATAGAGAGATGTGTAAAACTACAGGGATGATCTGCAGGTTCGCCTCTCGGTTATCGGTGTTGTTTAAGTCTCTGGAGGTGTGGGTGTTTGGCTCAAAGCCACACGGGGAAATTCGTAGTAAAAGATAATAAGGTCAGGGTTTAAGCAGCAGGAGGATGTACTTTCCACCCTGACTGCCAAGCTGCTGAAGCTACACGTCAAGCAGCAGCTCCAGAACTCTGGAGTTTATTCAGCACCACATAATTTAGGCCATGATGAAGTCAAGTGTTTTTCAAAGTAATGAGTAAAGTCTGGAAAGGTAGATCTGCTTCACAGTTTCTGCCAAATCATCCATCCACACACACACACTTACACTCACAAACCCATTTGTTTAATTTTGTTAAGTGCCACTGAAGAAGTATTCCGTAAAAACGAAGATGAAAACAAATCTCCAGATAGATTTTCTTCCTTTTTTTAGTAGTGCATGTGTCAGAAAAGTGCACGTTTACAGTATTTTGAAAAGCCCATGTGAGAGCAGAAATTGAGATTTTTCAGTGGAAACTAATCCAATTACAGCCAAAGAAGAATGTGGTTGCTGCATTACAGAATAAAGAAAGGAAACAGGAGAAGGACTCAAATGAGCCACATTTACTGATTATCAACAAAGCGGTCCGTTATTAGATGGATTTTTCAGAAACTGGCAGTATCTCTAAATGAAATTCCTTTTGTAATTGTTGAATAATTGGCAAATCTTTTCAGGAGCAAGCAAAAGGACCCAAGTTTGATTTAAAAAATTGGAAGATCCAATGAATAAGAAAGAAAAAGAGATTTTTTTTGTGTGTGTGTGGTTTTCAAAAGGTTGAAGAGAGTCTGAAAAAATGATTTATGGTTGACCAGATAAAACTCAACACTGCAATTTTAAAAACACAGAAGTGAAAATATAACAAGTCTTTCAACAACTAAAGTTTGAGAGAGAATAAACAAGCCAGAAGCCTTGAGTAAAGGAAGGGAAGAAGTTTGGAGCTCGGCTTATTGAGTTTTAAAATTTGCTGACATCTTCTCGTCCTGTGATGGAGTGAGTTTTATAAAAGTGCATTCATACATCGATTAAATATTCAGGTATCTGCTCATTTTGTTAGGAATTAGTTGCATTTGAAGATTGACTCTTTCCACGGGTGTTAAACTCCAGTCCTGGAGGACCACAATCCTGCAGGTTTTACATGTTCCTCTGCTTCAACACACCTGGTTTGGATGAGCAGGTCATTAACAGACCTCTGCAGAACGTCCTGACATGATGAGAAAGTAATTAAATCATGTTAATGAAGTGTGTTAGAGCTAAAAACTACCTTAAACATGAGGATAGTTCACATGGTAACTGACCATGTTTGATTACTCGCTCTAGAGATGCAACGATACCACTTTTTTTTTTTTTTAACCGATACAATACCGATACTTGGATTGGAGTACTTGTCGATACAGAGTAAAAAATGCAATGAATTGGAAGTCAGGTTTTATTTTCTTCTCTTCTTGTTGCAACAAATGATGTTCAGCTAGATAAAAAAAATAAATATTAATAAAAATGACCACAAAACTACAATTTTCTGTGAATTATTGCAGAGTTTCCACATTTTAAGAATCAGTTTGTGGTATTGGTTGACTAACCGATACGGATGTGAGTACATTAGAATGGTATCAGCCCAGATACTTGATACCAGTATCGGTATCGGTGCATCCCTAACTCACTCTTTAAAATGGAACACTCATGTACACTGGCAATGGGATAAAGTCATGTGACTTTCTCCAGCCAATCAGCTGCGTTCAGACGGGATGTTATGGACTCTGACCCATCATATAATTTTTTGTTCAGCCTGGTCCCAAACTGTGGAACTTTATTGACCTTATCCCTCTGTCTGTCCGTCCGTCCAGCCGGTGTCTATCTCCAGGTCATCAGGTTCACCAGTCCATCATAAGTCCACACAAACAGACAAACACCCCTTCACACTTGCACCTGAAACCTTTTTGGAATTGGTACTTCAGAAATGGTCCTGGGTCTTTGTAGCACCTGCTGCTTTTCATAAAGGTTAATTCTAAGAGCTCATGGCTTTTTTTTTTCATTTTCACCTGTGGGGGTAAAGAAAAACTTGTATTTTTCAGATTTGGCAAATAAGAACTACAGAAGTGTGAAGCCAAATGATCAACCCTGAGCCTGGCGGGTGGCGTGTACAAGATTGCAGCGAACTTTCCGTCTGATTTAGATTTTGCTGATTATTAAAAGACATAATGAAAATAAGTCAGTGATGCTGATGCTACTGAACCTGTTGCGAATAATTTCCAAGAACATCTGAAAAAGAAGTAAAAGAATAAGTCATTTATTGTTGTTTTTATAGAAAAAGATGCTGGGACTGGTTAGAGGAATGTTCCTAGTTAGTGTTGTTAAGAACAAAATAAGAACTAAATGTTAACTCCCTTAACTCTTAGTGGCTGCTGGACTGTAAAACTGAGATGTTCAGACAGATTTTAGTGTTAAAGGAGACGGAGGAAGGTGGGAGTGCATCTGAAGTCATTTACCCTAAAGAAAAATGAGGTTATGAGCTTTTACTTTGCTGATGTTTTAACAAAAAGCAGAACTGTTTGTGGTGTGATCACATGTCCAAGCAGGATCTGCATCTATATTCTATGTATGAAAAAGTGTAAAATCGTGTTAAAATCTCAGTGGAACGACTGGATTATAATTAAAACAAGCTTTTAATGTTCTTGGGTGATTTTTATAAGATGGTAGCGAGTGTTTTTCTTTATTTGTGTTTTATTCTAAGGTGGTCCTGAATTAAAACAGCAATTCTTCAGCGATATCAAACTGTACTTCCAGTTCAGGCCAATTGGAGATGGACCGCTGGGAAATTTCTAAAAATTGCTATTCCAAATTTGCAAGGTGGAGCGCTGCCACTGTTAGACAGTTTAGGGAGAGCTGCGGTGCGTAAACTGTTTTAGTTCGTCCCATGCTGTGATGCAATCTGTTACGAGCATCAGTCAAATCACCCTCTCTGTTAGAGGATAAGAAAACACAGGCATCAGCCAAGTCACTAAACTCTGTAAATATTATGAAGGATTCCCCAACCTGCATTTATACTGCAGCTTTTTCTGAGTCAGCCTGAGGCAGAAAAGCAGCATTTACAGAGTGCTTACAAGTATTTTTATATATTCTGAAATCCTATAGGTTCAGAGGCAATAAAAAGACATTAACATCATGCTGTTATGGTATTTTTTCACATTACTGATAAATCTATAAAGTTCCTGCAGTAAAGAACACAGATGAGCTTTTATTTTATAAATAGTCGATTTCTTTTTTTTTTTATTTCAGTAAAACCTTGAGGAGAAATTGGATCTCTAGTTTCAGAATATACAATGATGAGAATTCTACTGTATTAAAACAGTTAAAGAAACTCTGACTGGCTTGTGTGTGAAAATCATCACTTCTTCCGAATCTTTTGGATGCAGTTATTCATCTGGAAGTTAATGGAGGGACATTTCCTGTTTGACAGTTTGCTCTTTTTTTTGGGGGGGGGTCTCTGTTTCATCTTTGCAGCCAGTTGTCAGAAACTGATATCTTTTATTGGAGGAAAAAGGCAGTAGGAAATTATTCTAAAGTATCTAAAAGGATTGAAAAGAACAACAGGTGACATTTTTTTCCCATTTAATAAGAATCTGTAAACTTGAGTATAGAGCTGTAAATAATCAGAAGTTTTTTCTGATTTAGATTAACTAGCATGTAAACAGATGTGAGTATTGGTTTGAATGTTGTGCTATGTTCATATTTAAGGTGCTTTGAAGGTTTAAACCTCATCAAAGTTTAAAATACTCAGACGGCTCTTTAATTTTAACAGACACTTACTGTCAGATTACAATATAATTAGATAAATCTGAAGAGATTCATTGTTTATGTTAATCTATTGATCGTATGGGACAGCTAAACTCCTTGTATTAGTCACAATATGGTTGTTTATTTAATTCTTTTAATCAGTTTATGATCGGGTTGCTTGTTTTCTGTCTTTGCGCTCGTTCTGCATTAACTGCTCAGAACAAATTCTGTTTTGTCACACGGTTTTTTTGGCATAAAGTTTGGGAAAAACAATAAATTTGACTTGAACTCTGAAATCTTTTGTTTCCTTCACCATGTTGCACTTTCAAAACATTTGAAATGTGGTATTTTTTTGCAGGATCTGGGCCCAGTTAACGGCCTTCTGACATGCATAAATTCTCCCAGTGCCGTAAAAAAGTAAGGTCACGCTTAAACTTGCTTTTGAATTCTCAGAGGTCTCGCTAAAGGACTGAGAATGAGAGTTTGGAGTGGGTAAGAGTTAAATGTGATGAAGAGATGGGAGAAATGTGATAGGCGGAGCTTGATGGAAGAGCTCCAAGCGAGCTCCAATCCTTTGTTCTGCAGGATTCCAAAACATTTCCCTAATGATAGAGGATGTGTGAAAGAGTGGAGAGAGAAACAGAAATGGTAGTGTAGTCAATAAATTTAGTCTTTTATCAGCACGGCGCTGCATTTGTGGATGTATCTGTCACCAGTTTGTCTGTTATTGTTGAGTCAGGTCGTTTTTTCCACTTTAGCATCCTTCTCAAAGTAGATTTATGTATCTAGTTATTTTCTGTTGAAAAGTGAGATGCAGACTGAGTCTTCTGTACAACAACTTGCTCATTCCCTGGTTTTTATCCTGAATTTCGATCTCCTCAGGAGTCCAAACAGTAGCACAGGCCAGACCTGGACCATGTATTTGTGTGTATGCCTGAAGGCAAAATCCTACCTGAATATGGTTACACAACTACAGGCAGCAGACCTCATATGTTTGTTTTTGAACAGTTTAACACATAAAGTATTCCTTCTGTGGAGAATCTGAGGAACATGTTTGATGTGTAGAGCTGGGTTGCTCAACTAAAGTGCATGTTTGGTGCTAATCAACAGTCGGATGACCCAACCGTGGCAGGCGGTAAAGGTATGGTAAAGGTTTTCTATAAATGACGTATTTGATTCACTACATGAGCATTCCTTTGCTTAGAGGGTGTCTCAGATATTTACTGGTTTACATGTCTGAACTCAGGCCTGTATTGGATAATATGAGTTGTTAAAGAATACTTCTGCATATTTCAGACACACTCTGAAAAGCTTTTTGTGTTATAACCATCACCTTGTTCAGCTCCACCAAACAGTTTCACACCAAGCTATAAAATTCTGTCACCAAAATTTATGGTTGTTTGCCAGTATCATTATACATATTATAGATGTGATTATACAGTAGGTAGACTGATTGATAGGTTGTCCAACAATTTAGGAATATTTGTGAAATAGTATTGACCAAATCTGAGCAGACTAGGCTGATTTTAAAAAACAGGCCCATTTTTTGGGCAGCACATTGTTGTTATGCTTGACACTCCTCCCTTTTGCCTTGATGGAGGTGCTAAATAAAAAAAAGTGGTATGACTTGACATATTTTTTTTTTCTTTATGAGCCTAATATAACATTTTAGTTTCAGAGAAATTGTTAGTTTAAGAGAGAAAATGTGACTAAAGTTACAGCTGGAACTGCATTAACTGCAAGGCTTGAATAAACTGTAGCCAAACTGTGGAGTCCCTGACTCAAATAACGGGTAATGATCATTTTTATTGTTTTTAATAATTTGTTTAGACTGTAATATAAATATTACTCTGGTACATTTACGAACCAAAAGATAGTCAACAGCGTCTTTGGCTTTCTTGATTTCTAAAGATTGGTATCAACTTCAATCGTTAGAAAACCGTAACTGATCAACCTTCACATACAGTATTAGTTGTGTACGTCTAACTTCTGAAATGGACCATCTAATCTCAGTCCAGTCTGTTATCTCCAGTCCAGTCATGGTATCCGGTCGATCGATCAGTGTGTGCAACATTTGCTTGTTCTTCTACCAAGCAGAGAGAGGGACTTGCACTCGCCTACATCTGTACAGCATTACAATTGTTGATGTTCTCTGAGAGACCAGAGCTTGTTTTCTCTGTAACAACATCTTTATTCTGTCTGAATAATTCTTCCCTGGAGGGGTGTGAGGAGTTACGGCAGAGCAGAAATTCACCATACAGATACTTTGATATATTCCAAAGCGCTTCCTCCAGGGTTCATGGTTTCTTTTCAATCGCTTAAGGGTGCGTCATGCAGGTTGTTGTAGTGATTTAAAGATCACCATTTAACCACAAAGGAGCCTTCATGTTTGCTGGACTTGTTAAGGAGTCCTTGAGCAGGGCACTAGCTAACACATGCAGTCATGACAAGTTGTTTTAGATTGTAGGGTATAGTAGAACTGTTGTGAATTGTTGTTTTTTTTTTGTGGGCTTTGCTAACGTGATCACATGTCAAAATTTAAAACACTGTTAGATGTCTTGGATGTCTTTAAAAGACATCCAGGGTTTGCTTGTCTGCCTGTACAGCTGTGTATAAGGTTAGTTTTGATCCAAAGCAACCAGAGTAAAGTCATAGGTTCAAACCAGCAGCTAAGTGCCAACTGAAGCCACACAAGTTTGAACACAAGTTTGATTTTGGGTTTTTTTGAAGACTGTGCAAAAATGCATTATGGGGATCAAAGCAGATTTGCCATGGAAGTTCTCATGCACTCACATGACTGATGACTTGGACAACCTGCTTCCTCTCCCAGAAGCTTTTTACACTTCCAAAATAAAAGAACTGTTGCAATGTAACCATAAAAAATTACCAGTAGACATCTTTTCATTTTTCCCCTAGAAGACCAAGGCAGTCTAGTTTGTCCAGACTATTTGTTTTGGTTTTCATAACAAATGAGAAGACTTGCAGTAGTTTAGCCTGTAGGAAAACAGATGTCAGGGTTGGAGCTTTGACGGTCAAGTTTTAATCTTGAAACAGCCTGTTGGTGAGGTGGCCAAACTCCTGCAGTGCATGAGTGAATCAGGGTGACAGCTGGTTTTTAGAAAGCACAAGTCAAAGATCAAAGCAGTCCAAACGGTAGAATTTAAACAAATTGGATGTTTTATTACCCACTTTTCTGCTCGGGTCAAAATTAACCCCACTGACATTTATAGGAAGTTTAAAAATACATAGTATCAGCTGTGCAACAATGGAACTAAAGGTTTTTGATTAACCTTACATGTGGGCTTTTTTGGCTTGACTTATTTATTTGATTCATCCTTGTTCAAACTGTGTTGTGCATTTGTTTGCACGACACTCAAAGGATTTTTTAAAACTGTTACAGGATTTACCAGGATGTGAAACGACAAGAAGTTACACCAACTCTCAGTGGTCTCTTCATGTTTGTTTATGGCAACAGGAGATTAAGACCCATCTGTTGTGTGTTTCTGCATGTGTGTGTCCGTGTACACCTGTAGGTGGGTGGTGGGGTTGTTCTCGGTTTAGTTTGTTTGAAAGGAGGTGCAGAGAGAAAAGAAATCAATTTTAAACAAGTTTTTTTTTTTTTCCCCAGATTCACATTTGCTTAAACAAGAGAAGGAAGTAGCAGTTGAAAAATGGGCAGCAAGATAAATATCAAAGCACACTTTGACGTTAGTAGCATAACATTTGGTGTCTGTGTTTTGAGGTTGAGCATTTTGCACAGTGTGAGTGTTATGTTCAGCTGCGTGTGAATGATAATGACCTCTGACTCTGTCAGTTCACTGTTACTTTACCGGATTAGCTCCCCTCCACTGCACTGCCTCTGGACTCTCTCTCTTATACACACACACATGCAAAGGCACACACAAACACATAAACATACAACTACACTTGGTAAATATCCGGCTTTGCAAGCAGCCTATATTAAGAAATGTACTGGCTGGCACTAGAACACTGTAATAACAGATACTGCACAGCCCATACTATCAGTGCATACATCAAATACTATTCCTACTGAAGTGTAACTCCTGCTATAGTACAAAAACAACAAGGTAGGACACATGTCAACAATTTTATTGAGATTAAGATCAAGTTAAAATACACAATCATAAAACAGTCAGCTTACACGCAGTGTGATGCCATTTGACATAGTTCAGTCAAACATAGAAGCTTTTGGAGGAGAGGTAAGTCTTTTGGAGAGATTTAAAATGCTCAACAGAGTCTGTTAATCTCATGTTAGGGGGAAGACTATTTCACAGTTTGGAGCCAAGCGGAGAAAAACCACAGTCCCCATGTGTTTTCTGTCTGGAGCTGGGTAAAGAGACCTTGATCAAGTGACTGTAGTGATCTAGGGGGGCTGTGTGGTATTACAAGGTCACTAATATATATTGGAGACAGTTTTTTAAATTGCTTTAAAAACCCATGAGGATACATTTATACTGAGTACTGAATTTCATTGGTGAGCACAAATTGGGTTCTTGGTAAGTGTATTTGTAGCTGATTTTAAACCATTTGTAAATGGAAAAAGAGTCAAGGCCTAACCAAGAATAAAGAGAGCCACAGTGGTCTAGATGTGACAAGACAAGAGCATGAAATACAGTTTCTAGTTGGTTTTCACCAGGGAAGAGACGTATGTTTGCAATGTTTATTTGGTGAAAGTAGCTTGTTTGAACAAAAGATGTATCAATATATACCAGTTTAGCAAATTACAATTGATTATTAAAGATGAGACCCACATTTTAACATGTGTTCTGATG
Organism: Pachypanchax playfairii; assembly: GCA_006937955.1. Taxonomy (NCBI): domain Eukaryota; kingdom Metazoa; phylum Chordata; class Actinopteri; order Cyprinodontiformes; family Aplocheilidae; genus Pachypanchax; species Pachypanchax playfairii. The sequence goes on along the minus strand of SSNP01000118.1, from coordinate 320,742 downwards.
TTCATACCTATAACTTGAAAAGACTGAAGGATGTTGGAAAATTTATTTGGTTAAAAGATGGTTAAATCCACTTTTTGTGGATTTAATTAGAGAAGATTGAGAGCCATCCAGTTACTAATATCTGCTTAGCATTGGTGTAGAATAGTAAGACTTGTTTAGTCATTAGGCATCAAGGTTATCAGTATGGCATTATTAACACACCACCAAATCTGTTTATGAGGAGCCCAAGGCGAAGCATATACAATGAAAAACAAAAAAAAAAGATATGTCCAAGTACTGACCCCTGAGGTACTCCACAGTTCAAGGAAGAGTCATTATCACCACTTGTCATGTTAAACTCTTGGTTTAAATAAGTAATGATAATCGTTTAGTACTTGTTAAGTATGTACAATGAAAGGAAATTGTGTTTCCCTGGTCCTGATGATTCTAAATGGAAACATCCTTCTTCCGAAGATCAAACAACACCTGGGAGTGGAGCAGTACTTCTTACATCTCCTAATGCCCAGGTTACTCAGGGTCTGACCAGTCTCAGCTATCTGTGTGGCCCCGCTGACCACATGACACCACCAGCCTGCGTTGCCAGTTTCCATTGTAGCCGTTAAAATAGGCTTCAGTTGAAACAGGGTAAAGTAGTTGACTTTCCAGTGTTTCTTCTTCATCTCCATCATCATCTCAGGGCTTAGCTCAGATGACAAAGATCCAGAACACTCGGGTTACACAGCGGCCTTCCGCCTTTCTGTCTGGATTGAAAAATTGGAAAGATGAAAACCTGCTCAGCTGGGCTACCAAGCCAGAGATGTTGCTTTGGAGATGGGTTTACATTTGATTACAGTAATCCATCCATCTTGCTGATCAAAGGGAGGGGGGCATTGGCTAGAAAAGTGATAGCATAGTCATTTCTCTGTGTGTTAACCCTAAAGCATGCCCAGCTAACGGTTCTGCTGCCCAGATTCTGTCTCCCAGCTCACAGCGTTTTGTGTTTCTTTGCTCAGTTGACTGACTGTCTTTCCAGCAGTCTATACAGCTCCTCTTACACAGCAGGACCTCTCCAGTCTTCCACACACTGATGAAAGCTTTGCCCAATCTCCACAACCACTGGCTTCTGCATCTTTGCTTGCCGCCATTTTTGGAAAATCTTCAAACACAAAAACACATTTATGAATCATAGTCAGAATAATGCTGCTCAATTTATGGATACACTGTACATTAAAAATTCATCCCAAATATTACTGCAATTTACTCTTGTTATAGTGAAGTAAAATTCAACTAGACGTGCAGAAAAGAAATTAAGTATTTATTGTCATCCACTGAATAATCCTTGGATTAGTTCAGAAACAAAATGTTGTGATACAGGATATTATGAGCCATTAATGTTCTGTGTGATGACTTCATTAGTCTGTGATTCACAATACTTCAACTCATTCTACATTCTGTTCTAACTTGTCTTCAAAATTATCCAAAGCTAATGTTAAACTGTTTTGTTTGCTAACTTTTCTTTATTAAGTTTAATAAATCTGAACACAGTCCACTTGTGTTTACCAACTATAACTTTATTTAAAAAAGCTAACATGAGCCTTAGTTGACTTATTTATTGATTTTTTTTTTTGGGTGCGTACCATGCTTGGATACACCACAGTGATACTGAGTCGTTAGAGAAATGCATATACAAATAAACTGACTCATACATTCTTAACACATTCATCACACTCCCACCAAATGGTAGGCCCTTTATAAACTCACACAGACACACTGAAACACAAAACACACACTGGGCAGGCATCCACTGTAGGAGTGGAGCTTTTTGCTGGATTCTCTGGCTCTGTAGGACACATCCACATGTGGAACACCAGCTGGTCAACACACTTGCATGCATTTATCTTCTCTTCTGCTCTAACGAGTCTCCTGCTAAGATTCTTTCCTTTTTACATGTGTATTAGCGCTCAGCTCCATTGTCTCTCTCTTTTTCACACTTGTTTACACAGTGGCTCATGCACTGACTGTACACATTTTGCAATAGTACAGTACTCCTTCTCCCACACACATGCACACATCCCCCGTGCCAGGATGTCTGTTTATTGGAGAACATCGCCGCTTTCTGCTGGCTGATCTGCATCGTCACTGCGTTACATACACAGTCGGTGTATGTATTCACCATCTAAAGATAGTCAAACTCCTACATATTTGTTTCATAATTGCACAATGTTGAAAATGTGCATATGAAATCCCTGTATGATTGTAAATCTTATTTATTGCTCTCTGAAATGTTAACTCGGTGATAAACGGGCATCAAATGTCATATACATTTTGTTAATGCCATCCAACTGCAAACACTGGAAATGGTAATGACAGTGATCCGTTTTCACTTCTAACCCTGTCTGTTTTTTATGTTAGAACTCTGGATTAAAACTGTAAAACTAAAAGAATCAATCAGCGAAATCATATGATAAACTACTTACTAATTAAAAAGCGTTTTCACCAAAACAAAAGTAAATGGTGCCAAAATAAAGATCTGCTTCTAAATCACATAAAACACCCAGTCAATCAATAAATATACCAAAACATAATCATCTAGGACAACACAGACAGACAGAACAGCTGATCTGTCATCACCACTGGGTTAAATTGATGGTTCAGGTTGTTGAGGTAATTGATTAATCTGAATCAGGTGTTGGAACAGGGGCGTGTCTGGAACACGCTGCACTTAGTAATCAGATGACCAAGACGGGGGAACACCGTGATTTTAACCCACAAAAGAATTTAATGAGCGATGAGTGAAAGCAGTCATGCAAACATCCATATGATCAAATCACAGTGCCAAACCCTAAACTCAGTGAACCCATGTAAACATCACCTGCTGCCACCCCATTGTAAAACAAGTCCATTAAAAGTCTTCAGTCCAATCATGTAAAACAGTCAGTCAGATTTGGATCAGCTCCTGGGTTTCACCAGCAGGCCGAGCCGCTTGACCAAAACCTTCACTGAATGAATGCTTTGTCCGCATGGAGACCGTGTGTGTGTATGTGTGCGAGAAAGAAAAGTGTGTGAAAGAAAGAATGACAAAGGGAACAAAACCGAGTGAAAAAGAGACAAAGAAACAGAGAGGAGAGAGAGTTTGGTGTTTCTCAGTGTGGAGCTTAAACAAGAAGTACAGGATGTGCAGCCAAACTATTTTCTCTGCTTGGCTGCTGATTTTGTGTGTGTGTGTATGTGTAAGCGTGCGTTTGTGTGTGTAGAGCTGAATGGATGTCACTTCTTCTCTTTACCATACAGTTGTGAGAGACAGACACATGCAGACAATCTTAAACTTCAGGCCGGGCCACAACGACTCTGTTCGCAGAAGAAACGTCATGCTTACAAAATAGAAACGTCAACCTGGAACACCTTCAATGCAGTGTTTCTAATTGTGCATTTATTTATTCAGCGTGGAACCCTAAAGGCAGAACTTAGAGTTCTTCTCTTCTTTTTTTTTTTCTTTTTGTCTTGCATGTATCTAAAGCAGAAAGCAGTTTTTTCAACTTTTGACAGTTTGGGTTTACTTTAAGGCTTTTATTTGTGAATCTTTCTGGCTGATGTAAGCACATTGAACTTTTTACCAAACAAACAAAAATAAATAAATAAAGACAATCTACAGTTAGTCTTTATACTATAAATGAATTATTGTTAAAAAAAAAAAAAAAACAATCTCACCCCTCATGTGAGATTACTTAAAACTTTTTTTTAATCCCAATCTGGTTAGATTCATTTGTCTTCCTCAACGAACCTAAAATGTCAAACCCTGTCTCAATCTTATTGGATCTTTTCTTATCTATAATCGCTTGTAAAAAAAATGTCCCTCCCATTTACAGAAAAGGAACTGGTGACAGTTGGTAGTATATCAGTTACTTGAATGATGGTCCCATTTAGTCCTGGATTTTGGGAACTACAGCCTTCTGTAACTGGATTATATTGGAACAGAGGTAACAATTAAAAATGGGATTCTCACTAAAATCACAGCTCAGAATTTATTCTGTTTCTCTGTCAGTGAAAGTTTCATGACAATAACAACTGTAATGTCTGTTAAACATTAAAAATAAGTTGTGTAACTTTTTAAAGTAAGTTTTCAAGTTTACTAAGACGTATCATTTAAGCAACATTTCATTTTAATATATCTGTATATATAGAAATACTATTATATGGTATAATCCTCCATAAAAAGTTTAGCTATATTTAGTTTTTTTCTGATTTATTTATTTTGATTCAATGATTTAGTTGATTTTCTTGTGGGAGCGCGTCTGTGATCGGGGCGGGGCAAGTATTTATCTTAGACAACAAAAAGCTAAACTTGACACCTACCTGTCGTAGCGGCCGTTTGCTCCTCCAGTAAAAAGGGAGAAAAGACAATGAACAGAATGTAGAGAGTGAGTGTGTCAGACTTCAGGTTGGCATGTGAGCAGGAAAAAAAAGAGCTGCCGTTTGTCACCAGATATTATTGATGTACAAACAAATAGACGCTGCAGGGGGACACAAGAGTTTGGAGGCTTTTGAAGAACGAATCAAAGAGAAGGCAGGGTGGGAGAAAAGGGGGGAGGGGGGTGAGCAGGAATTATGAGACAAAGGAAGGGTAAAGGTGGAAAGGCGAGAAAAGTTGGAGGAAGACAAAGAAAAGACTGATGGAGTAAAAGGATGATTGAAGGAAGGAGGAGAAAACAAAAAATCTATAAAACACTTATTTACTTTTTTTGTTTTTCTCCATTTTTTTTTCATTCATGATTTTTAGTCATTTTTTGTTTTTTCTCTCTGATCATCATCTTCTTTCTGAATTATTTCTTGCTGGTTGTCCATCTCTTCTCCTCAGGCCCAACTCATTTCAATGTTTTATCTTCTGTCTCTTCTTGTTCTTTCTTTTCTTAATTTTCATTTACTCATTAGTCACTTTGTTCTACTTTGACTTTTTTCTTTACATATTCTTTTCTTTTTGTTCTCCATCTCACTGTCCCTTATTTGTTTCTCTCTTCCTGATTTGTCCTTCTCTTCTCTACAACCCTCTCTCTTCTGGTCTCTTTCTTACCTGCATTTTTCTTCCTCATCATATACCCATCATTCCCCTTTTTCTCTGTATTAATTTTTCACCTCATATTGTTCCATCTTCCTCAGTCCTCCCAGTTTCTTTCCCCTTTTTCTTCTTCTCGACAGTCTGTCTTACCTTCCATCCCCTCCTCCCTCCCTCATCTTTCCTCTTTATCCTTCTCATCTCTCCATCTTTTTTGTCTCTTTTCTCAGACCTTTTATTTTATTTTCCTCACCCTTTTTTCTCTCCTCTTCTCCTCTTAGAGTGCCTGTTGAATAAATGAATGAATAAAATGATGCAACTTGTATAAAAACATCATCTAATTTGCATAATAGTATTTACTATTCTATATAAAATGATCACAAGGGCTCCTCATCATTAGTTTGACATAATTCTCTCTTCAAATTAAAGAAGTTTACTTTTTGTTAATATTTTGTTCATTCATTTCTCTTTTCATTTCAAATGTGACACATACGAAGATTAAAAATCATTATTTCTTATCAGAATCTTTTTATCTCTGTGGTTTTAAGACCTTCGTGGGGCTCTGAACGTGAACACGAACCAGTAATGGCAAGTAATATCAAATATAAACATGTTAAATTGGATTATTGTAGCTCCTCTAATAGCAGAGTAATGATCAGCTTCACACTAAATACCAATAATCAGTCAAAGTACATTAGATTAGACCTGACTGTTTCATATGTTGGTAGCTGTGTTGATAACCTGTAATAAGGCAGCATTAGATTGGAAAATATCTGTGATTCTATAATATATAATGATCAACTCAGTCGTTTCTTTTCCTGTTTGTGTTTTTGTTGTTTCACAAAGACAAAGACGCAGGGAGACAGAGTGAAATCGGTGGGTTCTTTGGTGGCCTCGCCGATGATTTGGGGGGAAACAAAAAGAAAACACACATACACACCCATACTTAAGCACAGTGATATAGTACAGTAGTAACACACACACACAAGCAGAGACTGAAGTCTGTATTTGAGTGAAGATTTTTAAGAATTATTTAAATGTACATATATAGATATATTTATATAATATGTATATTTTGGGCAGGGCAAGTGGGGTAGCTCCCTCTTCATTTCGTGACCATGGGACTTGGCAAGTTGCCATGGAAACAGCCCAAACTGCATCGAAGGAGTGATTGAGAGGGGGAGAGAGAGGCAGACAGAGACAGAAAGCATAAGATGGGGAGGGGGGGGGGGTATTTTGCTCTGAAAAGAAGGCCCTCTAATGGTGACTGTTGTTTCCTCTCCACTCAGTGTGAACAGCTTGCTGTGTGTGTGTTTCTTTGTGTGTGTGTGTGTTAAAGAATGAGACTTATCCGAGCAGAGAGAGGAAGAAATGCAGGTGTGTGACTCTCTGAATGGACTGGATTCTGTTGAACTTCAGCGCATGTGGATTTTTTTGTTTCTTTTTTTATGTTATGTTATACGATCATGTCAGATTTCTACATATATGCTGCTTTTAAAGGTTTAGGTTAAAGTCAAGGAGAAGAGTTGCATACAACTTGAGAGACCAGTGTCTGCAATTAAACATCCATAAGAGGTTTTTTTGTTATTTATTTTTTTATTGTGTGTGTGCACAACTGTAAATCTGCTGTAAAACATCTTTAAATTTATATGAAAAAGTAGTTTTAATCTGAAACATTAATCTCTGGATGTGTATATGTATGTATATCACACCTTCGACACCTTTGTTTTTTTATGTGTTTGCGTGTGTGTGTATGTGCACACTCCTTCCTGGGCTAGTATCAATGGTAAGCTGTGATTCAGGCTGTGAAAACACTGATTTGGCAGCCAAAGCGCCTTCCTCTGTCTCCAGCAGGCTCGGCCAACAAATACCCTTCCCTTATTACCCAACGCTTTATTACCCGGGAAAAGGCGCACGTGTTGATGCGCACATACATTTGTCCCTTTGGGTTGTCTTCAAATGCAGGGGTTTCGGAGCAGGACACACATCAATTTTATCTTTTTACCTGGATTTTGGATTGTCATCCTGTTAAATGTCAGAAGTGGTTAGAAAGGGTTGATCTGACTGGGTTTGTGTGAAGCGGAGTGACTCATAAGGATTTTCTTTTTTTTTTTTAAACTACACAGGGTTTCCGTCTTCAAAGTGTGTCCATGTTTCAAGGCACAGGCTGTGAATTAGTGCTGAAATGCATGAAGCCTTACCTCAGATAAAGGTGTGTGACAGTGACCTTTCTTACACTAAATATATTTAGCACATTTGTAAAATGATGATGCTTTTATGGTTTTTGTTGCTGCTTGCATTTGGTTTCACATTTGTTTACACGTTTCGAGTGCAGCCTTAAATCGTGCAAACAAAAAAATGATTTGGTTGCGAGTGAAGTCGTTTTGGCTTGCAGTAGTTTATTGTCAGAACTGCACTACAACATGAGGAGTAGCAGCGCTAACTGTAGCTGTAACAGCCTGCCTGCTGCAATTTACCAGAAAATAAAAAACATGTGGACATACTGAATTCTTGAAAGATCAAGGGCAAGTTTTTGACAAGTAAAATCTAAGATTACAAACGGTGCCGAAGATGATTTGGAATAAAAGAATAGAAGTCAAACAGGTCGAAGACATGTCAACTACTGTATGTAGAACTCACAAATTATGATGTCATGCTGTGGAAAATAACTACGGAATTTGGACACCTGCACCAGTAACAATGCCACACGCACATTTACACACTTACATAAGTCCCCTTTCAGATATGAATTGCTTTGTTACAACTGGAGATGAACTGTTGCTGCACAGTGTTGCAGTGGGTTAGCGCTATTCCCCCC